>CM037781.1:54113222-54127321 GCA_021229015.1 Solen grandis | reverse complement strand
TGTCACCTGAGAACCAGTCTAGTTTTTTAAATGATTTGCTCCTGCCAAGCATCGTACATAGTGATTAAATTTGTATTTTTCTTCTCTGGATATCTTACTTTTATGATCTCTCTCCTTCTCTCTCCCTCTCACTCTAAGATATCTATTGTATTATAGCCATTAATGTATGTTTAGGTTTTGGGAAATGTATAAAATGTTTTCAGATTTTCAATTTTACCTGTGTTTCACTTATCACACCTCTAACCTTGGTTTTCACAGGTTACTGAAAATCATTAATTTTCGTTGGCATTAAATTTTGTGGAATCTGTAATAAAGTCAATTTCGTTGGTACTTATATTCACAGCTGGGTCATGCGGTCCCTAGTGGTGGGGAGCTGGAGTACCAGGCCATCCTGCTGGTTCACACCCTCATCTCCCTGGAGGATTGAGTGGCTCTCCAACCACCCACAGTTGTAAGTTGGCTGCATATGGACTAGGCTGTGAGGACAGGAGGGTTGGAGGAGGGTTTGGTGTTGTGATTTGGAAAATACGCTAAGTCAGTTGATGGCTCTGGTGGCAGCGTATATGGTCATTAATTTTTTGAGGAAACAGACAACCTGAAGAAATAACCCATGAGTCTGGACAGGTCACCACTGTTTCCCTCTTATTTGTTTAACCCTTTCCACATAGAGGATACCATGAAAAGACCTATGTGAACAGCATAAAACCAGATCGGCCTGCGAGTAACTCACAGGCTGATCAGGTTTTATGCTGTTCGCTGCTCCTCAGTGGTCTGGTAATGAGATTTTACATTTAAATTTGGTAAGGATTGAGTTTGGCTTTCTACAGATCAGGCTTTATGTGGTACCTATAGAGTGCGTCAAAATGAGTCTATATGAGGGAAGGTTAAAGTGAGTCAGTTTTGGGGCTGTATTTGTAAATTCAGTTGTTTTGGATAATGAGTGCGTTTGGTACTTGCCCTTAAGGTTTTAAGAATATGTCTCAGTTGTACAGTTGTATATTACATAAGTTCATGTAAAATGAAAGAGGTATAAATAGATATTTTTTTAATAGAGTGACGGTGAAATATTTTAATGGCTATAAGAAATAAGCTCTCATTTAGACTGACAATACAGATTTTTTATATATCATTTGTCCCAAGAAGTAGCTATCAGTGTCTAACTTTTTGTAACCTTTTTTTTTGCTAAAAGATATATTGCTTAACTGTTGGAGCTAAAATTCAGTTTGATAAGAACCAGTTTTCTGTCTTTTACCATTTAAAGGTAAGATTCAGTGTCTAAATGAACATGTGCTCTCTTATTCAGACAGTAAAACATTTGCTTTGTTTTATTTCAGCAACAGTGTCTCCGGAAGATTTGGATATCCGACGCTTTTCAGGAGGATAAGAAAAGTGTAAGTTGAGTGATGTATAATCTTCTTTGTGTGTTTATAAGTCGATATTATAGTGTTTTCAGGCATGCTTTTGACATTATGACTGACTTGCAATTATAATTTGAATGTACAGCTTGGTAGTTTACAATCTTAACCTTTGATCATATTTTTTTATAATTTTTAAAACGTTTTTTAAATATTTGTGTTTTGAAATTATGTTCTATGCTTAATGGTTGACTTCTAAATGTTTACATGATAATACTGGCAGGGTGATGTGCAGGAGGATAGTGTTTGCAAGATAATGTTTGTAGGATAATTTGTTCAGGATAATGTATATGGGATAATGTGTGCAGCATAATGTCTGCTATTATTTGTACAGGTGCAAGATATTGGGGACTACGGTCAGTGGAAGGTTCCATCCATGCTGGTCAAGTGTCTCCTGAATTACTTCAAGTGAGTGACCACTCTATAGTTAAGGCCACCTCTCAATAGTTTTTTTCCCCTTTATTAACCAGTTAAGTTTTTTAAATTAAAATAAATTGTCAGACTATCCAATAGCTATACTTGCAAGAAAATGCATATGGCCCCTGCTTTTAGTTGCATCTTTTGTTGAACAACCATTAACCATTAAAGATAAAAAAAATCAGCTCACTTACTTTTAAGAATTAAAATATTTAGGTATTTTTTATCAGGGAAACCAGAATAATGAAATATGTTCAAAATTATTTAAGTATTACTTAGTGTTAAGTAAGATTGGTGGAATTTAGATTTTTTGTGATGCTAACTGTGTGTTCTATTGTATATCCCTAGACACAACACGGGTGAGACGGAGCTGCTCTTCCACATCCTACGCTGCTTCACCACACGACACGTGCCTCAGTACCAGTTTGTCAAGGAGTTCCTCGACCACACTGTTGCCACGGTAACTCTTTGTTAGATTTCATTTAAAAATTGACTTCATGGTAAAATAATGTCTTAAAGAAACTGTAAAATGTCATTCTTGTTGTGTAGCAATTATTCTGATTTCAACAATCATGTTTCAGACCTACACAGTGGAATGGAAGAGGAAGGCCTTCTTCAAGTTTGTGGAGGTGTTCCATGATGCTGCATGGCCACAGAATCTGAAGGCCAAGGTAAGCATGTTTGCAATCGTTATTAAGTGACAGAAGGGCAGATAACTCTCTGTGCAATTAATATGAAGCCAAAACAGGTATAGCCATGCCCCGAATGTTTGTCTGAGGTTGTTGAACTAAGGTAACTATTGAAAGCAAGATTCACGTGCATTTGTTTGTTGGAGGATTGTACAGCTTTTCACTGGTTTAAACCGATATGCATATTCATTTCGAGGCGTTTTGGCGTCATGTTAATTGTTCTAGCATGAACTTAGCATACTATGTTCATCTTGTTTTGCCCTTTTATCATAACTCAGAAACAGGTAGGAGTGGCCAAGGAAGCTGATATGACAGTTTGCATACTTAAGCATCACTTTATGCTTGTTTTTTTCCTGCTCACAGAAAAATTCATTAATCTAAGGAGTGATTTCCTGAAGACTCTGTCTTTTCCAAGGTTTATCAAATTCAAGGCACAACTCGGGAATCAAAATGTTCTATTTTTCTATTGAAAAATACAAGGATTACCATGGGGGGTAAGCCTTGCTTGCATTATTATATATGTGTAGAATATACAGAGATGAAATATGCACATTTGGTATCACGTTTTTATAACTGTTGCAGATCATCCAGTATGTCTTGCTACCGTGTTTCCAACAGTCATTTGAGGCAGGGGAGGGGGAGAAATTGATCGGTGGCCCCGCCATGCCAGACCAGGATAACCCTGACAACATCGTCAGTGTGTTCATCACCAAGGTGATCGATCCAGAGAACCCATTTGGCAACTCGGATGCTGTGAGAATTCTGCTGCTCCAGTTCTCCTCTCTGCTGGTGGAACAAGCGTCCCCACATGTACATGATGCGGCCAACAAGTGAGTGGCAACTGCAGCATCTGTTCCCTGTAGTCAGTGTTTACCTCTCTCTTCTCTCTCTCTCTCTCTCTCTTTTTCGCGCTCTCTCTCTACAGCAGGAGCCTTTCTTCAGCTATACTGCAAATTAGGATTGTAGAAGAGCATGCAGCAGATAACTAATTGTTGTTTAAATATAGAATAATTTGAAAGCTACCAGTGTATAGATTTCTTTCCATAAAGTTTACTCATTTGGATTTGCTGATCTTATTTTTTATATAAGATTCTCTATGGTAAAAACTTGGTTGATAATATAAAGAAAATACAACCACAAAACAATATGAAAATGAATGTTTCAAAATTAATCTTTAACATATATATTGAATACCACTTCTTTATGAAGGCCTGTAGTGACCATGTCAGTCTGTCTGTTTGCAGGAAACAGGGTAACAAGTTGCGGAGACTGATGACTTTCGCCTGGCCGTGCCTACTGATGAAGAACTGTATAGACCCGGCAACCAAGTACCATGGACACCTGCTCCTATCACATATCATTGCCAAGTTTGCCATCCATAAACGTATTGTTCTTCAGGTAGTGAACCAGTGTTGATGCATAGCACTTCTGTTTTTTGTTTTTTTTTGGTATTTTTACATTTCAGTGTGTTCTTCTATAAATGTTTTGATTTATTCTCTGTCAGATTGCTAATTCTGGCAGATGTGAAATATGATGTGGATATTTGATGTCCATGTTGCTTATAGATTGAGATCTGAAATTAAATAAAATACCAGTTTAAGAAGAGGACACCTTCAAAAACAATCTGTCATTTTATTACTTTAACAGATTTAAAGTGTTATTATGTTAAAATATATATCTATTTTTTAAGTTTTCCCAGTCCATGTATATATACCGTTCCAATTTTTCAAGTTAAATATTTGAAGGAAATAACTTTCATTAAGGTGTGAATCTGTAGGCAGTATATAAATCAATACTGACGTGTGTGTTTTATGTCACAGGTGTTCCACAGCCTGCTGAAGGCCCATGCAGTTGAGGCACGGGCCGTGGTGCGACAGGCTTTGGAGATACTCACACCTGCCATGCCTGGCCGCATGGAGGACGGAAACGTAAGTATTGACCTTACTGTAGCATTAAGATTATTACCTCTTTTACTTGTGACAAAAACAACTTGGCAAGTTACAGGTATTTTTATTCAACTACTTGATTATACTCAAAAGTAGGATATTTTAATTATACCCCCACAAATGAAATTTGGGGGGGGTATATAGGAGTCACCCTGTCGGTTCGGTCGGTCGGTCGGTCGGTCCGGCGGTTGGTCTACAAATATTTGTCCAGAGCATTTCTCCAAAACTACTGTACCTATGTTGATGAAACTTCATAGGTAGATAGACCTTGATGAGAGGAAGTGCAGTGCATAAGAACCATAACTCTGCATGTATTTTGAAAGGAGTTATTGCCCTTTGTCATTTTTAATCTTGATTTTGTCCGGACCTTAACTCCAATACTAAAGTAGCTATGTTGATCAAACTTCATATGTAGATAGATCTCATATGTAGATAGACCTTCATGAGAGGAAGTGCAGTGCCTAAGAACCATAACTCTGCATGTATTTTGAAAGGAGTTATTGTTTTTCCATCTCCAAACAAATAGCTAGGTTGATGAAACTTCATATGTAGATTGATCTTGATGAGAGGAAGTGCACTGCTTAAGAACCATAACTCTGCATGTATTTTGAAAGGAGTTATTGCCTATATTTTTGCATTTGTTTTTGCAGACAATAAATATGGATGTGAACCATAATTAGACTGCATTTTTATTCTCCTCAGCTACAGATCTTGGGGGCAAATTGTTTTCTTCTGTGTGTCTGTATGTGTGTCTCTCTGTCTATCTGTCTGTCTGTCAAAACTTTTTAGCATTATCCAAAACTTTTGAACCATTGCTCACACTAACTTTAAACCTTACATACATGTAGTCTTTCACTCACGCAAACTTTTGAAACTGTATTCCTACACATGACAGACTTCCGGTGTGGGTATTGATCACCTTTAGTGATAATATTTTTTTTTGGTATGCTTATAAGCCCAAATCCTATGTGTGAACATTCGTTTTATGTGTCATGTGAATACATCCTGTGTCAAAGATGGGGGTGGGGGTATGAATCACCTTCAGTGATAGTTCTAGTTTATAAAGCTGCTTCATTAAAGCTATAGACACAGAATTTGTTTTGCTGCTGAAACATATTCTCTTCATAAAGGAAATTATTCCATCCCCGTTTGCTTAATTTTTTTTATTTTGGTTATAAAAACACTTAGGTGAAGACAGTAAATACTGAGATTTGAAATGTTTTTTAAATTTTCTCTTTCTTCATTGGCTAAGATATATCTTAATTTACATGTAAAACGCTTGGAATATAAATAGGATATAAGAAATTATGAATCTGATTTATTGTGTGTGTGCAGGGGATGCTGACTCACTGGACGAAGAAGATCATCGTAGAGGATGGCCACTCGGTGGCACAGTTGGTCCACATACTGCAGCTGGTGGTGCGACACTCCCGTGTGTACTTCCCTGTCCGACATCATCTCATACAGCACATGGTCAACTCCCTGCAGCGTCTCGGCTTTACCGCAAGCGTAAGTCTTGGGCAGTCTGTCAGCGGTGTGGGCTGATAAACCTGCCCGCACAAAGTTTGTCTCTGTGACTGGACTGACCGTTTTGGGCAAATGAGAAAAAAAAGAAGAAAAAAAAAACCCTGCCTGCAACAACAGACCGATGATATAGCATGAAATGTATTCTGAGGAATGTTTAAGCTGCCAGCTTTGTACAGGAGGATGCAGAACATATTTTATTCATTTTTAACTTATTGAAATGAGAATATAATATTCAGTCATTTAATTATTTTATAATTCATATAATTTGATATAGATGTTTTATTTTGAAGTAATAGTGTTTTTTCTTCGAGTCTTTAGCTATATGTATTTAAAAAAAAATCACTTCATGGCAATAATTTTATTTAATTTTTTCATTTGTGTAGTTATCAATAAGCATCATTTTCAATTAGCTTTTTATAGCAAGAAAAAAAAAAATTTTTTTACTATTATTTAAGAATAAAAAACAGATTCTTTGTTTTGAAATAGCATTGTGATTCTTTTAGTTTTATCTTATTGTGACATTGCTATGGTTTTTGTACAGGCCACAATAGAACACAGGAAGCTGGCTGTTGACCTTGCTGAGGTTATCATCAAGTGGGAGGTGCAGAGGATCAAGGGAGACTCTGACACCTCCGCTAGTGAGGTATGTCTCTCTCATTCACCACTCTTGGATTAATCTGTATGTAAAAGGGTATTGTGGCCCAATGGTTGCATACATTACTGTTGTATTGAAGGTTGTGGGTTTAAACCCCTGTAATTAATGTACCTGCTGCAAAGTACTGGTCCAACCAAGGGGAACCATTGTGGATGATATCAGTTGTCAAAAAAAAGTAAACATAAACAATGTATTCCACTTCCACTCACACCATAAAAATACTATGCTGTGAAATAAATACAATACTTCTTCATTTAAAGAAATTCATGCTGCATTTATCTCTGTCCATTCAGGGCCTTTTTCCATCTGTAATTAGCTGGACATAACTATTGGACTGAAATACTGTCAAACTAATCATAAACAATAAACCAACAATAACTAAGAAATTATACCTGTTTTGTGTAGTTTGACACTTTACATAAAGAGGAAAGATTAAATCCACAAATATAAATATGATCTTTCACCTGTTAGGCAGATATATCATTATGCTACCCAAAGGGAAAGCATATAGTTGCTGCTTTGTCCATCCGTCCATCATGTCTGTCTGTTCGTCATAATTTTGTCTGGAGCATAGCACAAAACTATAAGAGGTATCAACATGAAACTTCATAGGTAGATAGATATCAATGAGGAGAAGTGTATTGTACAAGAATCATAACTCTGTTTTGCATAATTTAGAAGTTATTGCCCTTTGTTATTTTTCATACTTAAATTTTGTTTGAAGCTTATATAGGATAATAAAGAACCCATCAAGTGACAAAGTGCATTTCGGGGAGCATCCACCAGTTCTACTGGCTTTTTTTCTAATTCTGCTCATATTATCTTTGGATTTGCTTATCACTGAGAACAGAACAGTGTGAAAGTGTATCCAACTCCCATTTCTTTCATCTTGCAGGGTTCAACTGAGGTCAGCCAGGCCTTATCCCAGAACAGCCAGGTGAAAAGGGCGGGGTCAGTGGACCCCCCAGGTGACATGAAGAAGGTGCGCCACACATCTGGGGCTGTTGGTAGCCCAGACCCTGCAGGAAGCAGGGGCACCAGTGACATGGGCAAGCCTATAGACAAACAGTACTGTGATGCTGTTGTTAACTTTCTTCTTAGGATAGCTTGTCAGGTGAACAGCTTCTCTTTATGACTGTCTTTTAGTTGTCATTATAACGTGTTATAAATTTTTGTTCCTTTGAATTTAAGAAAAAACAATATTTTTCTGGATTATGAAACTTAAAGTCACTTTTAACTCTTGCTTTAATGAGGGAATTTTTATATTAATGAGACCTGTGGATCTCTCCAGTTTTTCTAGCAAAAATTTAATCGGGAACTTTTTATTTCGTGCAGGAGTTAGATTTCTTTAATGGCTATGTCAGCTTCTTTTAAAACAGTATTACATGTACAAACCCATGTGAACCAGGTCATCTATTGATCACAAGGTATTCCAGAACTGTTGTTGAGTAATCTGCTAATTTACAAAGAATATTTCTAAAAAAATTGAAAAGGTTCATTCCTTATTAAACCCTACCTAATATGGACACTTTCTGATGCCTTGGCAAACAGTGCAGACCCAGACAGCTCCTGACAGTAGATAAATTTGTAAGATACAATGTATATAGATAAGTTGTGACATTATGTGATTGTTAATGTGGTTACTACTTGACCAGGTGAACGAGGTGGCGGGTTCCCCAGGGGAGGTTCTGTCCCGCCGATGTGTCAGCCTGCTGAAGACGGCCCTCCGTGTGGACATCTGGCCCAATGCAGAGCTGAAGTTGGCCTGGTTCGACAAGCTCCTCAACACAGTGGAAAGCCAGCAGCCCAACTTCAATAACATCTGTACCGCCCTTGAGCTGCTCTGTTTCCTCCTTGGCATTCTGGTAATCTTTTCGCTTTCTGCCTCAGTCCTATAACCTCAGTCTCGAATTCTTAAACTAGGTAGATACACATTCCACCATTACTATTTTATGACAAAGTTGAAATGAATTATTACCTTAACCCTTTCCCTCATATATACTCCTTTTGACGCCCTCTATAGGTATCACATAAAGCCTGATGTGCAGAAAACCACAGTTAAACCTTACCAAATTTAATTACAAAATCCTCATTTCCAGACCACTGAGGAGCAGCGAACAGCATAAAACCTGATCAGCCTGCGAGTTACTCGCAGGCTGATCTGGTTTTATGCTGTTCGCATAGGTCTTTTCATGGTGTCCTCTATGAGGGAAAGGGTTAATACTTAACAATAATTAATAAGAAATGAAACATTTGAGTATTCTTATGAGGGAAAAATACTAACAAAATTCGCCCTTAAGTATTTAAGTTTTACTTAGCACTAAGAATTGTTGGTGGAATTTGATCCAGGTCATTGAACCCCTGCTTTGTAAAACATGGGAACCATCCCTCTGGTCCCAGTTTTCAAAATGTTTAATAGCTTTTTATGTTGTTGAGTTAATGTCTTGAGGTGGGGGTACTTATCAGCTTCAGTGATTGCTGTTGTTTCTTATGCTTCCACTGGAAAGGAGCATTGTCTGAATTCAAAATTCAGTTGTAATGATCACCTGGAATCTGTTGCACTTCTGGAAGATTTTAAGCATATATCCTTTGGTAAAAATGATGGTATTTAACTGTTTCAGTTCTGCCATGAACTGCAGCGTAGAGAAAATTTTGACTTGACAATTTTAATTGTTCAATTCGTAGCTATTTTGTGGTGGTAAGATTCTAACAAATGTTGATTTGATTAATTATATAAAAGACAACAATTTTGTTCCAATAATATTTATGTAAGTATATTTATTTATTCAGAGATATGCCATTATGATCTCTTTTGAACTGACTCTTGTATATTTCTCCACTCATCTATGGTAAATAAAGACTTTTATAATTATACCATTGCTTTACAGAGGTGTGGGCTTAACAGGAATCAAGCATGTCAACTGCTGTCATGTTCTGTCCATCACTCACATGTAGACAAAATGGGATGTGAGAATATTGATCTCCTTTAGTGGTAGTTCAAGTTCAAGTTTTATCACCTGTATCTTTACAGAAAAAGGAGACAATCCTCTCTAGTTTCAAGCCCCTGCAGCGTGGTATAGCAGCATGCATGACGTGTCCCAATACGAAAGTGATCCGGGGGGTACACAGCCTGCTGTCCCGACTGATGAGTTACTTTCCCACGGAGCCCGTCACGTCCAGTGTGGCGTCCAAGTACGAGGAACTAGAGTGCCTGTATGCCTGCGTCAGCAAGGTCGTGTATGAAGGACTGACCAATTACGACAAGTATGTTTGCCTAACTTGATCTTAATTCTTAAAGAAGATGGTTCTCTTATATTGAAAAACTGTTTCTTTTAAATTGTACATTTTCTTTTCTATTTCCTAAATAGTGGTTAGTTGACTTTTAATTTAGGTCAAACCTGGTTATAGTCTGCTTTTAGGCCAGTGCTTTTTCAGCCTATTTTTTTATGTTTACCCCCAGATCATTGGATATATTTGAAAATCTCTTATGAGCTGCCGAGATATATGGCACCAGAAATTATTTTCTTGACCAGAATAACCCTCACAGGTACCGATTTATACACCTGGTTAGAGTGTAACAATTCAAGATTAATTTCTTGCTCAAGGAATTAGCGGTGACTTGATAGAGATTCACACCAGATACCCCAGTGATCTGGGGTTGTGCATCCTACCACTTGACGATCCCGCTCCTGAATTAACTGAATAATTCTGAATGTCTTGAGACATGAGTTTATGTCCATTATACAAAGTGTTATTATATATACTTTATTTCTTGTGGGGTTTCTAGTTTAGACCAACCATTACTGCTATGACATTCTCTGTAATAGTAGTTTTATTTTTTAGCGTAGACTATTTAATAGCGACCTCTAGTGTAGACTAGTCAGTGTACACGTGTTGCTTGTCCCCTGCAGGGCAGTGAATGGTTCCCCGTCCCAGTTGTTCAGCACCTTGATGATTCTGAAGGCTGCCTGCATGCACAACCACTGCTACATTGACCGGCTCATCACCACCTTCATGAAGGTCCTCACCAAGATGGCCCGCGAGCACCTGGCACCCACTGCCCCTGAGTCCAGTCCAGGTAGAGAGAAAGGGAGGGTGGGAACAAGTGGTGGGAATCTGTTGGCAGAATTCATAATTGATTCTCAGTTCTTTGATCAATAGATAAATTTCCAAGTTATAATCAGTTGATAAAACAAAAGTCAAATTCTTCCATAAGATGATATTTTATTCACTAGGGCCGTCTTTAAAAATATGTTTGTTTGCAGTGTTTTAACTGACTTAATAGAATCTGTACTGATTCAATTTCTTTCTATTTTCTTCAGTTTGCCGATTTCACTCTTTCTGTCAATCTCACTCAATCTGTTCTTTGCACTGTTTTCATGCCAATTTCAATTGGATGTCCTCTGCAGTCTTCATTTAGACATGTAAAACAGAAAATAATCGATAAAGCAAATAAATACTTAAGCTTAATGATATGTCATCCCTTCATCTTGAGGCGATACAGCTTTCTCCATAGAAAGAATTAAAATAAATAACCAAAATTAAATCCCTAGCAACTTAAAACGTTTTGGGTAGGAGTGTGATCATGTTAATTTGAAATACTAAGTCTTGTTGTATGATTACCTTTGTTTACAGCAGCAAGAGTGCTGCTATTGAGTTTGGTTGTATGTTTACAGTGGCCAGTGGGCTGCTGATAGTGAGTCTGGTTGTATGTTTACAGTGGCCAGCAAGCTGCTGATACTGAGTCTTGTTGTATGTTTACAGAGGCCAGCGAGCTGCTGGTATTGTGTCTGGTTGTTTGTTTACAGAGGCCAGAGAGCTGCTGATAGTGAGTCTGGTTTTATGTTTACAGTGGCCAGCGAGCTGCTGATACCGAGTCTTGTATGTTTACAGAGGCCAGTGAGCTGCTGATACTGAGTCTGGTTTTATGTTTACAGTGGCCAGCGAGCTGCTGATACTGAGTCTTGTTGTATGTTTACAGTGGCCAGCGAGCTGCTGATACTGAGTCTGGTTGTGAATTACAGTGGACAGCGAGCTGCTGATACTGAGTCTGGTTGTATGTTTACAGTGGCCAGCGAGCTGCTGATACTGAGTCTGGTTGTATGTTTACAGAGGCCAGTGAGCTGCTGATACTGAGTCTGGTTGTATGTTTACAGTGGCCAGCGAGCTGCTGATACTGGGTCTGGTTGTATGTTTACATTGGCCAGCGAGCTGCTGATATTGAGTCTGGTTGTATGTTTACAGTGGCCAGTGAGCTGCTGATACTGAGTCTGGTTGTATGTTTACAGAGGCCAGTGAGCTGCTGATACTGAGTCTGGTTGTATGTTTACAGAGGCCAGTGAGCTGCTGATACTGGGTCTGGTTGTATGTTTACATTGGCCAGCGATCTGCTGATATTGAGTCTGGTTTTATGTTTACAGTGGCCAGTGAGCTGCTGATACTGAGTCTGGTTGTATGTTTACAGAGGCCAGCGAGCTGCTGATACTGGGTCTGGTTGTATGTTTACAGGCCAGCGAGCTGCTGATACTGAGTCTGGTTGTATGTTTACAGTGGCCAGTGAGTTGCTGATACTGAGTCTGGTTGTGTGTTTACAGTGGCCAGCGAGCTGCTGATACTGAGTCTGGTTGTGTGTTTACAGTGGCCAGCGAGCTGCTGGTATTGAGTCTGGTTGTGTGTTTACAGTGGCCAGCGAGCTGCTGATACTGAATCTTGTTGAGTGTTTACAGTGGCCAGCGAGCTGCTGGTATTGAGTCTGGTTGTGTGTGTACAGTGGACAGCGATCTGCTGGTATTGAGTCTGGTTGTGTGTTTACAGTGGCCAGCGAGCTGCTGATACTGAGTCTGGTTGTGTGTTTACAGTGGCCAGCGAGCTGCTGATACTGAGTCTGGTTGTGTGTTTACAGTGGCCAGCAAGCTGCTGATACTGAGTCTGGTTGTATGTTTACAGTGGCCAGCGAGCTGCTGGTATTGAGTCTGGTTGTGTGTTTACAGTGGACAGCGATCTGCTGGTATTGAGTCTGGTTGTGTGTTTACAGTGGCCAGTGAGCTGCTGATACTGAGTCTGGTTGTGTGTTTACAGTGGCCAGCGAGCTGCTGATACTGAGTCTGGTTGTGTGTTTACAGTGGCCAGCGAGCTGCTGATACTGAGTCTGGTTGTATGTTTACAGTGGCCAGCGAGCTGCTGGTATTGAGTCTGGTTGTGTGTTTACAGTGGACAGCGATCTGCTGGTATTGAGTCTGGTTGTGTGTTTACAGTTTGCTGATTTTGTTTACATGGCCAGGAGCTGATATTGAGTCTGGTTTTATGTTTAGCTGCTGATACTGAGTCTGGTTGTATGTTTACAGTGGCTAGTGAGCTGCTGATATTGTGTCTGGTTGTATGTTTTACAGAGGCTAGTGAGCTGCTGATACTGAGTCTGGTTGTATGTTTACAGTGGCCAGCAGGCTGCTGAAAGTGACTCTGGTTTTATGTTTACAGTGGCCAGCTCGCTGCTGATACTGAGTCTGGTTATATGTTTACGCTGTCTGGTTTGTTTACAGGCAGGGCCAGTGAAGAACAGGGTTGGAGTGATGTCCATGGAGATGAGGAAGAGCTTCATCGGCCAGATTCTGGTAGGACTCATTGAGAAGACAACTGATAGCAAAGTGATGAAGGCCATTACCAAGATGGTGGAGGACTGGGTCAAAACCAAGGTATGATACCTTCATATGTGTCTAATACAGCATCGTGGATCACTATAGTGGTAAGAGTGTCAACCTCGAAAACGGCAAGTTGTGGGTTTGATACCAGGCCAAGTCATAAAAAATGTACTGGTATAGCTCCCCTGCTTGGCACTCAGCATATAACTATAGTTCCAGGACTGGTCGGCCGGGTGTAATGATAATTTGACTGGGTGTGATATCATGTCACATGTCTACGGCATGCTACTGCAGTGTAGAGCAATATATATGTCTCCAAAAGTGGAAATTCTCACAGCAGGTCTTTAAACCCCAGCAACTGATCAAACAAAAAAAAATTCTTAGAGGAACCAATGTAGTTAGAAAGAGATAGGTATATTTTATGCCCACATCGTAAAACTTGTTTTAATGAAGGTTAATATGAATATAACCGTGTATTGCAGGGTACAATAGCATTGAATCAGTCGCCGTCAATCCGGGAGAAGGCAATACTGCTGGTGAAGCTGATGGTTCATATAGAGAAACGCTTCAGCGATGACCAGGAGCTCAATGCGCAATTTCTGGAGCTAGTCATCTACATCTACAAGTGAGTCACTTTTACTTGTATATAAAGGAAAATGAAGGGTACAGTTAACTGGTTAGATTGTCTTCCCGGTAACCGAGAGGTTGTGTGTTCAATATCCAGTTGTAACATACTGAAGTCAATGGAAATGGAAGAGATATTAAGGGTGGTTCCAGCACTGATTGACCTGGTGTGTTATCATGCCACTTTT
>CM037781.1:54063122-54113122 GCA_021229015.1 Solen grandis | reverse complement strand
TTGTTCGTTTGCACTCTAGCATCTTCATTTTATGAGCAATTATCTTCAAACTTTAAAACAATGTTTATGACCATAAAATCTCGGCCAAGTTCGATTATGGCTGATATCGGAACATTAGGTCAGGAGTTATGCCCCTTTTAAAATTCAAAAAAGCCAGATTTCACATTGTTTGCACTCTAGCATCTTCATTTCATGAGCAATTATCTTAAAACTTTAAATCAATGTTTATGACCATAAAATCTCAGCCAAGTTCGATTATGGCTGATATCGGAACATTAGGTCAGGAGTTATGCCCCTTTTAAAATTAAAAAAAGCCAGATTTCACATTGTTTGCACTCTAGCATCTTCATTTCATGAGCAATTATCTTCAAACTTTATATCAATGTTTATGACCATAAAATCTCGGCCATGTTCGATTATGGCTGATATCGGAACATTAGGTCAGGAGTTATGCCCCTTTTAAAATTCAAAAAAGCCAGATTTCACATTGTTTGCACTCTAGCATCTTCATTTCATGAGCAATTATCTTCAAACTTTATATCAATGTTTATAACCATAAAATCACGACCAAGTTCGATTATGGCTGATATCGGAACATTAGGTCAGGAGTTATGCCCCTTTTAAAATTCAAAAAAGCCAGATTTCACATTGTTTGCACTCTAGCATCTTCATTTCATGAGCAATTATCTTCAAACTTTATATCAATGTTTATGACCATAAAATCTCGGCCAAGTTCGATTATGGCTGATATCGGAACATTAGGTCAGGAGTTATGCCCCTTTTAAAATTCAAAAAAGCCAGATTTCACATTGTTTGCACTCTAGCATCTTCATTTCATGAGCAATTATCTTCAAACTTTATATCAATGTTTATAACCATAAAATCACGACCAAGTTCGATTGTGGCTGATATCGTACCATTAGGTCAGGAGTTATGCCCCTTTTAATATTCAAAAAATGCCATATTTCAAGTTGTTTACACTCTAGCATCTTCATCTTTTGAGCAATCGTCTTCAAACTTTATGGCAATGCTTATGACCATAAGGTTTCGATTGAGTTCGATTATGGCTGACATTCATCAATTAGGTCAGGAGTTATGCCCCTTTTAATATTAAAAAATGCCAATTTCATTGTTTACACTCTAGCATCTTCATCTTTTGAGCAATCTCTTCAAACTTTATGCAATGCTTATGCCATAAGGTCTCGATTGAGTTGATTATGCTGAGATCGTTATTGGTCAGGAGTTAAGCCCCTTTTAATATAAAAAAATGCCAGAAATCACTTTGTTTACACTCTAGCATCTTCATCTTTTGAGCAATCTTCTTCAAACTTTATGACAATGCTTATGACCATAAGGTCTCGATTGAGTTCGATTATGGCTGAGATCCGTCAATTTGGTCAGGAGTTATGCCCCTTTTAATACAAAAAATGCAAGATTTCACTTTGTTTATTCTCTACCAACTTCATTTTTTTAACAATCATTTTTAAACTTTAAGACAATGTTTATGCCCATAATCTCACAATCGGGTTCAATTATAACTGATATTGACTTGTAAATTTAGGAGTTATGCCCATTTCACCATAAAAAAAGCCAGATTTCACTTTTACACTCAAGCATCTTTATTTCTTAAGCAATCATCTTTCTCAGGTGAGCGACCAAGGGCCATCTTGGCCCTCTTGTTTTAATTAGAAAGATATATATAAAAATTCACAGTTTTGGGATAGTTTTTGTATACATTTTGGTCTGGGCGAAAATGAGATTTTATACCCGTTTGGTATTTTCAATGCATATTTGACATCTGTAACATTTAGAATACATTATCAGTTACAAATGGTGATAAAAATATTTTAAAAATATCATTTTAATATGCTGTTACAGTATGTAGAAACGAATTTTTCTTATTTTTTGATGTCATGTTTTTTTCAACAAACTTTAGCAAATAGTGATGCTCTACCATATGCTTGATCTCTAAAACAATCATGGTGAACCCCTATTTTTATTTCATATATCTTTTAGTCTAAAGTACTTGTATGCAATTTTTTTTAGAAAAATCTGTCCGTTAGAAAAAACCCCGCTCAAACGCCTTTAAAATTACTAATTTCCATGTTAAATATAATAATAACTGTCAGTTTTTCATTTATTTTATTTTTAACATTTTACAGCTTTAACTTCATATATGCAAAATATTGTCTCTTCCATTAGAAATTGTTAGTAATCAGTGTTCCTACGAGGGGCCGTAAGTAAGTTGTAGATTATTAACACGACCATTTTGTCCTTTGTTTCTACAAATAATTGTTTGTACATTTGTAATACAAAAAACAAAACAAAAGAAAAGAAAAAAACAGGGAAAAACAACAACATCACAAGACAATAAAATATGCTTTAAACAAACGTAACATACCATGAATATGTTAAGTGGTCTATAAAGAAACTCGCACATGGCATGTTGAGTGAATTCAGACTTTGTGAATTTAATAATAGCATGTTTAACATTCTGTCCAGATAAAGACTAACATCAAATTCTATAAATGAGTGAAAAATTAAACAATACTATCCTATTTTGTTGGCTCATTGATTAGGACATGACAATTACGTGCTCCTAAACATGATTGAAATATCTTTCAGTAGTTTCAAATATTGATAGAAAGAAACAGTTTTCCAAATCGATGTAAAATTAATGTTTCAAATATATAGTTTTAAAGCAGTCCGTTCACAGATGGTCATTAAATAAGAATTTGATTTTAAACTATGTGTTTATTACCCATCTATAGACACATGGTCGACCACTGCAACATTTCGTGATAATTAGAAACATTAATTCTCCACCAGGGGCAATATCGTCACGGACGGTATTGAAGCTATTTTTAGAAACAATAAAGCCTATACTTAATATTTCTATTTTCGTGTGCTGTCAAATGACTGATCACATTCATTCTTCAAGCATGTGCTCACTTCACAGGTTAACATTACTAATTCTCTACCCGGAACTGGTGAAGACCCAATGTTGCAGAACGTGTTACGTGGTACCGTAAGCATCTGCTATTCTGCTGGTCAGGAATCAAAATATTCACGAACATTAACGAAAGAGAGTATTTTCTTTTAATTCTTCCGATCATCTGTGAACGAGCTGCTTTAATTGCCGGTGATATAAAATATCAGTTTGAAAGAAGAAATACTTCTTTAACAGGTGATTTGATCAAATAACAATATACATGAACCTGTACATCATGAAATCCACAAAGTAAAAACTAAAATGCTCGTACTCCCTATATCACGCAATTATCATCATTACTATTTATGTTCATGCCTATACAAGCGTGTATACAATATGAAGGAATTATAGAGATGAGGTCAATACATATTTAAGATCCATTCGGTAAATGTTCATCTTCCAGTAGTTATTTATGTGTACCAAAAGTCGATTTCTAATGTTTGAAAATGTGATATGACTCCACTAGAATAGCCGATTGTCATTATTACAATATACGGCATGGCAGATTCAATGCAGCAAGAATTACACGTATTTGCTTGTTTAATGACTCATTGTTCTATTTGAAAAACTATAATTGTTTCACCGTTTAATAGCTTATTTAGTAGTCTATTGCATAAATGGTCAATCGAATATTGTCACGTGAATCATTTGAAAGTTATATGTTAGTGGTGATTTCAAGTCAGCTAAGAAGGGATATTCCCCGGAGCGGAATGAATGCACATATTGCATTGTAATGATATTTTGGTTTTTAATGATAATCATGATATACATTGATATTGTTGCATAATTATGATATTTACTAATTCGTGCATCCTTAATCGAAAAGTGACAGATTAAAAGAATGGTGGAAGATGTACCCTCTCCCCCCATCCTCTTTCTCCCTCTCCTCTCTCTTTCTGTCTCTCTCTCTCTCTATCTATCTCTCAAACATTTGGACATGTATTATTTAAACACTCGTTCATCTAAAGATAAAAAATTCAATTTGGAAAATATTTCCTTCGGCCCTGAGGTACACGTACGTTATATTGCAAATAAAATTCAGATAATATTCATGTTGGCAAAATTCAGATACATGTAATTAAAATTTGATCAAGTTACCAAAAATATCAAAAGTGGGGTGTCTATGTTTCGTCATAATACAGTCTGTAAAAATGTAAAATTCTTATATGAAAACCTTCTTAACGATAGTTTTAATGTCGATGATATATACTGAACCTTCCAGAAATTTTTCCTTTTCGAAGTGTTTTCTATTCTATGTATTTCTCAAAATTAAAAATGCTATACTTAATGTAGCACTTTTCCATTCTGTCCATACGGCTAAAATTATATAGCATTCTTCAATACCACAAACCTTTGATTTAATGGAAATATCACAAATTTTTAAATCTTAATTAAGACATGTAAGAAAAACGCATTTTATTCTAAAAATACAAATAATATTACTCATATGTTTTTGAAAACATTTACATTCAAAGAAAGAAATTTCAATATTGTCATATAGTGTTGCATTACCTATTCAAATTCTTGTTATTATCAATAACCTAGTTAATTACTTAAAAAGTTTAAAATAATACATTGTCCGTTTATTTTTAATAGTTACTGTAATAAAAGTAATATTTTGGTTGAATATCGTAATACCATTGTCATATGGAACAATTTGTCCTACTGAACTTATATAAATTTTTTAGACATATTATAAACAGCAATAACGCCTCATATTATAAGAAGTAAATGCTTAAATCTTGACTCGGATGTGAATTATTGGTAATTTCTTTACTGATAACAATAGTGAATTAAATCCCAACCAACTTCAGGAATTTCCAACCAACGATCGTTTTAATCAATGTTTGTTTGAAGTTTACATTCAGCATTTTTAATACTCCACATAAAGAGTAATTACGGAATTAGGACTTAAACGGAATTCCAATTTGCTTACAGATTAGATTTAAACTCTGATAATTCGTTCCCACGGTACAATCCTGATCACAGATAAGATAATGTATGTTTTACAGTATGAAATTCGCCCATTAAATTCTATCAAGACTTTAAAAAAATAAAATATAAAGACTTTTATCTGGTGAAAGAAATGACTTCTTGGAAAATAATCAGAAAATGCAAAACCAATAGCCTAAATGTTAACAATTTCGGAGTTTAGTTAAAGGCCCAGAGTTTGAAATTACAAGTGAATCTATATACTGAGGTTGTTTGTTCGAATTATGTCTGCCGTAACACCTTTTTGATATTTAGGCCTTTTCACGTAAAAATCCAATTCAGGAATTGTTCAGACGGTACACATGTTAAAATATGACACTTCGAATTATGCCTTAAGGCCCATTTAGATCCTTGTCGACAGATATAATTGAATCAACGAATTGACATATTCCACACTATTTTTTTCTATTTTCAACGTGAGCTTGACACATATGACATATTAATATAAAGGGGTAAATGTACAGCGTTTCCTCCTTAAGATTAATTATAACATACGTATACAAATCTGAATGGTATGAACTGCTGACTGGCTAAGATCAAGCAGAGGTAGCCATTCACAATATGTATTATGTTGTTATTTTGATATCTCTTTTGCAAAAAGTAACGTTTAGAAATATTTTCGACTAAGGACATAAATGAAAAATTATTTTCGTGTTACGAAATAACATATTTTAACGAGTTTTTATTCATGTAAATATTGTATATATTGTAAGATAGAAATATGATATATTTAACAACCGATCATTTATATATTAAATCTCTTAAATACGTAAAATGTTATTTATTTCAGAAACACCATTTAACAATAGAACGCCTTTTTTAAAATAAAAATGTGCATTTCCAAAGAAATCGATATGTTGTATATAAATTTCAATTTTCTGTTTGATTTAAAGGTATATAGCGTCGAATGAATACTCATGACATGCACATGCCAACCTCTTTCTTGTAAATAAAATATCTGACATCAAGAGTTATAAATTATTTAAAACGCCCTTTACTTTATATTTGAAGAATTGACAACGTTTGATTTTAATATCAATATCGATATGATAAGCAAAATCCTGATTTGATAATTTTATCGAATCGTTATCACGCAGTCGCAATTTTCATTTCTGCACCTGACAGAATCAGAGACAAGCAAGTGTGAAGTGATTTCTTAACAGTTTTCAATGTTGCAATATTCCCAAAGGCTTTGTAAAACAAGACTGAAAAATAATATTACAGAAATTGTTGATGGATATTTTTTAAGGAATTCACGAATATTATGGCGCTCAAGTATGATTCAATTGTTAAAAAAATGTCCTTTTTTAATTTCTGATTGATCCTGATTTAGCCTTCTCTTACGAGATACCAGGAAAGTAGAATAATCGATATTAACTGTAAGAGACATGGCAGGTCATATCTTTCATTGCAAGATTGTAACTCATCGATTTAGTCGAACTTTTCTTTCAACATCAAATCACTTGGTTAAAATCAGTAAGAAAGTCATATATTGCAGCTTATTGTCTCTAGTTAGTTTCTGTCGATTGTCAATGGTCAGATATCGAGTCAATATGTGCAAAAATACGAATTGTACTTAAGTAAAATATTCATGCAAACTAGCAAATATAAAATAAGGTATATTTTAAATTAATTAAAAGTAAACCACAAAGAAAATTTTACTTTTTCTAAAAATATAAATTGTAATCATGCTTATTTTTTGAACATGAAAATAACTTTGAGTATGTTTAATGCTGATTTTGTAATCTGCTGGGCAGTTTATACATTTTGGGGTCAAATGACCCCTATGACGTCATTCAAAAAATAAATATCATTTGCCTTTTTAATTTCCAATAAATGTAAGCAATCATAAATCATATTTAATATATTTTAATCAAACACGTCATATTTAAGTTTTTGGTCTAGTATACTCTTGAATATTTTATAAAGTTGTATCTGTGAATTTCATCGGTGAATTTGATAATAAATATGTTATATTAGTGATAACGAAAATCAGATATAGACTGAAATAACACGTTAAATTCAGAGGTAAATTCTTTCATCATTTTATTTTGATTAAACACAATTACTTGGTGCATTCCCGTACTTCGGTGTTATAAGTACCGTAATGTTTATTTCTCATTTATTCTCTCCTTTAGAAGCTCATTACATAATAAAGCACTCTTAATTGATCAATTGGATGAGCTTAAAGATGATAACGATTTGCTGGGGTTAAAACACCTGAGTAAAGTTGAATAAACGTAAACACTGATTACTCTGAGAATGTTTCATTATTTGATAATTAAAGTGATAGCCATGTAGGTCGCATTTGTGTCATTTCATTTATTTATAGCCAACGATGGCCTTGATTTTTCGCTGATCAGTCCGCCTTATTTGTAATTGATATAAATCTTAAGTAATACAATCACACTAAAGAAGCCCATGTGTTATTCAACACGGAAATCTAACTGAAATAATGGACTCCGTTTTGTTACTGTGGACCAACTGAGTATTAGGTTAGTTTTTTTCAGAAACCATTTTATTCGTTGGTTATTTGGGCAAAACATGGATAACTTATATAAAAGTTATACTATTTATAAATAACGTTTCAGTTTAAATATACTTGGTACCTGTATCTAAATGGCCTAAATCAATATTGTAACGTGCTATTTGAACATATGGCAACTTTTTATGAGAAGATAATACATAAAAAATGTCTTATTTCAAAAAGATCAAAATCTATTTGTTGTGAGTTTAATCTTTTCGAAATAGGGAAAAATAGCTTAAAATTGCAATGTTGTTAAAACTTTATCAGAAAAAATGAATAACGCCTCCAAAGCTATCATCGAATCAATGGAATTTTTTAAATGCAAGAATTGATATGTTTTACACAAGGCGTTGTAAATGATTGTAGAATCAAATGTCATATACATTGTTCTTGCTCAACACGACAGCTTGCATTTACTGTAAAACTGCCTTATAAATATAGCTTTGAAACAACTGTTGAAACAACCTCCGGAAGGCGCTTAATGTACTTCCTTGCAAAATGAAGTAAAGTAGAGGTTTTTGATGTTGTCTATGCACACAGACAAGATTCCCGAATGTCTTCGATATCTCCTCGTCTTAAAAGGATGTAGTGATTTTACTGTGATTATTGGGGTTAAAAAAATTTCCTACGTCATGACATTGCATTATTGCGGCCAGTTTTTACATTCTACGATTGTAATCGATTCCACATGAAGCTTTATACAGAATATTAACAGTATGTTTAATATGTTCCATCATCTCTTGATATTTGCGAATACTTAACTTTGATATGGCTTCATTCAGCATAGCTTAACCCTTGACATCAGGAATATTCATCTGATTTTTTAAAAAATATTAATTAACTGAACACTAAATGATATATGAAAACATAGGTTTTCTTTGCCCAGCAGACTGTCTAAAATCGAAGCTACATTGTGTGAGCAAAGAGAGGAGACCTTAATCAGGAATATCCAAAAAAGAGCCGTCTGATCTTGGTCTCCTCTGTTTGCCAATGCACCAAAATGAGTCATTATGAAGTAAAGAGTTAAGTTCGTTGGAAATCAAATACTTACAGCTCATACTAAAAGTCATTTACTGTATCATGCATTGTCATGAGGGAACATTGTTTTACCATTTAGCCAACGAGTTCAATATCGAAAGCTGATCACAATGAATGCTGATATAGCTTCCGATTGTTGTTCTAACCTGGAACGTTCTACATTCGAATTCCTCTTACTTATTATACACGCATTGGTATTTCCCATTATAAAAAGAAATCCTAATACTTTAGTTTATAATTCTTTCGGATTTTTATTGTTCTTTATATCAAATACTTTCTTCAACAAAAGCGATTATGAAAACTATTCCCAAATATATTCTTTCATCTTAACATTTTATTTTGATTGACTGTAATATATTATAAGAAATGAAATTTCCTCGAAAAAAAATCTTCGATTGTAAAAGACCACTAGAAATTTATCAACACATTGTGATTCCATGAATTTGTAAGCCAATGAGTTTAATGCATTTGTACTGTGTTTATTTTTGGATTTATTTTTGACGTGTATCTCTGTTTTTGTGCCAGATGTGATAGAATTCAACTCAGATTTAAACACGAGGAACATTATTTAATTACGACGGAAATGATTTTAGATATTTTCATCGGTAAAATTCGTGTCAATTTCAAAAGAAATTTCTGCAATTATTCTATGGAATTTGTCAACTTGAAATGTGACACTGATTGAAACTTTTCAACATCGATAAATTAATGTATTGAAGGTAGAAATTGTCATGGACTTGTTTGGTTACTATATAAGTGGTGGGCCATAGATTTGACTATCTTTGTACTGTTGCATGAATGTGTTACGGTAAGAAGAGTAAGACATGAAAAAATAGGGAAAAAAAAAGAAGCTATAAGTGCTGAAAAAAGACATTTGAAAATGATATATTTAGTAGATCAAATTGTCCAGCAGCGAGGAACTATTACGAGTATAAGCTATGAAACTGAAGAAAAGGAAGGGAAAAAAGGGTAACATTGAATTTGAAAGGGTGAATATAATTATAATTTTGAGCAACAATACACACGTAAATTAAGTGTTATATAATGCAACAGACGACGAAAATGAAAAAAAAAGGTAATTAGATTAAGATAATAGATGAAATTGTCTTCTTAATTGTAAATGAAACTGAAATAGTCCAAAACACTACTTCTTAACTCGATCTATATGTCCACACTACCATTTAGAAGGGCTTGAAGGTAATGAAAACTATGTATTGTATAATTGTTTAAACTGTCTCAAATTTGTTAGACAATGAGGAAAAATAATTAAACGAACTCACAATACAATTTCAAACCCGTTAACTTCAACTACTACCATAATAATCTCATTTAACATACTGCAGTATTTAAAAGGCAGACAATAAGTGTTTCGTGACATTTCACTTTTGAACACTACACTTATTTTTCTGGTAATTAAGAAATCTGCAATTGTCTGTCTTCGAATTTGGATCTTTAAAGTTGAGCAAATCAGCTGCAAGAAATGTAAATGAACTGGAAGTAAATTGAATTTTTGAAATGCCGTTGACTATTTGAAAGAATTCTTATTTAGGTTTTCTAACATTCAAAACTCAAATTACATTTGAGAACATGTTTATTGCTTCCGAATTCTATTTCTGCTACTCTCTGATTAATGTAGATTGCGGGTGTGTGTTTTCCCCAATAAAGTGTCCCTTTGCTATACAGTTTACACCGTATCGACAACCTTATCACGTGACTGAAACAGGTAAACATCCTAGAAGCCTCCCTCAACACACTGCAGAACCAGAGGTTTACACTATCAAGTGATATTACCAACAATTACTGTTAATTGGCAAAGTTTATCAGTAATAATAAATAAACACTTGACACCTATATATGTATCAAGAATTTACGATCCCGGGTATATAAAACAGTTTCTTCAGTACAATGAAACAAGACTTAGAAATGGTCAATAGTGATTGATCTTAAATAAACTGGTCTAGAATTCTGAGTGGAAATCCAAAGTTTTCAATACTAAAAATTGCAGAAGTAAAGAAAATTAAAGGAAAAAAAAAACAAAAAAAAACTGTCTTCAAAGGACACTCCTTTCTTATAGGAAGTTACATTTATGAGGTTTTTGTTTGCACAATTGACAAAATATTCATGGTGAAGGAAAGATGTTAGCGTTGTCACAGAAGCTGGAATATTGGCTATTCATCAAAAGGAGGGCAAAGCTCTTGGCGGATGAAATTAGAAATTCATGTTCATGCACTGATTCTGAAGTAAATTATTATTACAGAAGACATAGACATCTATATACCCAAATTCAGATGAAAAAGTTTTTGTACTTTGTCAGTCACTCAAATGTGATCCATTTATTCACTCTGTTATACATATATTGCGGACGGAGAGCCATCCCCCATATACCTTGCAAGCACTCTGTTATATAATGAAAAAGAAGGTTTAAAAATAGTAACTAATGAATTTTAGTATTATGTTATAAAAATTCTGACTTAAGAACAATATAATGAATTTATATATACATTTTGCAAAATAAGCTGCAAAATGCTAAACCATATGTGAGATTAAGGGCATAATGAAAGCATTATTTATCTTTTAATCATTATAGAATGATTTTAGAACAATGGCGTCTTGGTGTATGAGTTGTTTAATATGCATTAGTTTTAACATGAAATTTTATTTAAGTTGTATTCACATAAATCTTTTTTTAAAAACCTTCAATAATATTTTTCGAAAATTTCATTGATTAATTTATGCCTCTTTCTTTTCAAAAGATTCATTATTTGTATACCAAATATATTTTAATAAAATATCAGCATGGAATGCAAAAGTTGACATTATCTTCTACTTTCTTACAAAAAAAGGAGGATCTCTAAATTCCAGTTAAATATTTAATTTTTAAAAGGTTAAATTTTTTGTAAAATAAAAACAAAACTTCAAGAATTCTAATTAACTTTTATATTAAATTGTCTCTCCAAAATTCTGTGTGCATATGGTTTAATAAAAAAGTCATGTTAGTGTTAAAATATATTCCTATTAATCAATGAAAAATTTGCATATTAAGAATCATAGCATGTCTTGATATGTTTACTTATTCTGACTTTTACATCAGTTCTGACCAAATTTTTGGAATAGCGTATTGTCAAATAAATTGTTGCAAGCGGACTCCCATAAAACCTAGGAACAGCTACGGCTCAGGTTTGGTTATGATGACACAGTTCTAGTTAGCGACAGTCCTTTGACTCCATTGACAGTTTGGCCTTTTTTTTTTTAAAAAATTGATTTATAACAGTTTTTGGTAGACCCATGTTTTCTCATAAATGTGTTATCTTAGGCAGATGAAAAAGCATGAAAATGTGTAACATTTTAATAATAAGAAATGTATTTGAATCAGATACACAAAAGTTGTTTACTGGCCACTCCAACATTTGTAGATTTAAAATCTGAATATGTCAGGGACTTATATTTTAATGACGATGGCATTTGTATTTTAAGTTCCTTGCAGTAGTTAATTAGCACTATATAACTGCTGCTTTTTTAATTCATTGTTCATGTGTTTCAAGGAAGCAATAAAACACCATAATTACACGTTAACGTTATCTTTACTTTATGGTACTCAGCAGGCTGGGGAAATATCTTTTTACCAGTTTCGAGTCACGTGATAAATATTGTCGATACGGTATATAAGGCAAATGCATTTTCCTTATGATTAATTCATTAGAATAATATGAAAATAGACAAGTTATAATCTAAAATGAATAGATAAAGACATTTCTTCATCCATTTCTAAAATGTTTTTGGCTTTTTTTTATCTTTATAGATGGTTAAATTGTTGAATTTGTTATACATTCTAACAATGTGCTAACTACAGATTTAGTACAGTAAAGTAATTTTCCAAAGGTTTATTGTAACGAAAACGTTGTAGTACTACTTATATATCATAATTATTTCCCCTTAATTAACAAGAAAAAAGCAACGTCTGGAAAATTATATTCGATAAAGATTTAATGATCATTGTGGTGACCACACAATGGCTATGTAAATATTCCCTAAATGTATGTTTAAGTTTAAACTTGTTTATTGATTTAACCTTCCCACCTATTGTTTATAAATGAAATTATGGCTGATATGCCTTACAATGTCAAGAGTCAAATAAAACACGTGACGCATGTATATTCTAGGGATAGCTTTAGTTTATGTTTAAGATTCTCTTTGTGAAATCATCCACCAGCTAATGGGCACTGACTTGTTCAACAGTCGACATGTCACTGTTTTATATGTGATATAACGGCATTAACCACGACTATTAGAAATCATTGTCACGCTTTATGTCAGAGACGATTAGGGTCATATCAGAGGAACACGTATTTGCTATTAAATGTCACACTTATCTCTTTACGGGAGATTTATGATAGGATTCTTTGGCCTTTCACCTGACAAGTACTCATTTGCCAACGAATACCACGTTGTTGATCAGCCGATAATTGCAATGTGAATGATGTAGAAGCAGTATGCAAATGTTAGGAGTTCACTGATATATCAAGAGATAAAAGATTTCATGTTTCTTCAACTACAGCATTATTGTTAATGTGCTTTGCAATACATGTAACGGTTAAATACAAATCATTAGACAGTATTTACTGAATGAGCCTTAATTGTGTTGTAGTCTTATATAAACCAATAAATTTAATATATTAATGGGATAAGGGTGTCTCATTGTATTTAAGTATCTTTCAATTGTCAAAAGTCAATCTAAAATTGTGTTTTGTACGTGTGTGTATCGACTATCAAGAAAAGTGTAAAGAATATTCGTAGTAATTATGTCGATGGTAAAGCTAAAAATGTCAAAATCAAAGATTCATGGCGGAAATTCGCGCACTTCCGGTTTACTTTTCCTCAACCGGAAATGTTTCAAAGTTATGAAATCGTGTTATATAGAAGCAAATATTGTCCATTGAAAGTCAGGGTGGATCAATAGCATACATAAAACGGAGACTGATTAGCCCTTCCTGGTTTCAATGAACTGTATGTCTATGCTTTACGTTTAGGAAGCACTTTTCATGCCTTAATCTGAATATAATAATTATATAAAGTATTGCTTTTACTTTTCTTTTAAAAAACACGCGCAACATTAAAATACTATTGTCATTTGGAGATATTAATTTTTTATTTTTAATTTTAATAAATTTGAAACGCAAACCGTAACGTTTGGAACATCTTAGTAAAATGTAAATTAAATTTGTTTTCTTTTCAAATTCAAGTCCTAGAAGCTATACTTCTATTTAAGCTTATAGGAATGGTTTCAGAATTGTTCGGGGAAGTATAAAGAGGGCAAGTGTATCTTGCAATATGTAATAGTTATGACGATGTCCAGGAGGCGATTTCTTGATTCACCAGAGCCAGCCTTTCCTGACAATGTTGATTTTTGTTTCAAAAATAACACTTGGTAAGATAAACCTAACCTCAACAAAAAACATACAGCATACATGTATTTTGTCCATTGAAAGCCAGAAGGGGCTATCAGTATATGAAAAAAGAAAGCTGAGAGCCCATTCTGGCTTTCAATGGACGATTTGCAAATAGATATCAGGTATGGATGTGAATTAAAGTAATGGAGATTTGATGTACCATTTATTATCTAGGAAGCGTTTCGTTCTGAGGAGTAAGAATAAGCCTAAACGCGTACCTTTTATTATAATGAACCGAACTATAACCGCCTTTTAGTCATACGGAGTCATACGCTTTGTATATACAAAAGAAATGTTATAAATCAACCGTGTATAGGAGGAAAATTACACAACAAAAGAACAGACAGGTTATAAAGTCGAAGCCAAAATGCTTAAACGTTTGCGTACATACAAATATCTAAGACTAATCGGTAATCTATCGAATAATAACTTCTGATAGTTTTCTTTTAGAGAACAGTCAATCATTACATGAACATTTAAAAGAACGGATTAACCCCACAGGATAAAGTAATACCAGGAGTTTCGAATATGATGATACATGTATCACTACAATACAAAACCAGGATTCCAGAAAATGTTATTTCGTCATTGCATTTTAAACCCACATTACTATATATTAAAAAAAACTGTTTGTCACTATTGGGAAATTTTATGTTCTACAAGTAAATATATAAGAAAGCTATATTTATGTGAGCTAAATGTTTCAAAGAAAATATGTATACCTTTATCAGGAAAATCCAAGAAACGGAGAAGTAAAACAATAACGTCTTCACATTATTTTTAAAAAGAAAAAGAAAAGGTCTATAAATGAACGTATTCTAAACCTGTTTTATAATGCAACTAATTGATCTAATGTAAGAACAAAATGTTGAAAATCTAATTTCAAGCGATAACCAATGGGTAATTTACCCATCTATGTTATAATTGACTTGACTAAACTATTTGAGTTACCGTCGCTTCGACAGTATTGCAGTCATATAGCGACGTACAGCTAATTACAGGTGGAGAAAGAACCCGAATGCACGGAAGCATCCGGGTAGAACCATCGACCTACCGCAAGCCAGCTGGAAGGCTTCCCCACATGAAAATCCGAATGACGCTGCCGGGATTCGAACCCACGCGGTGAGGGGCTGAGTGACTGTTAAAGTCAGCGACTTTCCCTCTCGGCCAAGGGGGACCCTGTTATAATTGTGAATAAAAAAAAAAAAGAAAAAAAAATGTTTATCATTTGGTCTCTTTCAACCATTATAGCTACAATTCTTATACCCAATCAAAATTCACCTGTACAATATCACTTTATTATATCAGCACCTGTGACAAAGATAATAATCTATAGACACACTGAATTTTAGCTCTATTATTAAAAGCGAAGGCTTATTTCATTAAAATCCGGTTTTGCTATAGTATTGCACAGCCGCTTTAAGATTAAAAGTCATATGCACATAAACAGTAAAACCGTGGTTTACAAGAATTCAAAAATCAATATAACATTGCATTAGCTGTGTCGCAGTTGTGTGTGTGTGTGTTTCTGTCGCTTGATACTTTCATAACAAGATGTGAAGTCATTTGTTCGTGAAAACATAAAAGTAAACTTACTTTATTATCATAGCATCGTTTTAACCCCAAAGACAAATAAGACACCCAGATTTAATACGGAATTTAGTATGATAATATAGAATTTAAATCCTTGGATCTTACTTACGTATTTCTGGTGGTATTGGCTTTATATTTTTTTTTCTGAAACATTTTATGAATAAAGGGATTTCTGCCCTAATGCTATGTGATGGTTATTTCATAAATATATGACCTTATGATGATGAAAAATAAAAAAAATATATTGTGACAAATATATGACTATCAAAAAAAATAAATAAAAAAAAATAAAATAAAATACAATGAAAAAGAAAATGCTGAAACACAAACTGATAGACGAAAACTCGCAACGAACATGTAAAGGAGATGATGCTATCACTATGTAGAATAATGCACTCAACTACTTAGGTTTGGACTGTGTTTGATTTTTAAGATGTGCATTATTATCTATTTTATAAAGTTAAATGAGAGGGAAATAGTACCACCCATCAAGATAAAGACTGTTGTTTGTAAGGTACACGTATAAATTGGATGAAGGCAGTTTTTATCAGAAATATATGAAACACCTTATAATAATCATGACATTATTTTCACCAGGAACAAGTACCAATTAAATAGTTCAGCATTCAGTATAGCAAATCAAATGATTGAACTGCTTTAGGCCGTATTAACACGTATTTTGTTAAAAACCAAATCCGCGTTTACTTTTATCACCGATCATTAAAAAACAAACAAAAAACCCCACACATTTCTACTATTAACTTGATAAATAGCTACATGGAAATGTACATTCAAGTTAAGTGAAGTGACTGTGACATTCGGTGTCCAGAATAAGAATTGAAACTTGTTTACCTGATAAGAAAAAAAATCAGTTTTCGCGGAGATATAATGAATTCTTTTGATCGAACATATACTCGCCACCTGTAATTTAACAAGATGTTTATATCGTAATGTTTTACGATAATTATTAGTTTGTTTAATCAGTTTATCTAATGAATAGGCATTTCACTAGACTAGGAGATCTATTAATGAGGATGTTTTGCCCACTAACCCTAATCAACGCTAGGTTCTTCGTTCTTTTGCACTCTTCTGATACATTCACTTTTTATAGAGAAAACGTTATAGGTATAAAAGAGATATTGATGTTTATCAAAGAGTGTTTTACTTACTAGTATACTAGCCTATATTTTAGAAATTCTAATATATAGAAGATAATAGTTGGTTTCAATTGAATATCATTTTTATTCGAGTTAAGAGGAAAATAACTTTTCACGAATGCTGCAGCCAGAACAAAAATGATATTCCACCGAAACCAATAATTTTTTTATTTTATTATTTTTTTCTCTCAAATTTTACACATTGTTACAGAGTTCATTATGAATTTTATCTTTTGGGAAGTCCCAAATTTCCGACGTCGCACTTATAAATTAATCGTTATTCGGTCTACAAAATAGAGAAATAAAGAAACACGAAGAAATTGATTAATCTACATTTCTTTAAGTATTTTTTGAGGCTTGAAGAATTTTATTTCAGTGTAAAGATCGTTAGAAATATCGTTAAAAAGTTACAATAGTGTCTTTTAAAATTAACGTTCTACAAAACAGTGAAAATTATAAAAATGATAATATTCACTGTTTAAAACACTGGAGAACTCTTTGGCCCACACTCCTCAAACTTCATAGGGTGATTGGTCACTACTATATAGTAAATGACCCCTATTGGTTTTTGGGTCACATGGTCAAAGGTCAAGGTCACAGTGACCTCGAATGTGAAATGTGTGCGTAGGGAGAAACTCTTGTTGTCATTTAAATTTGTACACCTATCTTTTCGGCATTTTCATGCCAAATTTTACACAGTGAAGCTAAGCTGGGATGTGTACAGTCAACACGATTCACCGTTTAACTACGGCAAAATGAAATGCATAACTAAAGTCATCGATCAAACAACCAAAATGAAAAACAGATAAAATATCAAGATAAAAGATGGAACATAGGAAACAAATAGCTTAGGCTAAATTCATTATCGCATAATCAATACACGGTTTCTTCGGACGATATCCTGTCCAGTTGAAAATAATTGTATGAATAAGTCTGAAATCTTTACAATCAATAATCTGCCATTCGCCAACGTCGTCCAAAACGAAAATAATTTGTCTTTGATTACCGGACCACCGGAAGTCGTAAATGAAGACTTTCATTAATCAGGTTATACAACGTCCTTGATTGCTTGTCACGCCATTGGAATCGTCTTATTTTTATTGATTAACAGAGTTTAATGCCGAGTTTCTGCAAACTGTAAACTCATTTTTGTTGATAAAAAGTTCGTTTAGTTTGTATGGCAATTCTGTGAGTAAGTTAAAATATTCGTGAATCCATTTTCTTCGAAACGTGATAATAATACTTAACCAAAGCAATAAACTGTCATTCCCTTAACAAAAACCAATACTTTCGAAAATAAGAGTTCCATGTTATCTAGTAATTTCACATTTGCAAACTATCACAGGAGACGAACTATCAAAAATAATTGACACATTTCTTTATTCCGACTGACATAAACAAGGCTTTTAGGATAGCCAGATCTGAACAGAACAGAACCACAAATAACCACAAAAGCCATGTGAACCCATCTGGAACTTTGAAACCAGAACCATTTGCAAATCGATGCCGGATTTCTAGCGTTGTGTCACTGATAAAGTAAGAAAAAAAAGAGAAAATAGCAAAGCTAATTTAAAAGTTAGTCCTTCATTTATAAGAGAAGAAGTTGGGATTTGGGCAAGGGAAAATTGTAATATGTAATGATACCAGCAAATAAACACGAGGCCAAAATTAAAAAGAAATCAAAATGCATTTTCCATACAGGTACATATGAGAGCAAATATTAAGTCTTCTGGAAATGATATTCTTAAAGTTATCATTAAATATTTTCGTTAAATTGATTTTTTTCGTGAAAGTGGGCAATAGCATATGATGTTTACATCAGAATTTATGAAGAGGAACTTTCCAAAATGACGCAGTTGAAGGTCGTTTCAGAACTCGTAATGGACGATGTGTATTTCATATCTCTCAGTATCTGACTTGATTTCGAAACAAGCATTTATATTTTTCGGATTATTTATAGGTACACCCCTAGATTAGGCATAAGCAAATGAACTTGAACTCGACAGTGCTGATTTCTGAATAAGGGATTGCAATTGTAGGCTCTTATGACTGTGCGTGTAGCATTTTCCTGATTGAAAGAGCTCTTTATTTTAGCATTACGGAGCGACACTTTAAGCTTGCTGTAAAAATTCTTCCTATAGAAATATAGCTCCATAGCAACTGTTGAAATAACGTCTGAGTACCCACCGGTAGGAGCCTAATGTACTTCCTTACAAATGAAGTAATGAATTCATTTTCCAAAAGCTTTAAGCACTTTCTTATGCAAACAAATATAATCATCGAAGTTTCTGCTTTCTCCGTTTTTATTGGTCGTTCTAAAAGATTATTGAGAATTACTGTCATTATTGGGGTTAAAAGGACAATTTCTTGCGTCATTACATTTCATGAATTAACATGCATGAATCAGTGTTAACAGTTTCAAGAATCTTATCGATTTCACAAAAGTCTATTAAAATGTTTAATGAACTCAATGTCTTCCGGAGAGTTGCAAATATAGTTAGTTTGATCTTCATTTTGATTCTCATAGCATTTTAGTCGATTCAGAATCAAAGTGAAATGTAATAGCGTGCATTTCTGTGGTATAATGATTGTATAGTAGTTTGCAGATCGAAATGTCATAAACAAATAATGGACGATTTTGTCTCTCACTTCATATCAATCGTTATATTCAGTTATGCACTTATTTTCTTGAGTATTTCTCTTTGTTGTTTAAACATCTCAATACATTTAAAAATGTATACCATGTATACTTATACATTTTTTTGAGTCATTAGTGTGTTCTTTAATTAATTATAGCTCATTTAATTTACTTCGGTAAGATGTATGAAAAATGACCGATACAAAATACATTATATTTGTTTGATTTACTATCGACGATGATGAGTTAGATTGAAATAGTAAAAACCAATTGATTACATCTAATAACGAGTGGATTTATTGCAAATAATATCGAATTTTTATTTCTATTTCTGAATTTGAGTTTGGATATTTCTTGCTTAATCAGATCGTCGTTGACGAACACAGCTGGTGAAATTAATGACAGCTGTGAGAAAATTAGATTCTAATCAATTCTAGTGAAAGATCAAAAGTGAGGAGCGGATTAAAATAAAATCATTTCGGATATTTCATTCACGTGTGACAGAGCCCGGCTTTCAAAAATAATTAAATTCTTTAAGATTGCGTTGAGAAGATGTTATTTGTTCTCGTTTTATATTTTTATTTTAAACTGTTAGAATTGTAACCCTTTCTTTGAAAGTAGCATGGATAGCAATGACTATCTTCAAATTTAATTAATCCAGGAATCAGTCGTATGTAGACAGATATATTTTTGAACTGATGCAAAATACTAAATTGAGGGACAGGAAGAAGGAGAAGCAAAAGAAGGAGACACAGAATAAGAAAAATAAACAAAAGACGATAATCAAAATGGTGAATAAAATTAGATTGGAAATAACCAGTTATATAATGAGCGATAATGCTCTCGAGAATCCCAATCATTATAATATTGTCAAATATGAGATGATAAAGAAAAACAGTGATTAATATTGTTAGATAAACTGATTAAACAAACTCATAATTATCGTAAAACATTACGATATAAACATCTTGTTAAATCTCAAACACAAAGAACACACTTTCGCAACAACATTCCATTTTTTAGCATTTTAATTATTGTTCTAGGAATAATGATAACTGCAATCGTCGGTGTTTGAAAAAAATATTCTAAACTTAAAGGTTTTGGACAAATCAGCAGGAAATTATTTAAATAAATGGGAAATGATTTTAGTTTCTTGAAACGCCGGTGCCGATTTGGAGCATGCTTTTCTTTCAAAAAGCATTCAAGCTCCCCAATTTGAATGGCGGACTAACTATTCATTATGTTATGCAAGGCTCACAAGCAAAACCACCAAATTAGGTCTTTAAGCGTAGGGCATGGTTAAATGATTAAACTCAGGTCATCAGGTACTCCAACGTTTACATGCATATTGTTTATAAGTTATATCTGTGTTAACATAATATTAAAAGAAATAATAAGAACTGAAAAGTGGGTGCTATCTCTTTTGGCTAAGTATACATATAACATCTCGTAAATAGAAATCTTGTTATTTTAACAATTCCAATGATTTCACAAGAAAAGACAGTGAAGATGCAATATCTGTTACGAGTTAAATTAACTTTTGTTGGCAGTTTTCCTAGGATATTCTCGTTTCCAGACATTCGATAACGATTTATTTGTTGTAAGACTTTGTTTCGCAATCAAAGAATAATAAGACACTGCACCGATTTTCGCTGTCTTATCTTTTCGTTTGTTTTCAAGATAATTAAACTTAAATACCTTTTGAAAGCATGAACCAACCAAGATATATATTGTAAGAGTTATATACACGTACTTGAACATTCTTGTTGCTTTTAGTCTACACAATAGTTTTATTCAAAGATCAAATAAGTAATTGGTTCAGTACAAATATAAGATCCAAGCTGTGATGATAATGATTGGAAGTTTTTCAAATGCCGAATGGTCGGTAGCTCTATTGAGATGGTCCTAGACTACAGTTACTTGCCCTTGAGTGCACCCAGACGTGTTTACACAGAAACTAGTGACCCTATTTGATGCTGAATTATGGTGAATATTTGACTGAAAGACAGCAACAAAAGATTAGATCCTATAGAACACCCAATGCTCAATTAAGAGGCCTTATTGCGCGACAACCTTAAAGGTTGAGCATTGCTGATGGGGGAATTTTTGAGAAAATTTGTGTAAAATGCTTATAGTGAAATTATCCGTGGTGTTAGATCAGATGCTTTAGAAGATTCTGGATCTTCCTCAACCCTAGGAAACATTATCGTTAAATGACAGAAATAGTTTCACAGATTACAACAACAATATGGTAAATTGAAGAAAAAAAATGCCTCAGTAAATTTTTAAATGCTAACTGGAGATTATTATCAAGTGGTGGTTAAAATGGCCTTGACCAAACTCCAAGCTCACGCTCACTTAGCAAAAGAATAACTGCCTTCACAAATGTCAGGTGACGATGGCAAGCTTACAAAATGGCGGAGGTTTATTATTTATACATGGACGAAAGAAATATTTTTTATGTCAAGGCGATAGATGATGTTTATTTAAGAAAATATACTGCGGGAAATGCCACTCGCAGTAAAATAAAATAAAAAAAAAATACTGTTAAGTTTTACTTGTGATGGCAGTCATCTTCACCTGTAAGGGGAGATAACTACTGCGTTGAGTAAGGGCCTTGACGTGTGCAATTAGGAGAGAATGTTGTTGCGAATTCATACGGGGACCTATTAAGCCGCAACAGAGCTACACGTATTTGCCATTAAAAGATACATAAAGCACTTTACTGAAGATCTATGTAGGATTACATCCGTTTATCGCCTGACCGGTTCTATGATTCTGACTAAACCTTCTTTGATCATCCGCCAATAGTTGTCACGTGACTTATTAAAAAACATTTTATAAATGATATTGTCAGGTGAAAAAAGGAGTGTTTTAGCAGAATGGATCAACATTTTCGATTGCGATGAGGATATTGTTATTAATAATACATCGAGTGCTTTTCAATAGCTTAACTCTTTAATTATTTAAAAGCATTTATTAATTGTGCCGCATGTTTTGTAACGTTTTGTTAAACAATTCAGTTTCAATGCATGATGGAAAGCTCTCTTTCCCTCCTTGTATTTATTTATCGAATTAATACCATTTACTCTCCATGGCTTTATATTTTTTGTCATATATAATCATTATTTACCTCATTCAGTATTAAATAAAACTACAAGACAGAGTCAATACAGATAATCAACCCCCCTGTAAGACACGTGTCAAAGAAAATATGCAAATCGAAAATTCTCTGGAAATGTTTACAACAAAACATAAAATAAGGAGTAACCTAATTCTCCCTGAAATAAGAATTGGTTCATTCTTACCAAGATAACACACTCCACTAATAACATTCATTATGAACCACTATTGACCGGTTCGTGAGAATGAGTGTAGTTTAATTTTAGAGCTGCGTCGACCAATCCTTTTATTTAAATAAACACCTTAACACTGAAATATAACAAATAAGAAGTAGAAGTTTTCAAATCTGTAAAACATCCATTAATAATGTGTTTCCATAGCTTTGATCCGCTAAATGCATTAACAATCGGTCCCAAGTCTGTTACGTCATCGCATAGGTTTTATTTCTACATCCGAATTTAAATATAAGTGTTTCCCCTTCAGAGCGACTAAATAGCACAATCAGACACAATGCGTACACGTTTTATTGGAGCAGAATTTTATAACTTAAGTTTATATAAGTTATTTTAGTTGGGAATAATAAATATACAAATGTAAAACAAACACTTTGATGGTATATCACAAATTCAGCCAAACTCATAAGAAAATAAAAATATAATCTTAAAATTCAAATTATTCTCACAAAGATAAAGTTCTGGTACATAATAGATGTATCTCTCTTTCAGTAAAATTAAAGTATACTGACAAATGCGATTTCATTATAATTATCAAATTTTACTTAGACTATTTGAGTTTACCGTCTCTTCGACAGTATTTCAGTCATATAGCGACGTCCAGCTCATTGCAGGTGGAGGAAGACCCCGAATGCACGGAGGCATCCGGGTAGAACCACCGACCTACCGCAAGCCAGCTCGAAGGCTTCCTCACATGAAAATCCGAATGACCCTGCCGGGATTCGAACCCTCACGGTGAGGGGCTACTTTCCGGTTCAATAATAAATACGATTAAACACACTTATTAAGTAGAAACACTTTGTTTAAGTTCTAAAAAAATAAACATGGAATCATTTTAAACTAATAATATTAAAACTCAATTAAATGTTATGTTAAACAGTTCATGGATTAATTTGCTTTGGAGGTCTTAGCAAAAATAGAGTAGAGGACTCGACCACTGTCGATTATTTATGCTGAAATATTTAAAAAAAATATGTTATCTTAGTGTTCAATAATGTTCCTTACGTTACATATTCAATCGAACCGCTGTCGAATTTTATATGGATAGCAAAGTAAATGTTTAAAAAGGCTATTACAATGTATAGAGTGTAAGAAAATAATTTCATGGAAAATCAAAGATTGCACATTATAAAACGACGCTTCAAAGCAAACGCCTAAATAAATCCGATATTAAGTGTATATCAAATGTATAGAATATGACAAAGTTATGTTGATACACTTATGCCTTTGACTGTATAAAAATATTGTATCCGCTTCAGTCTAGACAAAATATGATTTACTTGAAATAAGGGAACACTAAACAAAATCAAATGCTAGATAATTCTAAAGTGTACCCAAAAGTCGTATACATTGTAACAATATTCCTAAATTGGATGGCTTTAAGTTGAAACATCTGTGTATTAACTGTCCCTGTTCTAGCGCATTTGTCGCTCAAATTTCACCATACGAGCTCGGCTTCTAAAACCATGTGATCGCTGATACAGGTTCAAGGGTAGTTTGCATATAGCATTAGATTCGGTGTTATCGTTTTCAAACATGTTTCATAATTCCCGATTTAACATGGCATTGGACGAGACGTTTGCATTGGTATTCGGTGCCAATCTGTCTTGTTAAATTTGCAGGTTGCCATGGAAACACAATATTTCAAAGCTGAATTTCAGAAAACTCATCAAAATTTAAGACACCCGTTATGCTCATCGGTATATCATCTGAAAGGCAAACAGTTCATTAAACAACGTCTTATTGACTTTGTTACATTATTTATACTCAAAATGTTAACATGTAACCTCATGTCAAATATCGCAGACCAATTTTAAAGTGCTCAGGAAAAAGTAAATCAACGACTTAATATGATATAATATCTCCATCGGCCTTTTTATCACCTTTTCGATTTACTATCTTTTTTTCCCAATATGTTGATAAAAATAAATTGGTAAGTCTTTCCAAAGGGAACTTTATAGTTACGCACCTATCATTCTTACAAGTCAGGAAAAAGGACTATATATTTTATCTGTCTTATACACATTATAAATCTGCATTAAACTTGTATAAAATGCACATAGTCTATCAACATGTATCTTCGACATTGTATACATTTACATAAGGAAAAATATTTGGTAAATATTATATGAAGTAACATATCAATAAATCCATAGATTAGAAATAGGTATATGTTTGATTACTATTTGATAATTAATTTCAAATTCTTTGAATATTTGTCCATTTAATGATTGGTTGATTAATTTGTTCATTGACTGATGTGCTTATATAGTTACATGTACGAATGAAACGTTTATCACCAATACTATCCTAGTTAGAAACATATACCCTTATGGTGAAATCATGTCATTTTACAGATTTGATTTCATTTTCAAGTTACAGAGCCATTGAAATCAATGTTTACGAAAGATATGGCAAATATCTGTCTCTCTGATTCAGAATTCTATTATTTAACTGCACGCAACTGCGACCTTCATCAAATCAAACCTGCAGCTTGGTTTCATTTCCTGTAATTCCCCGATGCTTGTGATTTTGTCTGCTTAATCATACATTATGAATTTCGAAACAATGTATCACATAGCGTTTCAAGTACAAAGTTACGTAAAAAGTTGTTTTTATCTCTCAGGTCCATGGAGATAATGCATAACTGTAATTGCTCAACTGGGGTAAATATGACGGAGTATTTAGCGTGATTATTTTGATGTATTTTTATTTAAAATTATTTATATAGGTATTACCCTGATGAATCAGAGGGAATCAGACAAATCTGCATATCACACATAAACGGCAACATAGAATATTACATAACAGTCAGCAACGTATCAAATAATGTAAGTTAATGATCGAAGTTCTGCTCGAACTTTACAAACATACTCGTATATATCAAAAACATTTAATTAACTAGAAATATATTGTTACGCCCTACGGGTGCGCCTGCTTTACTCAACGTCAAAATGGCCCGTATGGAACACTGCCGGATCACTGTTGCCGGTCACCCTAGGTCTAAGATGGCCGTCTCTTGCTTTACCCCCGACAGGTCTCCAAGTCTTTAACTATCTGTTGTGTGGACTCCAACTTTAATAACTGAGTGGCTTTAAATTAGTAACTAGATCTAACAGGCCGTGTATTCTCACAGGGACTTAATAGTAAATAAAGACTTTTCAATGTTTACAAATTTAATAAATGAAAATAAGTAACTTAAATATAATATATCTAGATCTATATCACATCAGATATCACGACTCGAGGTTCACTCACAATCACAACCAGATGGCTGTATCACTCAAATGTAAATCTAAATTTACGTGTGCGATAACACAAGACGTTTCGATCAACCAGTAAGAACGTCGGGAAAATTGCGAAGTAGACTTCTAGATCTATTATTACCCGTTAAAATACTATAAATTTATAACAAAACGTACGGTGGGCTACAAGCTGACAATAAAGTTTTAAACATCAACGTATAGTTTACCAAGTATGCTTTACAACTGTATCGTTATCTAGAATAAGTATTTCTATTAAAAAATAATCATAGAAATATAGGCTCAGGGCGCGACTGTGAAATAAACAGGATATTCACTTATAAATACACTATTAAAGCATCGAACCTAAGTTTGACTGGGAAAATGCACCACTTCAATGAGAAAAAAATAAAACAGTCAAAATGCAGCCTAGCGTGGAATTCAGAAGCGTTGGAGTCCCCGAACTACCCGTGGACTCGGTATTTATACTAAACAGGGGTACACAGCCCACAAGTGTGAGGTTCACACCCCACACTGTGATCTGTAGACACACAGCTCACTGCGTGAACTGTGGGCTTAAAGCTCACAGAAATGGAAGCCTGTATAATACATGGCATTAATAACTCTTAACTTAATGTATATATAAAATAAATTATAAGAAAACTAACAATAACCTCGAAACTACGCTTCCTTGAATTTGACAGTTGATTCATGTTCTAATTCTGTATATATTCTTTAAGAAAATCAAATATACCCGCCGATGCAGTTGCTAGGTAACTGCACACATAAAAATCAAAATGGCGGACGATGCTCACAACGTGAACAAGGCTAAATAACATAAGAAAAATACGATCCTTCTACCAAGTGATCGAATACAATAAGTGTGTCAGACTAAATTCAAACATGGAATAAACAATTCTGACAAGGAAATACTGACTAGATTTACATTAAATGCGGCTTAAAATGGATAAAGTACAGCCGCGAAAACCCATGACATTAACAGGATTCTACCGTGGAAAACATAGGGGGATCGATTCTAAAGTGAATGATTTTGAGAAAAACTGGCATATTATTTTGAGTTAAGTTGTCTACCTGTAAATTTAACAAGGAGAACAACTAGCTGAATGTAGTGTCGCCAGTAATAAGCACCTAAAATGATTTAAATACATGTATACAAAGAATGACAGAAGAACAAATAAGGAAATCCCTGTAGGGCATTACAATATTGCATTAATTTCCTTTCTCTCCACTAAGACTTGACTTGACTATTTGAGTTTACCGTCGCTTCGACAGTATTACAGTCATATAGCGACGTCCAGCTAATTACAGGTGGAGGAAGACCCCAATGCACGGAGGCATCCGGTTAGAACCACCGACCTACCGCAAGCCAGCTGAAAGGTCTCCACTAAGACACGTGATATATATATATATATATATATATATATATATATATATATATGTCATGAGTCATGGACATACCTTGCTTTCAGCGGGATTCGAATCCACAACATTCAGACCCCCATAGGATAGTTTACCACTAGTCCACGGCGTCTTCTCATATATATATTCAGCACAACCCTGATTTATAATATATTACATTTATTACGTCTAAACGTTTTGACACGGCAGAACGGTAGTAGATGAATATGATATTTAGTTAGCAGCTAGAATATAAAAACCACTTTTGAAATTTGTGAAATGCATATTTTAACAACCAGCGATGACAAAAGCAACTATTTTGCATTTAACATATTACAATAATCAGTCAGTTTCTGTTTAGCTGGTCCATTTTTAGAACATTAACTGACCGATAAAGAAAAGTTTGACATTTAAATTGTATTAAGTTAAGCAGTAACTATCGCTTGTTCATTGATCGATCTGACTCTTAAATAAATATTTGTCCCAATCACTGCCTAATTTGTTGGTAGCCGATAAATATTACACTAGAAAAGTGAGGAATACACATTTAATTCATGTATTATTAACGCCATTCAATGGTTTGACTAAAAAAGCGTCGATTTCAAGTAGTTTAAATCATTAAACATAAACTTGGAATAAGACCAACATATAGGATGCAAATACATAACTATGGACACAACTAAAATGGATCAAAGGCTATAGCCCAGAATAATTTACCTGTATGTAGATTAAACAAATCTATTTAACATCATTTGGGAAACAAGTTCTACCAGTTCTACCAACGTATACTGATCCTTTTCGATTGCATCTTGGTTCGACCAGGAGTTTGCACCTTGGAAGGTCATGGGTCGTGGACATACCTTGCTTTAAGCGGGATTCGAATCCACAACATTCAGATCCCCATAGGATAGTTTACCACAAGTCCATGGCGTCTTCTGTATTTAAAATGAAATTTAGGGAGATAAATCTGAAGTTGATTACATGCTTGAATCAAGTATCAAGGAAGTCATCTTCATTGTGCCAATAATTGCATTTGCTGTATTATACTGCCACCTGCATACAGTTGCCATTGAAAGGCAGCACCATGTCTCATAAAAAGTCCCAAAATAACTGAAATATAGTCGAAGGAGTAGACTAGGGAGTAAACGCTTTGTTGCTGTATTTCCGTCGTTCTTTGTTTCCGCCTGTTTATTCTTTCATTTCAAGTTAAGTTGCAAATAGTTTAAATGTCTGATTCTAAAAGCAAATTTTGTCTTTTTCAATGTTTAACAGCATCTTTAATACATTTCAAGACTTCAGAAAATAGGTATTTTATTAGATAGTAAAATGTTGGATGTAATAATGTTGTTTATATTTTATCGGTACTTAAAACAATTTATGGCATTTTTTATTAGGGAAACTACTCCCGAAGGTAAATACGCCATTTATGAAATTACCGGATCGTTTTAGCGTCTGCAGGCAGCCATCAGTTTTTCATACCAATTAGGTGATGAATTCGTTCTGGTAAATCTCTGAAGAACAAATTTGATATATGTTATGATACGTTTCCATTTATAATCATATTGATGTTTTGCTTAAATAGAATACAGAAAGCATTTAAAAAAAACAAAGATAAATACCAATAGGAAATTAAATGCATTAGTTTAAGTTTAAAGGTTCAGATAAAAATCAATGTATGCTCACAATTGGTTAAAATATCATATAGCGTGGTGGTTTTCTGACCGTATGATGGCAAAAGAAGATTTAATGAATCACTAATTTTCGTTTATTTCGAGGATGACTTTATCACGAATATTAATCCCCACGAAAACTGTTTATTTAATAGATCTCATGTTTTCTAAACATGGTTCAGGAATATATGTACCCACGAAATTGATTAAAATCACAGCTTCCACGAAATTTAATTTCAAGGATAATAAATGATTTAACCCTTTCCCTCATATAGGAAACCATGAAAAGACCTATCCGAACAACATAAAACCAGATCAGCCTGCGAGTAACTCGCAGGTTGATCGGGTTTTATGCTGTTCGCTGCTCCTCAGTGGTCTGGAAATGAGGATTTTGTAATTAAATTTGGTAAGTTTTAACTGTGGTTTTCTGCAGATCAGGCTTTATGTGGTACCTATTGAATGCGTCAAAATGAGTCAATATGAGGGAAAGGGTTAAAGTAGTTTAATGTTTCTTGTGCATCTTTTCAGGCAAAGGTTATGTTCAATGTAAAGGTGCGAAAACAAATATTATGAAAAGAACTAGAAAATTACCATAAGTAAATGAGTATTGCCCTAAAGGCTATTGTGTATGACGTGTATCTAAAGAATTGGCTGTACCTGTAAATAAAATATGTATTTTACGCTCTTAAGAGAGGCACACGATACCGCTATGTTTATTATATTTCTTATTAGGTTATTAATCAATTTTAGCTATACAGGAACATTCCTTAAAGTTAAAAAGAAATGGAAGACAAATACATTGCAAAAATATATTATCAAGTCGATATATAAACGGACTTTCAGACTGCATATATCACGTGGTTGTCTCTAAGTCTTTAATCCTTTATCATACCATTAATATATTCAGAGAAGATATCTTTTGAAATTTGTATTAAAGCAAACCAGTCTGCAAGTAATTCTCAGACTGGTCCATTTCACACTTTTTTTTAATGACATCATTCAGCACTGGGATATATATGCAAAGACGTAAAAAACAGAAATAGGAAACTCCTGTAAAAGCCAGTAGGCACATAGCAGATCATTGAAAATCCAAACAGATAAATTCAACTGAATTTCCTAATATACATGTAGTATAAAAACATATTTGCTCGTTGAAAGAATAATTATTTTTATATTTATAGTTACAATACTATTTTAAGAAACAACCGGAAGTCAGAGTTTGTTTATTTTCTTTTCTCAAGAGTTGTAGACTGATCCTTAGATCGAAACACATACTTTGAGGGGGAAAACGCATTGTTCTATTTAGCTGATTCCTTTTTTTTTTTACTTTAAAGCGATTTTTTGTTTTGTCTCTACAAAATCGAAGAAGAATTCTGATCTGTGATTAGAAGAATATCAAAACGATAAAATGATGTCACTGCGACGTTTTAAGTGGATAAATTCTCAGAATAATAGAACGTAAACTACAAGGAAAATAGAATATAAAAATAAAAAAAAAAAAAAAAAAAATTATAACAAAGAAAGCTACGAATAATTGGGAAACAGCAAAAGAACAAAATATAAATTATGCCAGCGGAAGTGTTAGAATCCATGAATTACGTGCAATAAGTTTGCATTATTGACCATATTCGCATCTAATGACGGCAATAAATGAAGATTACTCTCGACAATACAGGGCTTCAGACGTGAACATTTTCTCGGCCTATGTCGTAGTTTCATACGCATTTAGCACGGATTTGAGGTAGGATGCCAAGATTGTCCCATGTGGCGCACCTCGTTTGCCCAGTTTTCCTGAGTCTCACTAAAAATGTTGAGACATTCCGTGGTCTCCGGGTGTTAATTTTGCAAATATAGGGTACATGTGTTTATTTGCTTAGTTTCCAGTGTTCATCATTATACATGGCTATAATTCATTATGGATGGACGTATACATGAGAATCATTGGGTACTACTTAACTACCGTAACGATAACTTCAAATCAATAGTTAACATCACAACACAGCCTGTTGCATCATCCGGTCATCGGGGTCACACACTGATATACCCTTACTAGCTGACCTATTATAAATGTTAATCACATGCATAAAAATATAAAAAATATAAATAAAAATATCGCGACTGCGGCTCGAAACCGAGGCCTCTTGCTCGGACCCAGAATAGGTCTGGATACTTGGACCACAATAATTGATACGTGCGCAGCAAAATGCCATACGAAATATTTTGGGAAACCTAATGTCTGTTGCTTGTAGATATAAATTTATGTACACAGATACAGGTTTTCGATAATTTAAATGTAATAACCATCATTCCTTATCGAAATGTTTGATATAAACCACATGTGTATTACAAAGATATTATTATCTGCATTATATTCATTTCAAAAGTTTATTACTTTATAGATTGTTTATATTCGTTATAGTTTGAATACACACTTTTTGAAATTGAGTATATAGAATCCAAATATACTTACTCCAGAATAAGATCAAAGCGCTGAAGGTACTGAAGTTGTGGGTGTCTCAAATGAAAGAGTGTTTGAAGAGCTGCAAGTCGATCACCAGTAATTAACTTTCCTTTGATAAAGAAAAGAAATAAGGCATTCCTGTCTCTCAGTGCTATCAGAGCTTTGATTTTTATTCATGCAGTACCTTATCTACAACATTCTCTATATGTAGACTGAAGTAATTATGCAAATATTCTGCACAGGTCAGAGGCTCCGAACTCATTTCGGATAGTAGATATACAGTTTTTTTTAGTGCAAGAAATAAACCTTGCAGATATCTGAGGTCGATAGATTGATGTGATTTTAATATGTTACAATGATTTGACATGGGTTTTTGTAACAGCTTAAAATGACCAAACGCTGCACATTTACTATCAATTTATTTGCGAGCCACCTTTGCATCGAAACAAACTATATTCGTGTGCATGGTAAAGTGATCACGTGATAAAAAAAGTTACATCATTCGATTGCAGTTACAACAGCATAGAAAAATAAGTCCTATGATGTTTTCATGTCACAGGCGATTTTTGTAGCCTGTAAGTATTTATTTTTGACACAGCATTGATTTTTCAGCATGCTTGCTTCATTCTAGTATCTTTATGTTGTAGAGATATATACAATTGTTCGATCATATTTACACTATTGAGAGGTTATTCGGTTATAAATCTAGGAGAACCTGGGTTGAAAACGTAGTACTATAGTTGGTGTGACTGACGTCACACACAACCAAAATCACAGTGGTTTCCCGAGTTCCATGTAGGTACAAAAACATTTTACCTCTAAAAATGAACAACTTAAAGGTCAACAAAAATAATGTAGATTAACTGTTGTACTGCATGCTTTTTAGCAACAATGCATGTACATCTTGTTTGTACCTATATGGAAAAAATATTTATGTGAGTTCCGAATAACATATATAATGGTTTTAGCCCTTTGCTTCAATTCACATTTGTGATAGCATGGAAACACTTTCAGACTTATTTCACTTAATATTTGTGACTTTTTAATTGTAAAATAGAATAATTCTATTGATATGCATCACTACTTCTATTTAATTTTGAAATTAGAATAACTTATAGTGATTTGCGAGACATAAGTATCATATGTGTTAAAATGAGAGACATCTTTCTCGTCTATGACGAGTTACAAGTGATCTACTTTGAAATGTCCCGAAGCATTGAATCAAACATTTACGTTAGCAGGAACATATGAACATATCATTTTTGAAAGGTCAATATAATGATATTTCATGTGATGTCTAATGATTATAAAAAAAAATGTATGAATAATTAAAAAAGTCTCTAAAAAATACTGTATTTAGAGAGAATGACAAAAGAAGCATCGCAATTTCACCTTTCTCTCTTTTTAATGGATATTCATTACACTTGACTTTAATTGCTGATAACCGAAATCATTTATTACTTTTTGCTTCTTTTCAAATCTGTTCAATCCATTTCATTATTATATATGAATACCTCCTTTTCGCGATAAAAATAATGTTTATTATGGCAACATAATGGTTTTCACATAATTGATCAGTCTGATATGATACAAGACCGCTTCATCTGCAGTGAATTTCCATTCCTGTCAGACAATTTAACGCCTCATAAATGATATACACTGTATAAAAACAGTGTAGTTAAGTACTCTTGGCCACTTGCAACGTTTTCACACACTTTTCTGGTTGGGAGGACGTATGTACTTACTTACAAAGAAAGGCTCAGTATTTTAGCATTTGTAGGCCCAATATGACTGCCAAGAATTGCAATCTCATGGGAGGTGGATAGACAACGGTAATGTTCAAAGAAAATACACTATCAATTATCATTCAGTATCCTGTATTTCACGTATCTACTCAAATGTTTTTGGCGAGAGGTCGATCCTCAACGGAGGGTAGGATGAAAGTAAAAACAAAAGCTGGTGAAGTATGGAGCTTGTCAGGGAAGAACTCGAGAACGTTAAATCATTAAATGGACTAGCAGTTATGATTCATTGCTACATCTGACGTTATGGGACTAGATATATGTATAAGATTGCATTTGCAAGATGTGTATACCGATAATAGTGTCTCTGATATTTTTTCTCTTTTAGTTCTCAATGGAATATAATCCTTTAGGTTTTTCAAATACCACCATTTGAAAAAAAAAAAGACTTTTCTGTGATATACTCTTAAATATCACCTAAGTCCAATCACTGGTATACCCTAAAGCTGAGTTGAGTTTTAAGTAAAGATTTTAAGAAGAACATTCTTTTTTGTTATATAGATCTACAAATTCGTAGATTACCTCAATTTTTTGTTTCGAAAGATGAAATTTGTTATCTATTATATCGCTTGCCTGTGTCAGTGAATTATATATCCCTCGTACACAGAGTCTTAAAGTGACTTAGACATAGTTCCTCATCACAGGCAATACCGTCACAAACAGTATTGAAAATATATTTCGAATTATTAATCCTTATATTTATATTTTCTATCTTCATTTGCTGTCTCCTGGCTGATCACATTCACTCGTCGCGCATGCGCTAACTTCATCTCAACCCTGAGCTGATGAACACGATATGTTGTGGAACGCATCACATATCATCGCAAGCACATATGCTTCGGGGATACCATATTTTCTATCTTACTGATTTCGCCGAAGTTGCGTTTACGAAAATAGCGTTTTCCCGTACAATGTGACCTACATTTGCCAAGTTAATTTTTCAGGAAACAAAATCTTCAACTACATTATCGATGGAGAGTAGGTATTTGTAATCTGTAAACGAACTGCTTTAAAATAACGCAACATATATATGCATATATGCATTTAAAAATGCAAGTTTCTTAACAGCCAAAGGAAGCTATGAAAAAAAAAAGGAAACAAATCATAACATACATATGTATCATGTATAAAATTACAAAATGGCGATTATCACTGGTTACCAGTTGATAACATTTCAAGATGATTAAGAAAACTGTGTTAATAGTTGTGAATTCAGAATAAAATCAATGTTCAAAAGTATGCAATTAGTAATTATTGATTCCATAGCTGTAAATGTCCCTATCTACCCCATTTCCCCCGTATTTGCTACAAGGGAATTAACTGAATTTGAGAAACTAGTTGCTGGGCCTAGACATCGAAATAGACTTTAAATGTACGAGAAATGTCTTAAGGGAAATACAAAGACTTCCAGCTACTTAAATAAGTTTTGCTAGTTTAATACCGTTGGTCTCTTATGCAGTTTCAACTATTTCACGACAACATCAGTACAATCAGTATGTCTATGTTCAAACACTTCTCATGATTTCGTGTCTATTGTTGCATTTAAAAGACGCAATATATTGGTTCTTAGAGCCAACCTGTCTTGTCAAGAATGCAGGTTGCCATAGAAATTCAATATTTCAATATTGCCTTTCATAAAATTCAAGAAATCCTTATGTTTTTCTGTTGATCATCGACAGTGTAATTGATTCATTAAATAACGTTATTTTTACTTTCTTTTTTGTACATAGTTAATCTTCGAAAAACTTTTAAAGATAAGAGATAAAATAATATCGATTGAATAAAATTATATTATAAAGCAACTGTTAGACATACTTTTAATAAAAAAACTTTGTAAGTATTCTTTTCCTACATCCTCAAGTTTATTAATATGAAGCATGAGAGAAGATTTTCCTTGGATAAGAATGTCGACTTGACTTGACTTGACTATTTGAGTTTGCCGTCGCTTCGACAGTTTTTCAGTCATATAGCGACGTCCAGCTAATTACAGGTGGAGGAAGACCCCGAATGCACGGAGGCATCCGGGTAGAAACACCGACCTACCGCAAGCCAGGTGGAAGGCTTCCTCACATGATATCCGAATGACCCTGCCGGGATTCGAACCCACGCGGTGAGTGGCTGAGTGAGTGTTAAAGTCAGCGACTCTACCCTCTCGGACACGGAGGCCCAGATAAGAATGTAAAAATATTAAGTTACAACAATTGTTCAAATATATCCATATAATATTACCATATTTAAAAGATCAAGCCCTGGATAAGTTAATTTTTACATTTCTCAACAATTCTGTATCATCTAAACACATGGCTATATTATATTATACTACAAATTTTGATGATGAGAATATCCCAATGGACTTTGTGACCGTTTGACATCAATCGATTGGCTATAACACGCAATCATCTAAGCATCGTAAAATTGACAGTAGAACATTGTTGCTTTTTAAACGACCAGGATAATAAGAATTTGTCTTGTTTTAATTGAGAGGTCAGCAGATCAGTCACAGTCACCCTTTGTAATTATATTAATATATATTTAGGGATATTTAGGACGTTTCAGCGGGTTACGACTGATTTTGATTTTAGTGTTGTTTTTTATTTTTTTTTTTTTTTTTTATTTCTTATTTATGCTAATTTGGCTAAATTTTCAATACAAAAGCAGTTTTAGTTAAAAAAAAAAAAAAAAATCTGGTGAGGTATGTATTTTTTTTTTTCATTTTCATGAAGCATTTATATCAGAAAATTGACTCTGAAAAAAAGAAGAAATCTGTCCGTTTAATTTTTTTACTTAGAAAAATATATATAAAAATTCACAGATTTGGAAATTTTGTATACATTTTGGTCCGGGCGCAAATGAGATTTTATGCCAGTTTTGTATTTTCAATGCATATTTGACAGTATTTTTATCTGTAACTTATAAAATACATTATAAGTTACAAATGGTGATAAAAATATTTTTAAAAAATCATTTTAATATGCTGTTACAATATTAGAAAAGAAATCTTTCTTAATTTTAATGTCATGTTTTTTCAACAAATTTTCCTGATATTATTGTTGGCTATATATCTATACACAGAACACAACTCTTTTATGAATTTTAGCCCACAGGGCTTTTTCAAAAATCATGAAGAAATACAATAGACTACATTATTGCATTTTGACATAAAACAATATGGCGCCTTATTGTTATTGCAAACCAAAAACAATTTGCGCCTGCGGGCGAAATTTCATAAAAGAGTTGTTTGACATTGCCCCTACATGGAGCATAAACAGCGATAGATATCTTTATAGACAGATTTCGTGACTGTTGGTAACCATATGTTTGAGGATAAATTATATAAATTTTCGAAATAAATGAAGAGAAATCCAGTGTATGTTCAGATAGGTAAACATTTGATTCAAATTTTGAAACTTATTGTTCAAATAAATGAAATTTGAATTTAGAATATATGTCTATTTCAATTTTCTTCTAAAACATATACTTCATACAACTGAGACACTCGACAAATGCAACTGTGTTTCAGCCTCAATTACTTCAAAGTTTCCGGAACATTTGTAGCTTATCCATCATTAAAAATAATAATAATAAATTTTTAAGTTCTTGTTAGCAAAAAAAAAAGTATCGATAAACATTTCATTCATAATATTCTACAAAACGAGCCTAGGTGATCTAGTACAACTTCATTTTCTTAAGTATTGGCGAGAAATTCATATAGTTTTAAAAATAACTGCGGTCACCATGGTAAGGCAGTCGTTATCTTAAGCATACTGGCTAAACTGTTCTAAAACTGTGTTTTCACAATTCTATTTCTTTGTCTCATAATAAATTATTTTTTAAAAATGTGCGAGTATTTAATCGAAATAGAAACGCTATCCTAGACGTACCTTTTTTCCAGGAAGTAAACATAATTTCCAACATGCCAAAATAAGGTATAAGGACAAATGGTTACTTATCTATCGATGAAAAAGATCAGTTCATTCCTAGGCGTTATGATTTGTAAATAATTCATTGTTTGACTTTTGAAGAACGTTTTCGCGTAATTCAAATAACTGCTTATGCTATGCGGCTTGTACAGACCGTTTCGTTGTAAATAAATACACCATTATGACAACATGTGGATGTAAAGTTCCACTTCTTCTAGTTAATTAACAGTGTCACTCCGTCTAGTTATCACAAGTGGCACTTCTGCTATTACTTCCACTAGTTACCAGTGACACTTCTTCTAGTTATCACAAGTGGCACTTCCACTAGTTAGTGACACTTCAACTAGTTATCACAAGTGGCACTTCTACTAGTTAGTGACACTTCAACTAGTTATCACAAGTGGCACTTCTACTAGATAACCCACGTGAGACTTCTACCAGTTATCCCATGTGACACTTCTGCTAGTTATCCCAAGTGACACTTCTACTAGTTATCCCATGTGACACTTCTACTAGTTATACCAAGTGACACTTCTACCAGTTATCCCAAGTGACACTTCTACCAGTTATCCCAAGTGCCAAATCTACAAGTTATCCCAAGTGACACTTCTACTAGTTATCCCACGTGACTTTTCTACTAGTTAACCCAAGTGACACTTCTACCAGTTATCACAAGTGACACTTCTACTAGTTATCCCACGTGACACTTCTACCAGTTATACCACGTGACACTTCTACTAGTTATCCCACGTGACACATCTACCAATTATCCCACTTGACACTTCTACTAGTTATACCAAGTGACACTTCTACCAGTTATCACAAGTGACACATCTACCAGTTACCCCACGTGACACTTCTACTAGTTATCACAAGTGACACTTCTACTAGTTATCACAAGTGACACTTCTACCAGTTATCACAAGTGACACTTCTACTAGTTATCACAAGTGGCACTCCTACTAGTTATCACAAGTGACACTTCTACTAGTTATCACACGTGACACTTGACCAATATAACTATCTGGTACCTTAAAACAGCTCGTTCACAGATGGTCTTTGTATAAGAATTAGATTTTTACTTATTGTTATGTTTGCATTACGTCTATCAATACCCATCTATAGATGCATGGTTACCCATTGCAACCATCCGTGATTGTAAAAAAAAAAAAAAGGATAGCTTCTCCGTCACAGGCAATACCGTCACAGACACATGCGGTAACTTCAAAGGATGAACTTATGAAATCGCTCCCCTGATTTGGTGAAGACGGCATGTTGCAGAACGTGTCAAGTGGACCCGCAAGCACCTGCCTTGGAGGATATGGTTTCTATATTTAACTGATTTCGCTGAAGTTGCGTTTATGAAAATAGCGTTTTCCTGTGAAATGTAACCTACTTTTACCGAGTAATTTGTAAGGAAGCAAAGTCTTCGCCAACCTTAAACAGGAAGAATAGATTTTTAGCTCACCAGAGCACGAAGTGCTCAGGGTGAGCTATTGGGATCACCCTTCGTCCGACGTCCATCGTCCGTCGTCAACAATTTGCTTTAAAAGACATCTTCTCTGAAACCGCTGGACAGAATTTGATAAAACTTGGCATGTATGATCCTTGCGTGGGCCTCTACAAAAATTGCTCAAATAAAGTTGATCCATGAAGAACTCTGGTTGCCATGGCAACAAATAGAAAAAATAATTGAAAACTTTGAAAATCAAATTTATTTTCCTTTGGCACAAATAGTCACCTCATGAATGTGTACCATAATTGCTAAAATAAAGTTGATCCCTTGAAAAATAAGGCCCCTAGGGGGTTGGCTAATTTCCTTATATACTCTATATAGAAAACATCAAAATACTTTTTTTATGAAGCCAGCTGTGAGAATTTTATTTCCTTTGGCCCAAATGGTCACCTCATGAATGTATACCAATATGGCTAAAATAAAGTTAATTCCTACAAAAATGAGGTCCCTAGGGGGTTGGCTAATTCCCTTATATACTCTATATAGAAAACATCAAAATACTTCTTCTGTGCAAAGGCCAATTTGGGGCCGAAATTTGGATCCATTCCCATCCGTACAAGTATATATTTTTCCTCAACTGTAGGTGAAAATCCCCCCCCCCCCAAAAAAAAAATAATAAAAAAAATAAAAGACCGTAAAATGATTCGCATTTTTTTGGCTTTTCTCCGCATTTTACACACTTCCCCTTCTCAATTTTTTTTTCTCATGTAACTGGTAATCCGCCTGGTAATCTAAAGAGAACTAAAAGGAGAGAGGAAAAAACTTAAAATGAGCTTATCTGTTTAACTTTTTTTCTCATTTTTTTCCACTTTTTCTATTTTGCATAAAATTCTGCCAGATTCATTGCGTTGTCACGTACGCAAATTGCCGATTTTGTTACGAAAATATTTTAATGTAGAGATGCATTGTTTTGTGGATAAAAGCTAAAAAGACACACTGTAGGTAATTTGGAGAGTTCTTTTAGTATTTTGCAAAATAGATTCACAACTTTCTCTGACCATGTAAATAAAATTAATAACCAAAAAAGCTTTGCATTTCTAAATGTCATCAGTTTTCGCGGATCTACTTTCTCTTTTGACAACTTGTAAATAAAAGGAATCTGAAACGATATTAAAGAATTTTCGAAATATTTTGTTACAGATTGTTATTTAAAAGTTTAATCATGTTATGTAGAAGTTAAATCAACCATTTTAACCAACTGCTTTCATTTTCTTCCCGTACAAAAAGCCCTGTGTCTTTCAAACTATCATGATAAATTCTGCTAGTTTATTTTTCGAACACCATTCACATCGTGTAACTGCAACTGATAATACAATATATTATATTATCTTCAATTAATACATTTCAGAATTTTACTTCCATGAAATTAATGATCAGGATTGATTTCATTAATGTCTGCCATGATTGCTAGAATGAAGTTGATCTCTGGTTTGTCATTTGATTTCCTTATAGAAAAAATCATCTTGAATATGCTGATGTACACTGGTGAGCATTTATGGCCCTTGGGCTTCTTGTTTTTTTTAATTTCTACCGATCATTTTGTGAGCAAAGATTTCATTTCATGAAGGATGTTATTGCGTTCAGTAGGACAATAAGATTTTGAAACGATAAACAACATAGTAAATTAACAAGAATTAAACTCAAAAGTGTTTTTTTTTAATATAATGAAATGTCTGTCTGTGTATCTTTCTTTCTTTCTTTCTTTCTTTCTTTTCATTGTTACAGCACTTGTCAGGTTTGAAAGTATAATCAATCGAGGTAATATCGTAAACAATGTTTATTACAATCTATGGTATTTTTACACAAACTTTCTCTATATGAACGTACGTCATTTGTGCAATGCAGAAGAGAAAACCACCGGATATTATTTTGTGTCCGCAGGAAAGCTGCAGTTTAGCAAAGCAATTAAACGATGAATTCTTTCCGGTTAATTTCCGAAGAGGATATTTGATCTGTGTAATGAAAGGTATTAGCGTATGTGCTTCCATCTATAAGCAAAATGATACTTTGTGTTGCATATATACAATGTAGACTGCACTTAATAAAAATATGAATATAACTGGACACGCATTAGCTTACAGTTAAAACTTTCTTAGATAGGGATTTGAAATGCAATATCGGTACATCAATTTGTTTAAGTTTCATATAGCGTGCTGGTTATCTGAAAACATAATGGAAAAGACGATATCAGCTTACACCAGGTTTGATGTAAGAATAGAAATTTTGCTATTCACTTAAGTTAAGCGTTATGTTGTTGAAGCAGACGTGGGTCAAACTAATCTATAAGAATATATTCCATTCCAAGAATATTACCTTAAAACATAAAGTAAAAAGGAACACAAGAAAAGTGTCTTAACAATATGATTTGCACATAGCTGTCAAGGGTCCCTGAATACCAGGAGTGTGACATTTAAAAGCTGGGGGCCGCTAGGGCTTCCGGTGGGTCCAGGGCAACGCCCTGGCCGGGGGTCCAGGGTTTTTCTCGAAAAATCCTGGATTTTGGCCTTTTTTAAACGTAATTGGAAGCATCTCCTGAAAGCAATTTTGTATATAATTTGAGTGAAGATCTATGCTTGTTTGTAACTTAATTAGTCATATAAAGTCTCATCTACACTCATACATTTACAAAATCTGTTTTTTTTTTGGAAAAAATATGAAACTAATATATAATTAGTACTTGAATTTAACTTCTATTATGACATGTTGTTTTACAGTGAGTTATAAAATAAACACATGAATATTTTGTCTTAATAACTACTTTGCTTTTAAAACCCTTTACCCTTAACACTTTTTTCATATCTTTGTAAACAGGGTAGACCCACATCAGCCAGCTCCTATAGGAGCTGACTGATCAGTGTCTACTCTGTTTGCTTCATAGAATATTGTAGCATTTATTTTACACTACTGTCTACATCAATGAAACATTGTACTTATAAATGTGACAAAATACAAAAAAAATGATTATACATGTATATGCATTTATCTAGTAGGCAGTGTTGCTGCATAGATCTAGTAGGTAGTGTTGCATAATATATACATGTTGAAGGTTAATTTCACATAGATCTAGTACAAAACTGCTAATCTGTAATTTACATCTGGTTTGTTTTGGATGATCCCTCCATTGTAACTTTAAAAAGGACCGGCAGCGGCTTTCGATACTGTACAGTGTGAAGTGTAACCCGCGCTTATGTGTACTCGCTACCGATTAAAAAGCTTGGGACACCCGAGTAATAATTATTGGGTTTTCAGTTGAACACGTCCGACGGTGATAGCGTAATTTTTCATATTTTATGTGTACCACACGCGATATTCGGCCGTAATTCGATCGTATTCGTTCTTATAATTGCCGAATAATTTAAAACATATGATTTATATTTTCTAAATTTTCTTTTTCTATGCATTTATATTTTTTCCTTCTGTTCATTTGAAAATGCGCGTGCTTAACTGATCTAGGCGTGTGAGCGTGATTCAGGTACAAAATGCGTGTGACACACGCGCAATGCGTGTGACTTGACAGGTATGTTTGCAACGACTTGTATTAGGATTCACCTTCCATTCGCTTTAATTTCCTGAATGGAACTTAAATTATTATTATAAGTTATTTTCGTCGTATCTCGGTACTGAACAGAGATTTTGATGTGTGTGTGTGTGTTTCTTGTTTTAATTGGCTTAAATCCTCAACAACGACGGCTCAGTCAATATAAATCATAGGGTAAGTTGAAGAGCTTTGTGACGTTTCTGTTCAGACAATGTTTGATTGTCAAACCAAAGTCACAACACTTAATTGACCGTTACCAAATCTGACACTCTGACCAACAAAACCAAATCCAAAACCAGATGTGCTGCACACAGGTATCAATTTGAAAGACTTCGAAATGTCTCGACCTGGTATCTTACTACATGTTTAAAAGACATGGCTATCGGAATCACGCAGGTATACATTTATATCGGAAATAAAAGTTTGTATATTCATTTATAGGTTTATTTGTTCGTACATGATTGATGAAGCATCGTGAACTTGCCGAAATAGCATGATGTTTTGGAAGAAAATATCGATGTATTTCTACATGAGCCAAAAACATTTATTATTAGATACAAGCGTCTATTGGGGCATTTATCGTACTGCGTGTGTATGTGTGATCATTAATCACTAACAGTATTGCATAATACATTCATCAATAAATGGGGTTGCAGTCATTGCAAGATTGTATCCAATGAGTTTTGGATCGTAATATCTTACGAAGAATAAAATCATTATTTAAGCATCTCTCTCTTTTACAACGCTTAGACAGACACATTCAGAAATATTTGTTCAATTTTCATTTTCAATCATTTGTTCAATATTATGGAATACCACAACTGACAAATTTAGCATGTCCTTAAATAAAGTTAAACTTCCGAGGCGTTGTGTCAAGCAGTTGTGTCATCGGTCTATAAATTTGATATCAATGTGCCTCGTTTTAAAATGTAGTCTGAATGCAATGTCTAATAAAACCCTCACAGAATAATAATTACACGCCTCTTTACTTTGACAAAATATCAAAACAATCATAGCAACTTTATCTCTCTTTTCCATAAATGCATGGTTCATTTGCTGATATTAAAAACAGATATGGGCTTTCTTTTTAATCCTTCACATCAATTTGATTAAAGTTTCTGATCATCTCCTTTACCAAATAAGAATACTGTTCTGGTATCAGATTTAGTTTCATAATTATAATCAATTGTTCCGATATGTTACAAGGTCTTTTCAGCTGCAGTGGCGCTATATTCCTTACAGACAAATAAACGCATTTGCATGAAACAATTTATTGTGTAAATACTGCTTAAACATTATATTTACCACTTGCAATGTTTTCACGCACTTTCTTGGTTGCAAGGGAGTATATACACTTACTGACAAAAGAAATTCTTAACACCGTCGTAATTCTATGTTCAAGCACGGCTGCCAAGAATTGCAACCTCTCGGGAAATGGATAGACAATGGTAATGTTTAAAGAAAATTAGTCAGGATCCCGTATTTCACTTATCTACTGAATGCGGCCGATCCTCAACGGAGAGTCAGAAGAGATTCTAAATTGTACGTTAAACCATATTGCGCTACTTGTCAATCAGTGGTCTGCTTAGCCCTGACATACAAATATTAAAGTCTTTTTGCTGGCTGCTTAAATTAGATTTGCTAGCTTAAACAGGTGACTGCCTAGACAATTTCCAACTTTTATATGACACTTTCAATATAATACCGTCTGCCTACGTTGAAGTCACATCACATTATTCCGTTTCTATGGTGACGTTGAGCAAGGCGTATTTGAATGGTTCAAGGAGCCAATCTGCCGTATCAAGGATGCAGGTTGCCATGGAAATTCAATATATCCTTATCGAATTTTAGAAAACCCATCAAATTTTAAGATATTCGTGAATCAGGAATAAAGACCAAGATAAAACTTCTTATTGACTTGATTGCATTATTGTTTGAAATATCATCATTGATTTGATATGAATAAAAAATATACATTGTAGTAACTTAACAACTTAAAATAATAACTTTATCGTTATTTTGGTCTTGGAAACATTTGACATGATTCCCTTCGTTATTCTAGCGTTCCTTTAGGAACTTTTTTTCAATAATAATAGGATTACCTTATATCTATACACTCAGCTCCACAAGAAAGTGTACACTTTTTAATTTAAATGCTTCAAAATTTAGCCAACATATGAATTTCCATTTTCGCAACTATATCTCGTGTATATTTGTCATCGATCTAGCCCAAATCTGTCTATGCAACATGGATGATTAATTTTGGGCAAGATCGATTACAAATCGAGGGCTTAGCGCAAAACTTGTTCTTAAATACATATAAGTTAGGACCGTTTTGCGCTGAGCCCTCGAAATACACACAAGATATTGTCTGCGAAAAGTGCACACTTTTTTTTGGAACTAAGTGTATATGTACCAATGTATATGTCAACCCTTAATTTTGATGTGTAATCTGAAATAGATTTGACCCCCACCCCTCAACTTATCACCATGGTTATAGTATAAATAAAAGTGAACACATTTTATAGTCAAAGTCTTTCACTCCGATTATGGGTAGCCACGGATTGATTTTAGGTACCCATCTGCAACTCGATGGAGTGAAACAATACAAAGTAATTTCTAGCTAGAGGAAATTAGAAATGTCCTTGGCAGGCTCGAATCTCGTACCTCTCAGTCCCGAAGCGCGTGTCCTGCTCCTGGACTTCTGCTCCCCATAGTGCAATTTTAATATTGAAAATGAGAATAAAAATTCCTCATAACTTGCAAACTAAACTCAATGTGTGTGTTTAGAGTAAATAAAGACATTACCGCAATATTATGTCGGTTATATACTTTCCTGTAACTGAAATGACATAAGTAGTTTTTTTGTTTTCATCTGTAAGTCAGCGTTGATTAAATTTGATATAGGACCATAGAATATAAAACGAGGCGTTTCGATGAAGATGAATTTTTTCCAGTGTCCTATGAGGCAGTTAGGCATAAATAAATTGTCATTTACATATGAAATGTCTTTCTAAAAGACTAAGATAAGTAAAAAAAATGTTAAAGCAATGTAAGTGAATTGCTAGATTTTTAAACGCTCAGGATTGGGCTGCTTTTATCGCACAGCTGATCGATCGCAATTACATTTGTATATTCACGCGATTATCTCCTGGAAGTTCGGAATGAATAATTAACATTTCGATTAAATGTATACTTCAACATTAATAGACTAAGTGTTCCTTTCGATTGATTGATCAAAAACTTTGCTTCTGTCATAATTATGTTTTGATTTCTTGTATGTACTTAAAAGTAATATCTATATAATAAGAAAACACGAGTGTCATAATGTAGTGTTATTTTGTCAAATGTTTGACATTAACAAATTATATTACCTTTTCTTTTTTTATGTCTGTTCTGATTACTGTCTCAAGTTTGAAGAAAGAAATCTAACTGACAAAAACATACCAATATTTGATTATATTCAAGACCTTAAGAACGACAATTCGAACAAAATCTTAAGACTCATTTTTTTTTATTTTAATTTATTAAATCTTATTTAATTTGTTTTCGTAGTCTACTATACAGTAAAATTCCCGAAAATCAAATAAATAAAATATTCCTTGGTCTGAACGCTTAATATACATTTGCGTTGCGTTACACATTTTATTTATTTGATCCATGTTTTGCAAGTTAAGCCAACCTTGAAGGACGCTATAGTACTAAGGTGGTTTTCTAAAATCGAATACACAGAACCAAGTGACCTTTACGTATGTATCTATTTTCTCCCCAAAACGGTAAACACAATTTGAAATGTACCAATAACATGTTAAAGACCAAATGGATACGTACTTGGTGATGACGTGGAAGCAACAGCCAGTGCATTCGCGGGTTCTCAGCACTTTTAAAGTTTATTGTCGGACACTATTGAGTGATTATTCCATTAATTCAAATTATTTCTCGTGCACTGCGAATTGTACCAATCGTTTCGTAGTAAACAAATACACTATTATAGACAATATCTTGTAACGAGCGGATACAATTGTCCACACTGGCTTACCTGATTGAAAAATGTAATTTAATCATAAAGAGATTAATTACATTATGAAATGTTCTATAAACGTTTTCAGAGTGGGCTCTTGATAATGCGATCGATTCAATATTTTGTTTAAGTACTTTAACAAAGATTTCAGTCTACGAAGGAAATGTTCTATATGACTAATGTCTCCCATCGAATAATGATTGCTGTAGGGGGGAATTATGATATAATACAATCAACTACACACAGTAGCCTAAGGCTCGAATATTTTATGATGAAAGTTGAACTTCTGACGTAGAGTTATAGAAACTTGATTACAATTATATTAATGCTGTATTGTCAAATAAACAGACTTTTTTCTTACATGGAATTATGGTTATCTATCCAGCATTATCCATTTGATCATGGTCAATCAAGTGATCGTGGGAATTTTATGGTAAATGCAAGCCATCACAGATAGCCTTTGAGCAAACGAGCCGATAGCTCCACTTCAATGTGTGTTTGCATCTACAGTGAATTATTTAAAGCATTTGTAGGACCATGACTTGAATGTAATGGCATACGGATTACCTTAATAGCATTTTCATCACTTTAGGACAGCTAGACGTTCTTCTTTGGAACCACATGTTCTAGAGATCCTGGTATGACATGATCTGATTTTTTTTTCATTTTAGGAAGTCTCCCACTTTGCTTCTGGATAATAGATATTTTCTCAAATTGAAGTTTATGTTCTAATATAGATATGCATAAGTAAGCTTCAATGGCTATATATATGTTTGCAAGGGGACCTATAAATGAAGTGTTTCCATGGTGATGAATTTTCCTACCTTAAGCCTAACGTACGGACGTACTCGTCTGCGTATCCGAAGGTTGGGGTTCGAACCCGCCGAAGGTGTTGGGGCGGGGGCGCCTTCTCTGACGCAAAGTACTTGTCCAACCAAGGAATTGTCGGGAGGGATTAGTTTAAGTAATTTCCGAATTGAAGTTAAATAAATAAGTTAAAAGAAGTAATCGGCAGACCCTCGTTCATTTCTATAAGTAGTTATCTGGACAACCCCATGTCATAGTTTGACTATTTGTCGCATTTTGGAGAAAGGAAGAAAATTGTCTGTCTTCTAAGTACGACTGAAATACATTCGATGAGATTGTATTGCAATAAAACAAAAATCAGACAAAGGACTGTGTATCTGTCTTTCAATTTTCTGTCTTTATATCCATCCTTTTATTTATGTCTCAATGCCTTACAGCACCCTCGATATCTAATAAGACTTCGGACTTTACATTATTAGAAAAATAATTAGAAAAAATTATTACAATTTTATGGACAGCGGAAAGTACGTCATTTATGCAATTCAGCAGCAAAACGTATTAGATATCGTAAGTGTCCGTAGGAAATCAGCCATTTTGAAAGCCGATTAGACAATGCATTATTTCCGGTTATTTTCTAAAGAAGGAAATAAATATACGTCAAGGGAGTCTTGCACGTATACGTTTCAATATATTATTGTTATACTTTATTTGAATGAAATACGGAATACAACAAGGCCACGGTAGAAGTCATAAGAAATACGTGCTCATTTTGGTACTATAAAGTACACTCTGGTACAATCAATTACACTCAGGTACAATTAAGATGCTTTTCGGAAGTGTTTTGAAACTTATCTCCCGTCTATTTTTAAGCGATAAAAGCACACTCCACGGATCATAACCTGTGTGTATTCATAAGTTCCACATTCGAAATAAACCTAAGGAAGAACGGCACTTGAAGTAAAGGAAAGCATGAAACCGTACACTAGCAATTCTGAATCTATTTCTTAGATACGGGATATCCCCTTCAACCCACACATCCATTCGGTACTCAGCATCTTTGTTTGCCTGTTAATCATAATCCTTGTATATCCGGTCGCAGATTTCATCATGTACAATAGAATGAATAGGGAATGTTTTATTGTTCGTAAAATAGCAAATAACTAAACACTTTCCTGCGCCTTATTTACAATTACTATGAAATTTTAATTACTATGAGAAAAGATATGGTTTATTCTTAATATATGTGTGCAGCATTAGTGGGCATATGATTATATGTTCATGTTTATAAAAAATATGAAGGTAGGGTCTCTAAATTCTAATGCACTTATCCCAACAGAAGAACATCTATTCAAAAAATAGGCAAATGATGTCAAATGACTTGGAACTGAGGATTGTAGGTTCAAATCCATGTGGAGTCAATATTTTCCTTTCTATTTTAATTTTTATTTGGGGGGTGGGGGTGGGTAAAAGTTCATATATTTTGACATACTTTATTCAACAATAAAATGCCACAAAGTTTAAGCAAGGCCAGTGGTTGTTTTTAACAATATGTACAAACTGCAAGCTTTCAAAAATTCAGTATGTTTATAAACATCGTTGAAAGAACACATTTTGAGGCATAAAACAATATAACAGACACAAATATAACAAATGTATTTCTTCTAATTGGTCCCGTTTCTGTACAAAAATAATTGTTTGGACAAATTTTGGTAAATGATTGACATATTAAATACGAAAAAATAATATAGTTAATGTATAGAATGTTTGTTTGTCAGCGTCAGGAGAGCCTGATATTGGTTCAAAATAATCAAAATGATATACGATAACTTAAGTTACATATGGTAAAGTTTATCAAATACTTAAAATTGTTTATCTAAATTATAGAAAATACTTTTGGGATATAATATTATTTTGTCATTCGCAACATTATACACTAGACTCCAAGAATTCTAATATCTTATTACTATACCGTAAGAAAAATTCATCCACACGTCTTTGTAACGGCATGATTGTTTGGGTTTTTATTCATTCAGGATGTCGGTTTTGTGTAGCAAGTGTTCTACCCCGCACCAGGTTGGAAATGACAAGCATATAATAGACAATGGATAAAAACTCAAACGTCTAGTATATGTGGTATTTTACTAGTTAAATGTTATATTTTATTTTTCACAATATTAAGGTAGTGGGATCCTAATGGACACTTTTGCAAAACTCAATGTTTCTGTTGTGTTTGTAATTTTTATTACATTTCTGACTTTTTTGATAAATTTAAAGACTGTTTACCATCTGAAAAGGAAAATAATCCCGGTTTTTAAGAGTGACCCTCTCGCCCTGTCAGAGCCTCTGAGACTTCAGACCCTATACATGTTCTAACATCAAAAAATCATGTTTTTGATATTTTTTTCTACATCAAACACTATAAATGTGTTTCAAAAACATTAATTTGTAGAATAAAACATTGATTGAAGCTTTTTCTAGTCTAATATTTTTTTTGTTTATATATTCCATACATGGTTTAAGAATTATGCATGTTTTTTCTGCTTGTCGATAAACAATAAATCACATTTGGTTCAAATTTTTTTATATTTCTAATTCAAGTTTATGGAAATTGTTATTACAATAATTAAACACAATCATTGTGTCACATCCTAACCAAAATTTAGGAAGGTTTACCACACTTAACTCAAGAAATGTCATGTTTTATGTAATGACCCCCTTTCCAATCATGGCCGCCAAAAATTGTAGAAATGAGCAAAGGAAATATAAGACACACTAGCACAAGTAAAATTAATAGCACTATAACTCTTAATATGCAAAATGATTGTATTAAGTATAGATAACAAGTAAAGAAATTGGAGCAGTGT
>CM037781.1:54013022-54063022 GCA_021229015.1 Solen grandis | reverse complement strand
CAATTGAAAGGTCAAAGGCCAATCTGTTGTTCATTTCGACATAATCCATGAAGTTCATGAGTAAATAATACCGACAAATACTAAATATTATATTGCAATTGGAAATGCCAAGATTGATGAATTATACAATCAAAATGTATACTTTTATTCATTATTAGCTCGTCTGTTTTTCGGAGAAAAAAGTCGAGGTATTGTGATCACCCTGGTGTCGGCGGCGGCGTTGTCGTTGGCGTTGTTGTCGTTGTCGGCATGAAATACTTTAACCTTGGCCATAACTTCCACACTACTGCAGCTACATTATCCTGACACCAGGTCAATCAGTCATGCAACTTCCCTTATATGCTGAGTGCCAAGCAAGGGAGCTACAAGCTACAACACTACCATTTTTCACGACTTTGGGATCGAACCTGCGATCTCCTGCACCCGAGGCAGATGCTCTAACCACTAGGCCACTGGGGTTGGTTTCAAATTGTTTATCTTTGTGAAAAAAAACACATCAAAATTAAACAATAAAAGGAAGAGTTATTGTCTGAAACATATTTTTAACAAAAAGTAATCAAAATTCATTTTACTATAGAAACAAACAACAAATTGTGATCATACTGAGGTCTGTTGTTTCAAGGTCAAAGATTACAACAGTTGGTGAGCATTCCAATTTCACCGGGTGGAAATTTCCCTTCGGAATGGCATCAGGGAGCTTTTCAAATGTCAAAAATTGAGCAATTGATATAAAATGATTCACATATATCCAAAACAATTTTCACCAAAAGTAAAAGAGAGACAGATGCTGACACACTATGGATCATATTAGCTCCACCTTTTTTAGAAAACAGACCCAAGAATTATTAAAAATAATTTGTCAAAATGGAACTCCTATGACCTTATGTATTATTTTGGAATAAAAAATATTATACATGTTGCTATTGGTCAATTTTTTTTAATAAATTGAGCCACATGGAGGCTTTAAAATTCAACACATATTTCTTTTCTAAAATGAAAATATTGGAATAAACTCAAACCTGACTGATATGAGATTCCTTCCAAGGCTTCGTTAGCACCTTGTGTGGAGGCACGTTCTTGCTTCAACTCAAGTCTGCGACGTTTTACTGATGGAAGCTGCTGTCTCTGTTGCTTCAGCAGACGTCTCGTTTTGGCACATGATATACAAGTACCCTCCTAACCCCTTCTGTAATTCCCCAACTACATTATATAATGTTAATGGCACTGGCCCCATTTTACAGTGTTCACAATACTGTAATTTTTTAACAAAACGCCAAACTCCACTAATCGTCTTCCCTCTCTCCACCCACTTCCATTTCAACGACTACGGTGTTCAATGTTAGGACACTTTTCCACTTTACAGTCCTCTCGGTCACACAATAGCGTATGAGAATAATTGTGATCATATTTTACATAACCATGCAATAACCTTTCCTTCTTTGGCTTTAAATAACGGCCGCGTTTATCCCTGGCCTTCATATTTCCTGACGTGAATGCTAAAACACGGCCATGGAAATCACAACAATGTCGTCACCGGAAGGACATTCCCGCAGATGATTCTTTATATATTTTTTTAAATGTGACTTTCATGAATTAACAGTTTAAATATAATACACTTTTATGTTCGAACTAAGCTATTTTCCATAACATAATTAAAAAATTAGGAATATCTAAAATATGCGGTGCCGAACATTGCAACATCGGCAATAGTCGGAAAACGGAAAATGTAGACATCGGCCGATCGCGGTAAACCTGATTAGGATCTCTCTGCCTTAACTGAATATAATCATAATTAAAACATCATTAATATAGTTCTTTATGAAATAAGTAGAATGAAACATGCATTTTACTTTACGTAGGTCTACAATTTCTAACAGTCAAACAGCCAGTATCCTCTCTATGATGAACATAGTACAGTATTCGTTCATATTGCATGACAAATAAGATTAGTATACGTATTCGTAAGAGATTACACATTTCATGTAAAGTTGTGTTTAGTCCATCCAGAGTTTTGATTCCGAAATCAATACACGTACTGAGATTAGTCAGTTCTAATTATTGCATAATCAATATCATGTATGAATATATCAGCTAAGTTTAAACTTTTTCTCAGAGTTAAATACATTTCTTTGGATTTATTTAAAAACTGGGTCAAAAAAGAGAAACACAATCGAGATGGGTGCACTTTTTTCTACACTGAATCTCTCAAATGGGTATATCATATCAAGTGATAAGTTATCTCAACATTTAAAAGATCGCTGATCTATAATAGCACAACTCGAATAATAAAAAAAACTGCACGGTAAATGACAGCCCTACATGTACACTAACCTGTTTCTAAAAGTCATTTGAATGTATTTATATTTGGTTTTAATACATTGTGCTGAATATATACGTCTTTAAATATGCCAATTGATCTGAAAACAGTGAAACTAACCTTTCTTAAGCTGAAGATCACTACAAATAATGACGTCAACTGTAAATAATAATCTACGCATATATGCATACAATCAAGGACATGACCATACATATTGTAAATATGTTCGAGGAATCATTTGATTCGATCATGAATTAAATAAGATATTCTATGGTATACCTTTCAGATATATTTTATTAAGTTCGTGTTTCTCTTCATATTTACAGTTCATTTGAAGTGCATCACTATATTCATTATGACATCTAAGTCAACCTCTATATTTTGTTGAATACTTTCTAATATTACCGAATTTGACTATTTACAGGCTGTGACGTAATTATCAAGCTGAATGTAGGGAAATAATTGTTTATGATTTAGTTCGTGTTGGTTCTTTCAAAACGATATATGCCTAATCCAAAAAACGACTTATTTGCTGAAGATAAATTAGAAAGAAGCAGTACCAGTTAAGTGTAAATATGTATGAAACTGACATTCTTTTCGATTCCAATAATTAATGTATAAGTGAATCAACTGTAGTTTTGAACATCAAATTCCTAAAGTATATGTATAGGTTAATGTTTGTTATCGAGGGTTTTACAAATTAAACCTCGATAACAACCATCAATCTGCTGAATGTGTGGAATTATGTTTTGACGTTACTATCCAAATCCATCTCTACATGAATGCGCACAAAGATTGGTCGTATATACTAGGTTACTCATTAAACCAAGTGGTTTAACGAGTTAAACCGATCGAAAATTTTGAAAATTACTGCAATCTCATTGGTCAAATTATAATTCCATACATTAATATACATTTACCTTCATTGTCAACACATGTTAACAATTCTGATATAATACATATACTAAGCTAAGTGTTATCTTTACTTAAAAGCATGTCGTTCACAGATTATCGATAGAAATTAAAATAAAATCTACTCTCCCTTGTTAATGTTGGCGAAGTCTTTGTTTCCTGACAATTAAACTCGGTAAGTGTAGGTCGCATCACATGAGTAAACGTTATTTTCGTAAACGTAACTGCGGCGAAATTAGTTAAATGTAGAATACGGTATCCCCTACGCAAATGCCTGCGGTTTCTACAGAGCCAAACTACAGTATTATGTCAAAGACAAATTGCACACACCAAGACGTAATGCTCTTCCTGTAATTCCTTATTCGTCCTTGATCTAATGCACCGATACTAAAACTTGTAATAATGTCCGCATTATATGGATACCTTTAAGAAGGATAGACATTAAGACTGAAAAAATGCTGAAAATGCTGGACAATTAAAAGTACAATTGAACATCTTATTAAATTTGTATAAACAAATTTCTGATTTATGTATATGTACATACTTAAACATAAGAAAATACCAAAATATATTATATGAAAACATAATATGAAAAATAAATAAAGTTAAGGAAATTAAAACCAGTAAACATTTATAGCGGAAAGTTTGACCACGGAGTATTGAATGAATTTATTAATATGTATTTAAGTTATCTTCACAATATATGTTTATTCAAGTGACGAGTCAAATTGCTGAACACAATTGCATAACGATTTTGTTCTCAGTCATTACATGTAGGACCGTATTTGTACTTATTTTATTTTCTTGCTTGTCTTTAGGGATATTTTCACATTATTTTAATTATTAAAGCTTTTAGCATGACATGTTGAATTTTATATATTCAATATGTTAGACAGCGAGAGACGGGGTCAGATCTTTTCACAACGAATAATAAAAAGTGAATTGAATGTCATATATAACCTTTAGATTTGCACTGAGCTTCACGTCATCTATATAAATATCACCATACATGTTCGTACACTTCAGGATTCCTTCTAATAAAATATCGTTATTTTTTCTATTTATTTTAAATGGAAAAACGCCCACTTTTAATCAACATAAACTCAGCTCAAATTCCAAATTAAGTGATCTTGATAGAAATTAATAACATTTATGAAACATGTGCAATAGAAAAGTTAATCTGTCCCGGTTGGTTTCCAGATATTGGCATTGAATGTGTATTTGTTTACTATAGGTCGATCTAATTCTAAATGTACATTGTCAAGAAAAAACATTCAAGTGACAGGAAACAGTCGTCCAATATTTCAACAATGAAATATACAAAATGCAGATCGATTATGAATGAATGGATTTTACCTCGTGCTATAGAATGATACATTCGCATGCGGTAGGACTTGCATTGATATGTTGTTATTTGTTTTACAACACTGAGGAAAATAAAAAGTTCGTTTAGGCTATGCGGTTCTTTTTATTCGATTTTGGAAAACTCTGTCAATAGAATTTCATTTTAGCATTTAATCTGAACTTGAAAACCCTCAGCAAAAATGGTACATTCGTGATAGGTATGAAGCGCTAAACTTGCGCTAAACGTGATCTCCTTTAAGAGAATCAAATACAGTTGTTTATTCTTTAGTTTGTGTTTTAAATTCAGCTCGCAGTTAGCGACAAACCAAATGCATAAGAAAAAGGGATTGTTCAGCCTGGGGGGACTATTGAATACTATTCAATTGTATGATTGAATAGTCAGCACCCTGACAAATGATATGCATGCCGTTTATGCTAATGAAGAACATACTTTAAGTCAATGTTCTGTTAAACCTCTATTAAGCGGCTTGTTAAAAATATAAGCAGCTTAATTCCAGTGTTATAGTCGCTCCTACCTGCATTAATCGGCCAAACTTTTGTTGTTGATGTTGTTGTTTTTGTTTTCACTCCGATTCATTAATCCAGAATCTATCAATTTGAAAGATAAAAGTAAAATGTTTATTCTATATTTCGATTGGGGAAACATATTTTCGCAATTTATTCTGATCTCTCTCGATGGTTGGTGGGCTTGACCAGTACATTGTATCGTTGAAGGGCATGGAAAATATATTATGTTAGATCAAACTGTCCGCTTCTTTAAATGCATTTATCTTCTTCTTCTTCTATTGTAATGGCTAGCAATCATTTTCCGATTATCAAGGCCCTATTTCTATATATAGGAATAGACCACGTGTGGGTCTTGTTGTTGTTGTTGTTGTATGGCCGAAGATACAGCATCAGAAGAGACTGTAGTTGGATACAAGGGAGTTCGGGTGAGAAACCCTTGCTAATTTTGCAACTAGACCCCTTGGTTCGTTTACATACCCGTTGTTGAGCACCGATACACAGGAGACAGGTTTCTTCTGTGGGTAGAACCAGTACTGAGTACTCCCGAGTTCCCAAAGCAACTCAATTTTGCCAGGCAAGGACGTATCTGGTACCAATTTTATACCAATTTGGTTTGAGGCGGTCACCGAAGGAAGTGCTCCGGCTGGGAATATTAAAGAAAAAAAATAAGTTTATCTTGATTAATCGGATCTACCTCTGTAAAGAATTTCGCTTTACAACCACAGAGTTGCTCCTACTGGAACATTATGGTAGCTTTACAGATTGTATTGTTTGATATCAATTATGTATTTTAATTAAAGCAAAAGTGTACTTTCCTAAGATGCAATTATAAGAGCATTGTGACACATTCCAGGTCCCCCCCCCCCCCCCCCCCCCCCCCGATGGATGAGTGCTTAGAGTGTCCGCTTCGCGAGCGAGGTTGTGTGCTTGATCACAATACTAAAGTCGTTAAAAAGTCTACTGGTAGCTCACTGCTTGGCACTTAGCATATATATCGGTTACAGGGTTGTTTCAGGGCTTGTTGGCCAGGTGTCAGGATAATGTGATTGGGTGTGGTATCATGCCACATGTCCACGGCGTCACTCTGCAGTTTGACAACTATCTGTCTCAAGTAGACACAGCTACAAAATGACTGAAATACTGTCGGTATGACCTTAAATCTAACAGCAAAGAAACATTTTGTTGTTGTTTATTTATTGAGCTGATTTAGACCTCAGGCGGACAAAAAATATAATATTTCAACTAAATCGATATGCAGGACAATTTACCTTAATAAAATATTTATTCACAACTGTCTGACAAATGGTATGTTCTAAATGAAAAAGTTATAAATATTTTACACAAGTCGTGAAATTAAATACATTCATTAAATTGTCGTCTTATGTAAGTACATGTATACTAGGAAAATCCAATAAAATGATTTTCTTTAAGTTACATTCTAACAGTCAGTTGCACAACGCGGCTTCGTCTCCCTCGACCAGTTTTTAATTTGCAATTTTAAGTTTCAGACAATGGGTAACTATATCAAGTTTGATGAAACAGACGAGGATACTCCTAATATTGAAATATAAAATGAAACCTAGTAGCAATTGTAATTTGTCGGTCATTGTTGCATGAAGTCTATCAGGCGATGACAGATAAAGAAAATATTATGAAACCTTTCTTTGTTATAGAGAGGGAAGCCGTTCTAAATTTTAAGGTAATCCATCTATCATTTTATTCTATCATAATGCTTCAAATGCTAAAAAGGATTTAAGTGCATATGCGAGCAGCTATTGACTTAGGTTATAGACTCTTTTGCTCAAAGTCTATAAAGGCTTACATTTACTATAAAATTCCCATGATCACTTGAAGGATCATGATAAAAAATTGATGATGGATGGATTATCTTAAGCATAGAATCCATGCTCTATCTTAAATAGGTACGATGCATATTTGTTGTTGAATTACTTTGGTCAATTTATTTTAAATTGATTTATCGAGGCAGATACAATAGTGAGCATGTTACATACGCTTTTATTCGTGCATCTTAATTTATCAATTCTAAAGTAAGTTTATAGTACGATGTCCGTAGTCAAACCACTTGAATCACTTTCCGTTTTGAGCATGTCATGCATGTAGATATGTACCTAATATTTACTACATGTTTAAACGACATGGCTATCGCAATAATGCAGGTATACATTTATATCGGAAATAAAATTTTGTATTATTCATTTATAGGTTTATTTGTTCGTACATGATTGATGAAGCATCGTGAACTTGCCGAAATAGCATGATGTTTTGGAAGGAAATATCGATATAATACTACATGAACCAAAAACCATTTATCATTAGATACAAGCGTCTATTGGGGCACTTATCGTACTGCGTGTGTATTTGTGAATATTAATCACTAATAGTATTGCATAATACATTCATCAATAAATGGGGTTGCAGAGTCATTGCAAAATTGTATCCAATGAGTTTTGGATCGTAATATCTTACGAAGAATAAAATCATTGTTTAAGCATGTTGTTTGTAGTTATGAAGCCTACATTGTTTGTGAATGTCGACATATTAAAACCACTATGCACCAATTTTAATATATGGTTTAAGAGAAAATCTTACCTTTACAAGTGTAAAGAATTTTATTTAGATATGGATTTCCAATGGTTTAACATGGTGCAGAGATGCTGTTCGTGGGGTTAGGATTTGAACCTGAGAAGAACCAGATTTTGTTTCATTTTTTCACTAGACATACCTATGTTCGTATTGAATCAGTTGCAAGTAAGTTTCAAAATTTCACTGTCTGTCTACCTTTATATATGCCTGTATGTTTGCACCCCTTTCTCTTAAAACGCTTAGACAGAAACATTCAGAAATATGGAATATTTGTTCAATTTTCATTTTCAATCATTTCTTCCATATTATCGAATACCACAACTGACAAATTTAGCATGTCCTTAAAAAAGTTAAACTTCCGAGGTGTTTCGTCAAACAGTTGTGTCATCGGTCTATAAATTTGATATCAATGTGCCTCGTGTGAAATGTAGTCTGAATGCAATGTCTAATAAAACCCTCATACAATAATAATAATAACACGCCTCTTTACTTTGACAAAATATCAAAACAATCATCGCAACTTTATCTTTCTTTTCCATAAATGCATGGCTCATTTACTGATATTAGTAAAACAGATATGGGCTTTTTTTTTTAATCCTTTACATCAATTTGATTAAAGATTCTGATCATCTCCTTTACAAAATAAGAATACTGTTCTGGTATCAGATTTAGTTTCATGATTATAATCGATTGTTCCGATATGTTTTCAGCTGCAGTGGCGCTATATTCCTTACAGACAAATTAACGCATTTGCATGATACAATTTATTGTGTAAATACTGCTTAAACATTAGATTTACCACTTGCAATGTTTTGACGCACTTTCTTGGTTGCTAGGGAGTGTATACACTTACTGACAAAGAAATTCTTAACACCGTCGTATTCTATGTTCAAGCACGGCTGCCAAGAATTGCAACCTCTCGGGAAACGGATAGACAATGGTAATGTTTAAAGAAAATAAGTCAGGATCCCGTATTTCACTTATCTACTGAATGCGGCCGATCCTCAACGGAGAGTCAGAAGAGATTCTAAATAAAACTGTTGAAGTATTGAGCAGGGAAGAATGTTGTATCATAACCTAGACTTAAAGCAGTGATTCATAGATATATCTGGCGTGCTGGGGCCGATGACATATATCGGATTATTTCCCCCTGTTTTATTTGCGGACAATGGTTTCCCGGGTATAGCCATTGACATAAAAACGAACAGTTAAATCTTAATCATAAGACTGCAATTTGGAAAGTAGTGCGCAAGTAATTAAAATGAGATTGTCCGCTTATATAGTTAATTGTAACAGTAAGCGAGTGGAAATTTTTGAATAAGTATAATAAGAATACAATTTAGAAACCAGTGTGCTAGTAATTTTATCAAGAAAAACGGTATTGCCTTGAAAATAAAAACTTAATTATGTTAGGCACGGCAGTTGTTAGAGATACAAGGATGCAATAGCAGTCCTTGGTAAATTGAATCACTTTCCTGTTCCTGTCTCCAGCCAGAAACCATGCCCCTGTCTCCAGCCAGAAACCATGCCTACCAATAACGTAATCGTTTTTTTTTTCCCTCTTTTTTTTTACTTATTTGGTTTTAAACCGGCTCCGGAGTCCAAGTGGTAAGAGCGTCCGCCTCGGGAGCGGGAGGTCGTGAGTTCTATCCCAGGTCGCAGAACAGAAATGTTACTGGTATAGATGCCTTGCTTGGTTGAAGCTCAGCATATAAGGGTAGTTCCAGGACAGATTGACCCGGGGTCATGATAATGTGACTGGTTGTTGTCTACGGCGTGATAGTGTAGCGTGGCAGCACTTTATCTGTATCAAGTAAACAGTCACCAAATGACTGAAATATTGTCGGTGGGACGTTAAACACAAAAAACCTGTTTAATTGATGAAATATCATTATTTTAAAAGCAGGTGCTTGACATGAACACATGCGTTTGTAATTTTTGTTGTTGTTGATGGACCAATGCTTTTCACTTGTGAAGGCCAGGAATACTCCATGCACTGAACGGAGATTAAATTCACAACTCGGGTCCACGGCGACATTAATTTTAAAATTACAACCACATGATGTGGTGAACGACATTGGTGTTCAACAATGCAATAGTTTTATTTATAAACCCTGTACTTCATATAGACTCATTTTGACGCATCGGTAAACTAAGCAGACCCAGATCAGACAGCTCCTAAAATATTATATAGGAGCTGTCTGATCAGGGTCTCCTCTGTTTGCTCATACGATATTGTAGCTCACTTTCTACACAGTTCGTGTGGCAAAGAAAAAAATCATTTTTCAATATTTTATGCTTTAACATTTGTTGTGAAGAAAAACCATTTATGCGAAATTCCTTGTATATTCGTATTAAGGACATACTTAGAATATGTATTTTATTTTTCTGATGATTTTGCATAAAGAGTCCAGGGCTATAAATGTCTATATTGATTCACCGGTTGCAGCTCAAATTGTACGTAAAACCATATTGCGCTACTTGTCAATCAGTGGTCTGCTTAGCCCTGACATACAAATATTAAAGTCTTTTGCTGGCTGCTTAAATTAGATTTGCTAGCTTAAACAGGTGACTGCCTAGACAATTTCCAACTTTTATATGACACTTTCAATATAATACCGTCTGCCTACGTTGAAGTCACATCACATTATTCCGTTTCTATGGTGACGTTGAGCAAGGCGTATTTGAATGGTTCAAGGAGCCAATCTGCCGTATCAAGGATGCAGGTTGCCATTGAAATTCAATATATCCTTATCGAATTTTAGAAAACCCATCAAATTTTAAGATATTCGTGAATCAGGAATAAAGACCAAGATAAAACTTCTTATAATATATTTTATTTCCTTTTTGATATGAATAAAAAATATACATTGTAGTAACTTAACAACTTAAAATAATAACTTTATCGTTATTTTGGACTTGGAAACATTTGACATGATTCCCTTCGTTATTCTAGCGTTCCTTTAGGAACTTTTTTCAATAATAATAGGATTACGTTATATATGCATCTATACACTCAGCTCCACAAGAAAGTGTACACTTTTTAATTTAAATGCTTCAAAATTTGGCCAACATATGAATTTCCATTTTCGCAACTATATCTCGTGTATATTTGTCATCGATCTAGCCCAAATCTGCCTATGCAACGTGGATGATTAATTTTGGGCTAGATCGATTACAATTCTAGGGCTTAGCGCAAAACAGTCGTAATTTGTTCTTTAATAAATATTTTTTGCGCTGAGCTTTTCGAAATACACACAAGATATTGTCTGCGAAAATTATATTTATTTGTATAAATTTAAATTTTCTGAGTGTATATGTACCAATGTATATGTCAACCCTTAATTTTGATGTATAATCTGAAATAAATTTGACCCCCACCCCTCAACTTATCACCATGGTTATAGTATAAATAAAAGTAAACACATTTTATATTCAAAGTCTTTCACTCCGATTATGGGTAGACACGGATTGATTTTAGGTACTCATCTGCAACTCGATGGAGTGAAACAATACAAAGTAATTTCTTGCTAGAGGAAATTAGCAATGTCCTTTGCAGGCTCGAATCTCGTACCTCTCAGTCTCGAGGCGCGTGTCCTGCTCCTGGACTTCTGCTCCCCATAGTGCAATTTTAATATTGAAAATGAGAATAAAAATACCTCATAACTTGCAAACTAAACTCAATGTGTGTGTTCAGAGTAAATAAAGACATTACCGCTATATTATGTCGGTTATATACTTTCCTGGAACTGAAATGACATAAGTAGTTTTTTTGTTTTCATCTGTAAGTCAGCGTTGATTAAATTTGATATAGGACCATAGAATATTAAACGAGGCGTTTTGATGAAGATGAAATTTTTCCAGTGTCCTATTAGGCGGGTATGCATAGATAAATTGTCATTAACATAAGAAATGTCTTTCTAAAAGACGAAGAATAGTAAGAAATGTTAAAGCAATGTAAGTGAATTGCTCGATTTTAAAACGCTCAGGATCGGGCTGCTTTTATCACACAGCTGATCGATCGCAATTACATTTGTATATTCAGGCGATTAAATGCTTACTTCAAAAGTAATAGACTAAGTGTTCCTTTCGATTGATTGATCAAAAACTTCGCTTCTGTCATAATTATGTTTTGATTTCTTGTATGTACTTAAAAGCAATATCTATATAATAAGAAAACACGAGTGTCATAATGCAGTGTTGTTTTGTCAAATGTTTGACATTAACAAATTATATCACCTTTTCTTTTTTATGTCTGTTCCAATTACTGTCTCAAAATTGAAGAAAGAAATCTAACGGACAAAAAATTACCAATATTTGATTATATTCAAATCCTTAAGAACGACAAAGATAAGAATTCGAAGCAAAAATTTAAGACTCATTTTTTTATTTTCATTTATTAAATCTTATATAATTTGTTTTCATAGTCTACTATACTGTGAAATTTACCTAAAATCAAATAAAAAATTATTCCTTGGTCTGAACGCTTAATATACATTTGCGTTGGCGGTAACGTTGTATACAAATTTTATTTATTTGATCCATGTTTTGAAAGTTAAGCCAACTCGCAGGACGCTATAAAACTGGGGTGTTTTTTTAAAATCGAATGCACAGAACCAAGTGACCTTAACGTATGTATCTATTTTCTTCCCAAAACGGTAAACACAATTTGAAACGTACCAATAACATGTTTAACGCCAAATGGATAGTATTACTTGATGAAGTGGAAGCAACAGCCAGTGCATTCGCGGGTTCTTAGCACTTTTAAAGTTTATTGTCGGACACTATTGAGTGAATATTCCATTAATTCAAATTATTTCTCGTGCACTGCGAATTGTACCAATCGTTTCGTAGTAAACAAATACACTATTATAGACAATGAGCGGATACAATTGTTTGCACTGGCTTACCTGCTTGAAAAATGTAATCATAAAGAGATTAATTACATTATGAAATGTTCTATAAACGTTTTCAGAGTGGGCTTTTGATAATGCGATCGATTTAGTATTTTGTTAAAGTACTTTAAAAAAGGTTCCAGTCTACGAAGGGAATGTTGTATATGACTAATGTCTCCCATCGAACAATGATTGCTTTAGGGGAGAATTATGGTATAACACAATCAACTACACACAGTAGCCTAAGGCTCGAATATTTAATGATGAAAGTTGAATTTCTGGCGTCGAGTTATGGAAACTTGATTACAATTATATTAATGCTGAATTGTCAAATAAACAGACTTTTTTCTTACATGGAATATGGTTATCTATCCAGCATTATCCATGTCATCATGGTCAATTATGTGATCGTGGGAATTTTATGGTAGATGCAAGCCATCATAGATAGCCTTTGAGCAAACGAGTCGATAGCTCCACTTCAATGTGAATTATGTAAAGCATTTGTAGGACCATGACTAGAACGTAATGGCACATGGATTACCTTAATAGCATTTTCATCACTTTAGGACTGCTAGACGTTCTTCTTTGGAACCACATGTTCTAGTGAGCCTGGTATGACATGATCTGATATATATCTTTTTTCATATTAGGAAGTCTCTCAACTTGCTTGTGGTAGTCCGAGGTTTTTTTCTGGTTTTAAGTATATACGTGAGTTCTTCCTTAGAATAAACAACATTAGACAGACTGATATACTGTTGTAACGACGATGGGTGGCTCTAACACTATAACAACAACAACATCTATCAGTCGATAGAAACCGATATGTTATTAACTTAGCTTCTCTGGATAATAGTTCAAGATATTTTCTCAAATTTAAGTTTAGGTTCTAATGTATGTATATAAATAAGTAAGGTTCAGTGGCTATATATATGTTTCCAAGGGAACCTATAAATGAAGTGTTTCCATGGTGATGAATTTTTCTACCTTAAGCCTAACGTACGGGAAAGGAGGGGGGAGGGGGCGCCGTGGCCGAGAGGGTAAAGTCGCTGACTTAAGCACTCACTCAGCCCCTCACCGCGTGGGTTCGAATCCCGGCAGGGTCATTCGGATTTTCGTGTGAGGAAGTTTTCCAGCTGGCTTGCGGTAGGTCGGTGGTTCTACCTGGATGCCTCCGTGCATTCGGGGTCTTCCTTCACCTGTAATTAGCTGGACGTCGCTATATGACTGACGACGCTTAACTCAAATAGTCAAATCAAGTCAAGTCCTTACGTACGGACGCCGCCATAGTCAAGTTGTAACGTACGACTGCGGATCCAAAGGTTGGGGTCGGGGGTGGGGGTGGGCTTCTCCGGCGCAAAGTACTTGTCCAACCAAGCAATTGTCGGGAGGGATTAGTATAAGTAATTTCCGATGTAAATAAGCTAAAAGGAGTAATCGGCAGAACCTCGTCCATTTAAGACTTCGGACTTGACATTATTAGAAAAATAATTAGAAAATTATTACATTTTTATGGACAGCGGAAAGTACGTCATTTATGTAATTCAGCAGCAAAACATATTAGATATCGTTAGTGTCCGTAGGCAATCAGCCATTTTGAAAGCCGATTAGACAATGCATTATTTCCGGTTATTTTCTAAAGAAGAAAATTGATATACGTCAAGGGAGTCTTGCACGTATACTTTTCAATCTATTATTGTTATACTATATGAATGAAATACGGGATTGTTATACTTTATTTGAATGAAATACGGGATACATTTTGGACACGGTAGAAGTCATAACAAGAAATATCTTTAAAAAAGATATTCGGCGTAGGATGAAAGAAAAACGAGATTTCCAGTCTTCTAGAACATTCCCAGGAAAAGCGCGCGAAAGACCGACGCACAACAAATTTAGTACGCTCTAAAAATAGTTCAGTATTTTTTCTATGAAATATACTTATTTATAGACGGTAATACAAAAAAATATATCTGTAAATAGGCTTGTTTGATATTGTTCATATCATTATTGCATATGACAATTATGATATAAAAGCGTTATTAGTTGTTTTGGTTTTGGCGAATTAATTTTCAATGAGAGCATCTCGGCAGGCTGGAAGAATTCAATATACATAGTAATTAAGGGGTTTCATGTCATAACACGGTGGATTCTTTTTTGTTGTTTTAAATCATTTTCACAAAGTAGCATTCCTCAATTGATGGAAAAGGATTGTATTTAACTTACTGAAATCACTTTCATGTTTACATCAAAAAGAAAAGTAATAACACCAAGCTGAATGATATATACAAGCTGCACCCCTTATTCACAGTAATTTTATAGTCCATAACGATGCGTTAACCAATAACAGGAGTCCTTTTATTCAGCTTAGAATTATTTACCGCTGTTAGCGTACATTTGATTGGTTTAAGATGCGAGTTGAAATCGAAATTATACAGCTACGCCGAAAAAATACGTGCTCACTCTGGTACTATAAAGTACTCTTTGGTACAATCAAGTACACTCTGCTATAATTAAGATGCTTTTCGGAAGTGTTTTGAAACTTGTCCCCCGTGTATTTTTAACACTTTTAAACGATAAAGCACCGTCCTTGGATCATTACCTGTGTGTATTCATAAGTTCCGCATTCGAAATAAACCTAAGGAAAAAAGGCACTTAAAGTAAAAAAAAGCAATGTGATTGCGATGGCGTGAAACCGTACACTAGCGATTCTGAATCTATTTCTTTGATACGAAAAATCCCCTTCAATCCAAACATCCATTCGATACTCAGCATCTTTGATTGCCTGCTATTCATAATCCTTATATATCCGGTCGCAGATTTCGTCATTTACAATGGAATGAATAGGGAGTCTTTGTTGTTTGTAAAACAGCTAATAACTAAACACTTTTTTGTGCCTTATTTACAATTACTATGAAATTACAATTACACAATTACTATGAAAAATATATGGTTTATTCTTAATATATGTGTGCAGCATTAATGGGCATATGATTATATGTTCATGTTTATAAAGATATGAAGGTAGGTCTCTAAATTCTAATGCACTAACTCAAACTGAAAAACTTCTTTCAAAAAAAAAAAAAAAAAAAAAAAATAGGCAAATGATGTCAAATGATTTGGAACTGAGGGTTGTAGGTTCAAGTCCATGTGGAGTCAATATTTTCCTTTCTATTTTATTTATATATTTTTTTTTTGTGGTTAAAAGTTCATATATTTTGACATACTTTATTCAACAATTAAAATGCCGCAAGTTTAAGCAAGGCCAGTGATTGTTTTTAACAATATGTACAAACTGCAAGCTTTCGAAAATTCAGTATGTTTATAAACATCGTTGAAAGAACACATTTTGAGGCATAAAACAATATAACAGACAAAAATATAACAAATGTGTTTCTTCTAATCGGTCCTTTTTATGTATAAATATAATTGTTTGGACAAGTTTTGGTAAATAATTGACATATTAAATGCTAAAAAATAATATAGTTAGTGTACGTATAGAATGTTTGTTTTCCAGCGTCAGAAGCCTGATATTGGTTCAAAATAAGCACAATGATATACGATAACTTAAGTTACATATGAGTAAAGTTCGTCAAATACTTAAAATTGTTTATCTAAATTATATAAAATACTTTCGGAATATAATATATTTTGTAATTCGAAACATTATACAGTAGAGTCCAAGAATCTTAAAATCTCATTACTCTACCGTAAGAAAAAAATAATCCACACATCTTTGTAACGGCATGCGTGTTTGGGTTTTTATTCATTCAGGATTTCGGATTTGTGTAGCAAGTTTTCTACCCCGCACCAGGTTGAAAATGACAAGCATATAATAGACAATGGATAAAAACCTCAAACGTCTAGTATATGTGGTATTTTTACTAGTTAAATGGTATGTTTTTCAGAATATTAACTGAATATAATCATAATTAAAACATCATTAATATAGTTCTTTATGAAATAAGTAGAATGAAAGCCATTTGGAAATGGTTCGTACATTTCCAAAACAAACACACTGTATTACAGATGTTTTAACATGCATTTTACTTTACGTAGGTCTACAATTTCTAACAGTCAAACAGCCAGTATCCTCTCTATGATGAACATCGTACGGTATTCGTTCATATTGCATGACAAATAAGATTAGTATCCGTATTCGTAAGAGATTACACATTTCATGTAAAGTTGTGTTCAGTCCTTCCAGAGTTTTGATTCCAAAATCAATATACGTACTGAGATTAGTCATTTCTAATTATTGCATAATCAAAAACTTGTATGAACATATCAGCTAAGTTTAAACTTTTCCTCAGAGTTGAATACATTTCTTTGGATTTATTTAAAAACTGGGTCAAAAAAGAGAAACACAATCAAGATGGGTATATCATATCAAGAGATAAGTTATCTCAACATTTAAAAGGTCGCTGATCTATAATAGCACAACTCGAATAATAATAAAAAACTGCACGGTAAATGACAGCCGCTGTAGAAACTATAACCCTACATGTACAGTATTTCTGTTTCTAAAAGTCATTTGAATGTATTTATATTTGGTTTTAATACATTGTGCTGAATATATACGTCTTTAATTACACATGCATATGCCAATTGATAACTGAAAGCAGTGAAATTATCCTTTCTTAAGCTGAAGATCGCTACAAATAATGACGTCAACTGTAAATAATAATCTACGCATATATGCATACAATCTAGGACATGACAATACATATTGTAAATATGTTCGGTTGACGATCTAAACAGTGGTTAATGATTTGAGTTAAAATAAGGTTTTTCATAGTTTCCAGGAATCAGTTGATTCGATCATGATTTAAATAAGATATTCCATGGCATACCTTTCAGATATATTTAATTAAGTGCGTGTTTCTCTTCATATTTACAGTTCATCTGAAGTGCATCATTATATTCATTACGACATCTAAGTCAACCTCTGTATTTTTTTTAATACTTTCAAATATCACCGAATTTGATTATTTACAGGCTGTGGCGTAATTATCGAGCTGAATGTAGGGAAATAATTGTTTATGATTTAATTCGTGTTGGTTCGGTCAAAACAAAAAATGCCTGATCCACAAAACGACTTATTTACCGAAGATAAAAATAGGAAGAAGCCGTACCAGTAAGTAAATATGTATGAAACTGACATTCTTTTCGACTCCTATAATTAATGTATAAGTGAATCAGCTGTAGTTTTGAACACCAAATTCCTAAAGTATATTATACAATTACCTTCATTGTCGACACATGTTAACAATTGTAATATAATACATATACTAAGCTAAGTGTTATCTTTACTTAAAAGCAGCTTATTCACAGATTATCGGTAGAAATTAAAATAAAATCTACACTCCCTTGTTAATGTTAGCGAAGTCTTTGTTTCCTGACAATTAATCTTGGTACGTGGAGGTCACATCACATGAGTACACGCTATTTTCGTAAACGTAACTTCGGCGAAATTAGTTAAATGTAGAATACAGTATCCCCTTAAGCAAGTGCCTGCGGTTTCTACAGAGCCAAACTGCATATTATGTCAAAGAAAATTGCACACACCAAGACCTAATGCTCTTCCTGTAATTCCTTTATTCGTCCTTGATCTAATGCACCGATACTAAAACTTGTAATAATGTCCGTATTATATGGATACTGTTAAGAGGGACAGACAATAAGACAAAATAAGATAAAAATGCTGAAAATGCTTGTCAATTAAAAGTACAATTGAACATCTCATAAAATTTGTATAAATGAATTTCTGATTTGTGTACATACTGAAACATAAGATAATACCAAAATGTATTATATGAAAACATAATATGAAAAAAACAAATTAAAGATTAAGGAAATTAAAACCAGACTGAGTAAACAATTATAGCGGAAAGATTTGACCACGGAGTCTTGCATGAATTTATTAATATGTATTTAAGTTATCTTCACAATATATGTTTATGCCAGTGACGAGTCAAATTACTGAACACAATTGCATAACGATTTTGTTCTTAGTCATTACATGTAGGACCATATTTGTATTTACTTTATTTTTTTTTTTTTTGCTTCAGTTGTCTTTAGGGATATTTTCACATTATCGGCTTTTCAACATTCTGGTATTTACCATCATCATGAGTGAATAGAGAAGGCTTGTAAATAGTGTGGATTTTAATATATTTATGTATCTTGTTTTGAATTATTACAGTCTTTAGCATGCCATGTTGAATTCTAGATATTCAATATGTTAGACAGCGAGAGACGGGGTCAGATCTTTTCAAAACGAATAATAAAAAGTGAATTGAAGTGTCATATATAACCTATAGATTTGCACTGAGCTTCACGTCATCTATACAAATATCACCATACATGTTAGTACACATCAGGAGTCCTGCTTATAAAATATCGTTATTTTTCTATTTAATTAAATGGAAAAACGCCCACTTTTAATCACCATAAACTCAGTTCAAAGGAATTTACCTGTACAGAATTCTAGTAAAACCTGTAATTCATTTTAAGTGTCACATATAATGATAGTTAGAAAAAATCCAAATAAAGTGATCCCGATAGGAATTAGTAACATTTATGAAACATGTGCAGTAGAAAAATGAAATTGTCCCGGTTGGTCTCCAGATATTGACATTGAATGTGTATTTGTTTATTAAAGGTCGATCTAATTCTAAATGTTCATTGTCAAGGAACAAATTCAAGTGACAGGAAACAGTCGTCCAGTATTTCAACAATGAAATATACAAAAATGCAGATCGATTATGAATGAATTGGATTTTACCTCGTTCTACAAAATGATACATACGTATTCGGTAGGACTTGTATTGATATGTTGTAATTAGTTTTACAACACTGAGGAAAATAAAAAGTTCGTCTAGGTTATGCGGTTCTATTTATTCGATTTTGGAAAACTCTGCCGATAGAATTTCATTCTAGCATTTAATCTGAACTTGAAAAACCTCAGCAAAAAAAAAAAAAAAAAAAGAAAAGAAAAAGAAAAAAGACGTCGTTCAATGATACATTAGTTTCAGGTATGAAGCGCTAAACATGCGCTAAACGTGATCTCCTTTAGGAGAATCAAATACAGTTGTTTATTCTTTAGTTTGTGTTTTAAATAAACTTAAGTCCTCAATTCAGCTCGCGGTTAGCGACAAACCAAATGCATAAGAAAATGTGATTGTTCAACCTGGGGGATTATTGAATACTATTCAATTGTATAACTGAATATTCAGCACCCTGGCAAATGATATGCATGCCGTTGATGCTAATGAAGAACATACTTTAAGTCAATGTTCTGTTAAACCTCTATTAAGCGGCTTGTTAAAAATATAAGCCGCTTAATTCCAGTGTCATCGTCGCTCCTACCTGCCTTAAGCGGCCAATCTTTTGTTGTTATTTTTGTTGTTTTCACTCCGAATCATTAATCCAGAATCTATCAATTTGAAAGATTAAAGTAAAATGTTTATTCTATATTTCGAATGGGGAACATGTTTCCGCAATTTATTCTGATCTCTCTCGATGGTTGGTGGGCTTGACCAGTACATTGTATCGTTGAAGGCCATAAATAATATATTATGTTAGATCAAAATTGTCCGCTTCTTTACATGCATATTTTTTCTTCTTCTTCTGACTTCTTCTATTGTAATGGCTAGTAATTATTTTCCAATTTTCATGGCCCCTTTTTTATATATAAGAACAGACCACGTATGGGCCTTTTTGTTGTTGATGTTGTTGTTGTTTGGTCGAAGATACTGCATTAGAAGAGACTGTGGTTGGATACAAAAGAATCTGGGTGAGAAACCCTTGCTTATTTTGCAACTAGACCCCTTGGTTCGTTTACATGCCCGGTGTAAAGCACTGATACACAGGAGACAGGTTTCTGCTATGGGTAGTACCAGTGCTGAGTACTGCCGAGTTCCCAAAGCAACCCCATTTTGCAAGGCAAGGACGTATCTGGTACTAATTTTATACAACTCTGGTTTGACGCGGTCACCGGCTGGAAAATTAAAGAAAAAATAAGTTTATCTTGATTAATTGGATCTACCTTTGTAAAGAATTTCGATTTACAACCACACATTGCTCCTACTGGAACATAATGGTAGCTTTGCAGATTGTATTGTTTGATATCAATTATGTATTTTAATTAAAGCAAAAGTGTACTGTCCCATGATGCAGTTATAAGAGCATTGTGCCACATTCCAGGTCAATTCAACAGACAAAAATATTTTTTCGGTTTACGAGTCCTTGCGATTTCCAGGCAGTTGATTTGATCATAGCTGTCTTCAGATCATCACATTTAATGTCTTCTTTGATTAACATCAAGTTGACCATCCCCGATGGCCGAGTGCTTAGTGTGTCCGCTTCGCGAGCGAGGTTGTGTGCTTGATCACAATACCCAAGTCGTTAAAAGGTCTTCTGGTATCTCACTGCTTGGCGCTCAGCATATATATATCGGTTACAGGGTTGTTTCGGGGCTTGTTGGCCAGGTGTCAGGATAATGTGATTGGGTGTGGTATCATGCCACATGTCTACGGCATCACTCTGCAGTTTGACAACTATCTGTCTCAAGCAGACACAGCACAAAATGACTGAAATACTGTCGGTATGACCTTAAATCTAACAGCAAAGAAACAGTTTGTTGTTTATTTATTGAGCTGATTTAGACCCCAGGCAGACAAACAAACATAATATTTTAACTAAATCGATATGCAGGACAGTTTACCGTAAAAATTTATGCACAAGTCTGACAAATGGTATGTTCTAAATGAAAAAGTTATAAATATTTTACACAAGTTGTGAAATTAAATACATTAATTAAATCGTCTTATGTAAGTATATGTATGCTAGCAAAATCTAATAAAATGATTTTCTTACATTCTAACAGTCAGTTGCACGACGCGAGCTTCGTTTCCCTCGACCAGTTTTTAATTTGCAATTGTAAGTTTCAGACAATGGGTAACTATATTAAGTTTGATGAAACAACAAGGATACTCCTAATATTGGAATATAAAATGAAACCTAGTAGCAATTGTAATTTGTTGAAGGTCATCGTTGCATGAAGTCTATCAGGAGAAGACGGATAAAGAAAATATTATGAAACCTTTCCTTGTAATAGAGAGGGAAGGCATTCTAAATGTTAAGGTAACCCATTTATCATTTCATTCTAATATCATAATCCTTCAAATGCTAAAAATGATTTAAGTGCATATGCAAGCACCCACTGACACGGAGTTAGAGACTGTTTTGCTCAAAGTCTATAAAGGCTTGCATTTACTATAAAATTTCCCATGATTACTTGAAGGATCATGATGAAAACTGATGATGGATGGATTACCTTAAACAGGGATTCCGCGCTCTATCTTAAATAGGTACAATGTATATTTTTTTGTTGAATTTCTTTGGTCAATTCATTTTAACTTGATTTTATTGAGGACAAGCAAAGTGAGATGCTACATACGCTTTTATTCGTGCATTTTAATTAATCAATTCTCAATTCTAAAGTAAGCTTATAGTATATATATTATAATTAAATAAAATTCATTTGACTTGGTAATTCTCAGAAAAAAAATAAACTTAACGCAATGTATAGATATTGATTCGGACTGCCCCCCACCCCTAAAAAAACCAACAAAAAAAAACATAAAATTAAGATATATCTAAAGTCGTCCAAAGTATTAGCAATAAAATATAATGTAATGTGCCTCGAAAAGTAAGCAATAGACGTCCTTAGTCAAACCACTTGAACCATTTTCCGTTTTGAGCATGTCATAGATATGCGCCCAATATTTGCAGGCGCGTGATTAAAACGACATTTTTCATTTTTTATTTTCTGATCGATAGAAATCCTAGATCGTCCTAACTGCTGCCATATGACACCGGTAACGAAGACGAAAAGGTTAAAAGATGTTATATGTATATATTATGCATATATAAATGAAAATTAATTATGGCTTCCAAGAAAATCGAAGGATTCTTGTCATTTCAATATGAGAGGAACTAACTGTTGTCCCTTACCTTCTAATAATCTCCTGACTTATATTTTACCATGAATCTATTATTATAATCAGAAGACAGCTCCTGATAAGACTTGTCTGATCTGGGTCTGCTCCGTTTGCCTCTGCGTCAAAATGAGTCTCTATGAAGCAAAGGGTTAACAGGCTACAAACAAAAACATGATATATGTATAATCCATGGTCATATATCAGCGAAGCCAACATAAATTTAATCATAGACGTTAACATGATTGGAATGTTCTCGTGATATCAAAACTTGACTTGACTATTTGAATTTACCGTCGCTTCGACATAATTTCAGTCATATAGCGACGTCCAGCTAATTACAGGTGGAGGAAGACCCCGAATGCACGGAAGCATCCAGGTAGAACCACCGACCTACCGCAAGCCAGCTAGAAGGGTTCCTCACATGAAAATCCGAATGACCTTGCCGGGATTCGAACCCACGCGATGAGGAGCTGAGTGAGTGTTAAAGTCAGCGACTTTATGCTCTCGGCCACGGAGGCCCCTCTCGAGATATCAATATGTTATCGACAACAATATTTATTTATCACATACAAGTCATCGCACTTACATACATATAACATGCAATATTTGAATTAAACGGCATCGCTTGAAATGCGATTTGTCCTCTAATATAGACTGGTTCAGAGGGAAAGTACTTTTGCCACAAGGCGTTTGTTATCGGGGGCATGGTATTGAGATCTATAATTTTGCACTATCAAACGTCGTTTGCCTTGAAAGAAAACTGAATATGTGTTTTATGAGTGTTTCACATCTATATGCACCTACCAACAGAGGAGTCTCTTGGGACAGACAGATGAGGAAACAATGCAGGCACTCCTAGGCGCATGAGGTTACTCCGCAAGAAGTTGGTATCGAAAATTTAGCTGTGAATACTTTCAACTCGATGTAATGTTTATTTTCCGTCCTTTGAACAATAAGACCAGTCTATTTACCGGATGACGATCTCGTCAGGCTTTTTAAAGTCGCACCTTTCGGAAACATTCTATATATGTAACTGAACAATATTGGGCAAACAATAATGGTTGCGTTAATATTTGCATGGCGGTTGGGAAAAACTTGACACTTAATGCATTCATTTTATACCGAATTGCCAGACAAACAAAAATAAGTACACTTTTATTGTTTTTGAATCAAAAGATTCACTGAATTCTTAAACATATTCATAGCTGTACTTTTGATAAAAGTAAATTATCATGACAAGAGAATTTGGAACACGAGTAAATCACGTGCTACATATATTTTATTGGTGCGTTAATAGTACATTCCCGGCAAACATGCTCACATCGTGCCGATATCAACTGAATGACGTAATATCGGTAAAAATTGCCGATATCGGACCGATCATCGTATGATAGATTAAGCTTAAGGCAAAATGTATTGATATCTGGGCCGATGTTGGTATGATATATTAAAGACAAAATATATCGATGTGGGACCGATGCTGGTATGATATATTAAATACGAATACTGATGTGGGACCACTGTTCGTATGATACATTAAAGACAAACTACATTTAAATATGCTAAGCAAAGCAAATAAAAACCCAAAATAAATTTAAAAAATACTATTTTGTTTAAAGAAATGACAAAAGATATGTAATATTTGAGTTGAGACTGTACGATCTTGAAATAAGCCAGTTATGGATGGAATTAGTGGGCAAATGGAAACCTGTTTCAGAGTCTGGATTTGAAGCGGAACTGGTTAACCAAAGAACGTTTTTTCTCTAGACAGAAAACTTAAAACATGGAGAGATGATAGCAGAAATGTTTATGTTTCAGTCTTCTAATAATTATATAATTATACTTTGTAAATTTATCTCAGTGAGACTGTGAAAATAAACATGTGATTATACGTTTTACAGTCAGCGATATAGATATATCGGAATCATCCGGTAACCCGATGTTGGAAATAGGTTATCGATATTACCATCGATACTGGCACGACATCTCGCAGTGCTAAAATAAACGAAACCGCTATATGAATATATATATGTCCGATATAGAATGTTGGCTGGGATTTATTTGTGCGGGATTTTATTTGTGCGGTATAGTCTGATCTAGCTATCTATTTGAGGTTATGCCAGAATGTTGATTAAGCAGAAACTCTATCACTGTTAAAATAGATCCAGGTTGTTTTACAACATTCTAATATCATAAGTAGACTTAGGATAAAATTATATTACTGGAAAATCTAATTGTTCAAAACAGTCAAATGGTGTATGCTTCAATGGTACTTGAAACATTTAATAGCAGTTCCTAACGACAGCATACTCCTCTGAGGAAAGTGCGCCATTTTTAAATGAATCGTCAAAATGTCTCGATTGTTGTTTATATCGTCTGTGGTCAATCAAACGTGTTAAAAATCAATTAGACGATGCGTTATTTGCGGTGGCTTACCGAAGGACAAAAACTGTTCTTGGACAGTGAGGATTACAAATAAACGCTTCATTCACCCATCAGTTTAACTGCTTGTTTCGTTTGAATAATATTTAAACGTCATACAGAACACGAAAGATAAAACAATAAAAGAATTGCATAGTTGTACAAGAAATTAGCTTTCAGAGGAATTCCTGAAATGTTTTCTAAGTATAATGTCTTGGATCGAATTTCATATACTCAGAAATTATTTCGTATATATAATGTAGACTTCATTGCTCATGGGTATCTTAATTTCTAAAAAATTAACGCTCAATTTAGATTATAAAACCGCTTATTTTAACAATGATGATAAATGTCATGCACTTGTTGAAAAAAAAGACAAAAAATACAACAACAACAACAACAAAACAACAAACAAACGAGGGCAACATTAAAAATACATAAAAGAATCGCTAAAATAATGAATATAAATGAATTCACCGCCATTTTTCTTCTTTTTCATCTTTTTTATTTTTTATTTTTTTATTTTTTGGCAACAAAACCAATTTGAAATAAGTGAGATTTTGATTTTCCATTGTCCTCTCTTAATATCAGCTATGCAGTTATTCATTAATTAATTAACTAATTTTTGAATTAGCATAGTATCGATCTGTCACTTTTTCCCTACGTTTCAATCAGGTTTGATTTCCCACATGAAAAAAGCCAAAAATGTTAATAAAGCATATACACAAATAAAAAAGGAGTTTCTTGTTTTCCGACCGTTGCTAACTTTCTTTTTTGAAATAAAAATGCGGTTTCATTATTTATTCTTGTCTATCTTATTCCAGAATTCGGTATATCTGTAACAAGAACCGGCACTTACTCTGAATGTAGTTACCATGAAATATATATCTCCAGTAGGGGCATAACACAGACTGTTAATTTGTCTTAAAACGAGTTGTATGTTTCACTCCGAATACATTATTACTACATGACTGGTCCTGGATCATAATAGCTTTCTTTCCTGTCCGGCAGAAGTAGGTCAAGAGACATGATCTTAATTCATTCATATTCTAATGGTATTTGCCTTTGATCCATAATTATTCAGTCTGATTGATTTCGGGTTTGTTTTAGTTTTCTGTGTAAGTACGATTCACAAGATGTTGATCCCGTATTAATGAAAAATCAAACTTTATTGTATTCGTGTATAACAAATCCAAATGGAATAATTCATAGTTTTATAGTTTGAACTTATTTGATTGAACTATTTATCTCGATTTGGTATGAACAGACTAGTTCATATAAAAATAAAATGAATTTTCATAAATGTAACCACAAGTAAACATAAGCAGCAGTCATTTGACATTTTCCACCATTTAAAAAAAGATAAAATCAAAGATAGTGTATTATTAGAGGACTCCTAACGCATATTTTTTCATATACATGTAGCATTCAGTTTGCTTACATGTATATACACGATAATTAGCTATAAATATAGATGTATAATTATGTCCCCGTTGCTGACGTAAGAGAGAAACTGCTGTAACTTTTGAAATAGAGTAAATCGCAGATCTTGTAATAAAATAGAGTAAAACATGATAAATATTAAGGATTACAGCTTTATGAATCTCATGGGTGCAGTTATGCTCTCGAATATGGTCTGTATTTATATAAATAGTTTATGAAGGTTTTGTTTTCTGACAGATAAACTTTGGAAGTATAGGACACATTTCACCGTAAAACGCTGATTTCGTGAACTCCCATATCGGGGAAATCGGTTAAATATTGAATATGGAATACCCGAAACAGATGCTTGCGATACCACGTGACACAATCCGCATCACTACGTCTTCAGCAGTTCCGGATAGTGAATTCGTACATTCATCATGTGGAGTGAATTGTTAAATATATGTTTTATTGTGTCACGTGACTAGAGTCAGGCGACTTATAAGGGTTACTTTTGTCGGCGCGGCGTCCCCATCTGCTTGTCCGGAACATAACTTTGTCACCATAAGTCTGAATGACTTGAGACTTGGTGTGTATGTTTCTTGCAATAACCCGGAGTGCAGTGCACAAGAACCATAACTCTACCGTGTGTACTTTTTAAGTTATTCCCCTTTGATAGGTTTTCTTAGAGCGTTTCTTGTCCGGAGCATAACTTTGTCACCATAATTTTGAATGACTTGAGACTTAATATGTATGTTTTCTTGCAATGACCCGTAGTGCAGTGCACAAGAATCAAAACTCTACCTTGTGCGCTTTTTGAGTTATTCCCCTTTGATAGATTTTCTCAGAGCATTTCTTGTCCGGAGCATAACCTTTTCACCATAAGTTTGAATGACTTGAGACTTGATATGTATGTTAAAAGGGTTAAACAACAAAAAAGTAATCATATTTCATTATACTTGTTAATATATTTAAGTTATAATAGGTCTTACATTTTTATTTGATATTTATAAGCCTTTTTCTGTTTGATGGCAACATCATTGCGCATTAATACCCCATCCTTAAAGAAAGTGACAAACTGGCCTCTTTACTGTCAACAGATAAGTCATTGTCAGGCGACACATCCGACTCGCGGAGTTCTAGTAAATCTAAATATAGGTTCAATTCTGTTCGTAACGCTGTTGCCTGTAATGGAGAAAACACCGGTCCCATTTTATTACATCGTGGAATGTTGCCTCTGTAGATGGGTATGATAGACGTAAAAAACACACAGAATGTTAAAATCAATGACAATCTTTTTTAACTAGCAGCTTTACTGAATTATATCGAACTAGCAGTATTTTGCGATTATAATTTATATGGCTTAAGGGGTGGGGATAAATAACGCAAAGAACTTAACCTATTATTCAACATTACTGAAAAATCATGGGAAAAGTCGAAATTCGCCATCATCATATAACGAGAATGTCTCATATTTAAAAAGTGTAACCTTAACGAAATTTTCTTGACAAAACACAGAAACATGCCGAAACATCTTAGGTATTGACCGAGACTCAATACAGTCAATGATTGTATCATGTCACATGACCAGTATTTTATTGCATGTGTAGCTTCTCCGTGAAAGTAATTACCTGATCTTAAACCAATTGTGTTGGAACACTGTAAGCGGTAATGTTTCCTTTATTTGTGATTAGCCAAGCAGAAAATCAAAGATAATGTAACTATGGTGTTATAGTTACAAAACAGCAAATGCAGAGATGTATCGTACACATAGATATATCACAATTGAGATGACACCTTAAAATACGAGGTTAAAATTACATAACTAATTGATTGTTACCGTGACACATGTCATATCATAGGTATACATGTATGTATCACAGTGCAGTGTGAATATTTCGAAACCAATAAAAAGCAAATATTTGATACGTTCAGTATTTGAACCTGCGAGGTTGTACAGAAATTCTAAAGTAGACAATTTGATTCATACTAAATTGTTCGGTATTTAGCGGCGTATAACTACCTCAATACACGATACTTACGTTAAACCGTGAAGTTGATATTAAGATAGGATTGATAATTGTTTGTATCACGGAGAACAATTACTAAGTTGGTTTGGATGAAAACATGCAATACGAATTATTTTTTTTTTTTTTTTTTATTGCAGGTGTATGTTTTGGTGGGAATTTCATACAATAAAACGCTGTTTTTTTCTAGTATAATATGCTTTTCGTAAAGTCATATTATACGATACCAAGTTCAAAGATCTATATCATCCACAAAATCAATTGTCTGTCTACTTAATGATATCACAATCATCCAGAAGTCTTTATTTACAAACTATCACGCAGTTTATGACTGCTCCATTGTTAAGAAGTCAATCTCTAAAACAAATCCTTCATCCTACATATTAGATAAAATAAATTTAAACGATGTAAATACTGAAAACAATGATTATCACATAAAACAATATTTAATACTTAATCAATATTTTCCTATGGGAAAATATATTTTATACTGGTGATAACCCAGGATGCCGCGAAATTACGAGCAATAACTTTGCATTATTGACGATAGTCGCAGGTAATGATGGCAATAAAAGAGGATTATTGCCAACAAATTGGGACCTCAGATAGGTATATATTGTGGAATGTGGCAAAGTTATAGTCTGGAATTAGCCTAGTGTTGGTAATGTTTCCAAATTTAACTTATAAGACGTACCTTGTATGCTTTATTTACCAAAACATTAACTGCGACAATCTCGGTGCAAAATGTGCAAATAACAATAATAATGTTTGTTTGGTTTGGTTTCATCGCTAAACCGATAAAGATTCGTTTTTGTTTTTTTTTTCTTGTTTTTTTTTTATTTTAAGTGGTGGGGGTCATGTATAGTGTAATGTCTCTGGGATAAGACACCAATGAGATGTGAAATGACGTCACTGATATCACATATTTTGGATTATCTTGACTACGAACTCACCATTCTTTTAACCACTCTTACATACTGAGGACAAAACATTATACCAGGTTTACAACGTTAGTAGATCGCGGCCGGAAGCAGAAATCATTTCATCGCCTTCCGAATTCGAAGGCTGGCCATTCTGAATAATTGAAGTGCTTATTTTCCCCAGCATGTGTCTCATACATATGTAAGTGAATGTTGGTACATTGGCGACAGCTAGAATAGTAGTGTTTCGAAATATAACCATAAAATATATAAATCAATCATATATCGATACAAAGCATCCTTGGATTGCATATGTATTTATTATCCATATATCATGTCTGGCATTGAATATAAAAATAACAACGATTAGGAGCGGTAGCTATACATTGCAAAATGTTCGTAAATTGAACGTAGCAAGAAATGATATTACAACACACGGTACATATTTACATTTATTTTGCCAAAAGTTTTTTTCCTGGTGTAATGATCAATTATGTGTGTGGTTTTTTTTATCTTAATTTTTTATTTAAATAGTTTTTTTTTCTCCTAGATCTCCCTATCTTTTTCTTTTTGCGTGTAAAACTGTGCCTCTTTCTACATGCGTATGGGCACAGGCATAATCAGTGTGTATCAATAGTTTAAGTGTAACTTCCGATGTCATTCAAGTCAAAGGTTAAATTAACTGTTAGTAGTTCCAATGACGGAAGATCAAACAATTATTATATCGAAAATCTAAACAAGCTCAGGCTATAGACGCAAAAATAGGATTTAATGTACCATTAAAATAATTCTTTAATAACCCTTTGAAAAAATAAAACACGCCTCTTCTACTCACTATGTTTTTTTAGCTTTTTTTTAAGATTTATCTTCGTGTGAGAATGGCAAATGTAGGTATCTATGTTCATTCTAATACAGGCTTACTGAACCAAATGAACTATACTCACGTGGTATTATCACTTTATCAAGTTACATTTATGTCTAAAAATATATTAAAATAATTGTATCCTTTTACAAGATTTGATAACGTAACTGTGCCCTTTGATAGTTTCTATTCACAAGAAAACCCTTATTTGATACAAGGTAACTTAGTCTTCACTTCACATAGATTAAGCACAGAAATGTCACATATCGAGGTTGAGAGCGAAACCCCTCGATATGGGTTTGCTTTTTCGAGCGTTCACGCAAATTTGGCTGAACTAAAAAGAAATACTAAACTATTGGCTAGTGTACTGTCAAATATTTTAATTACGGGAGACTTCTTGACGATGTTCAAAGAAAGTAAACTATCAATAATGATTCATATTTTATTCAGTAACGTAAAGAAATACATGTTTCTTGTTACTTGATCCCATGCAATATATTTTAACAACAGGACAGGATTTGCAACAGCTGAGGGAGAGAGAGAGAGAGAGAGAGGTTAGGATATTAGGATACTTTTCTACTTAAACTTTTTGCGACGAGCGGCCAACCCTCAACGGAGGTGGAAGTTATCATCAGAATGAAGCTGTTAAGTTATTGAGCTTACCAGGAAAGATAATTAGACTTTATTTTTATAACATAGACTACAAGCAATGATTTATAGCTACCACTTTCGCCAATGACGTCTCAATAAATATATATCATTGCAATAATTTTCTTTATTTATAGTTTCCGTAATATCTTACTCTCTATGATAAGAATATATACATAAATAAGACTGTAATTTAAAATGAAATTAGAAGACATTAATAATGCTCGTGTCTATTAAGTTGAAGATAGAATGAAGAGAAAGGTTCTTATTATTGAGAAACTTTCAGAGGGGGCTAAGGAATTCAGATCGCATTTTCTTGAAAAAAAAAAAAAGTTATTAGTTTTGTTTTATTCTTATTTATAAACTCAAGTTTATTCAATTCATTAATCTCAATTATTGCTGAATTTTAGGAATCATGGCATTCAACAGAAAATTAATCCGAAACTCCAATCTATAAGTTCATTTTTCAAAGTTTTTTTTTGTTTGTTTAAGCTATGCTCGCCCACACATTATAATCCGGTTGTTCTGAGCATGTTATTTCTTTCTCTAGTGATATAAATTAAATGGAATTGTAAATGGAGAAGAATCGGGAAATATATTAATATCATCCTTTTAAGTTTCTTTTTTCATCGCAAACAAGCAACTTCCGGACGTTTTCGTTATCAGCCACGTTTCAAACTTTGAAACAAAGTAAGTCTATTCTGTTGTTGGGTTATTATATCATCAAGATACAATACTGGTAGGCGATGTTGGTCAAAGCAGATTGCATAACTACGAGTATTTTATCGATCTTTCGAACATAGTTCTTTCTGTTTTTCAAACGGTTTAAAAATTAATACCGTAACGTCTGGATCACTTTACCGTACTTATCCTAAGCAGATAAGGGTTCTGACGTCATCAGGAAGGTTATCTTAAACGTAACGCTCTCGTCACATCTAGGTATTAATCTCAGGTAATTCAGCAATAAAATAAATTAATAATGTGCATGCCCATTTACCTCATGAATTTGACGTTGTCTAATTTCAAACAACATGGATCAGTTGCTTGATTTGCGGACAGGGTTCCCAGATACGTGTTGTCCAGGCTGAAAAATGTAGTGTTGGACTTAATCTAGTCATACAGCTAGAAATGCATGACTGGATATTGATGTCTTAAGACTCCAATCCGGCGTTTATACTCTATACTAACGGACCAGTCACCCTCTGACCTTGACTTCTTACACAAGTTGAATATTATATTATATTGAATATATAATATTTTTGAGACAACTCGTCAGCGATAGGACTTAGATACGCAATAAAGCTATTCAACCGCATATTGGATTGTGTCTGGTTTCCAAGAGTGGGTACCATGTCATCGGACGTGCATCACTCATTATGGAGAGTTCTTTGAAAGGGAGTAAAAAGTATCAAGTTCATGACATCCATCAATGTGTCAGCTCCCTTGTTAAATGTTATGTAGATTTCTTTTTGTTGGGATTTCAGTTGCGTTTTCCTCGGGAAGAAGATTTATGTAATATTGACTCAGCTATATTTGATGAATGTCGGTTAAATATTTATGTCCAATATCCCTAGTACAAACCTTCATTTAGTGAATTATGGTGTTTTGACTACTGTTTTATTTCTTCGTTCTTAAAATTAAAACAAATCAATCAACAATATTAAGCATGTCAAAAAAATAATTATTTTACTAAGCAGGCCATTATCTTGAATATTAATTTCTAATTTGATAAGTAAATTGTAATACAAAATGACGAAAGAAAGGGTTAATTAATGATTCCCTGTCAAATATTTAATTCTCTTGGCGCCCTAGAGAAACTTTCTATATCGCTGGCAGTGAAATGAATTAATAAACCAAAAAATAGGATCAGAGGAAAAAACGACAACAAGTATCATGGGGATATCTATTTTTCTTGAACGATTTACTGCTGCTGGTGTGGTATTTTGGTGCTATAAATATATCAAAATGGTTTGTAATATTTTTTTACGAGGGAAATATTATTCCTCAATTTCAGTATTGTTATTTTTTTTTCCTTTAGCCCTATAGAAAATCTAACCTTTTTCTTCTCATTGATAGAAAAAAAGAAAGAAAAAAACGTTGAGTTTAGCTTTTCAAAATTGGAATTTGAAGTTATTGGACTGTATTTTTAATGCTACTATATAACAAGGACAATAAAGGCCTTATATATTATTTCATCATATTATGTATGACTTTCGATATAATATTTGGAAATGCTATCGTTAATATCAAGCTAATCTCAATGCCATTTGCGAAACCCGATTCTATTTAAAAGAGAGTCATCCGAGATTGGACTTTCATTACCATTATGTACTAAGCGGTCAACCTGCATTTAGCGGTAAATTTTAATAATACCAAACTGTGGAATTTTGTTATGTATTTAAACGTCATTTAGCGGCCACTTTCTCTTGTTCCTTTGACTGACCGCTTAAGGCATGTTTGACTGACCGCTTAAGGCATGTTTGACTACGCTAAGGCATGTTTACTATCGCTTAGGCATGTTTGACTATCGCTTAGGCATTTGTCTTAAGCATTGATTCTTAGCATGTTTGACTGACCGCTTAAGGCATGTTTGACTGACCGCTTAAGGCATGTTTGACTGATCGCTTAAGGCATGTTTGACTGTTTATGGGTTCATTTATAAGATGAGAAGTTGCATTGATAAACTTTATGTCATTTAGCCAATTATGTCTTTTTAAATGGCATTTGTTTCATAAGGGATGACAAAGCGGTCATATGAGAAAACACACAAATATTAATAATTGAACCCCAGAGGAAGGTGTATGTAAATATGTTCAACTACACGTTGAAAGGTCTACCGTAAAATGTAGAGAAATATATAATAAAAAAAACAACTAATATTTCGGCTTAAGCTGTATAAAATTGATTTTTACCTATTTTCTTAACCAATCATATCTTGGTTAACAACCGAAAAGTTCAGAAAAGCATCCATTTCATTGGTTTGCATAAATTAGGTTATTCCATCATAAAATGGGAGCTTCGAGGTGCATCTTTCTGCATTATTGCCAAGTGGCAAATAACAATTAACCTACTTATTTAAATATAAATACCATCAAGTAGAAAAATTAATACATAAAACCACCATGTTGAGAAAGAAAAAAGTATTTACCTTGGTATTGGACTCGTCCCAATTCAAGTATATGAACTATTTATAGTCAAAAGTCAACAAGTTTATTGGTAAATAAGGCCTCCGGCCCATAATACAAAGTACAGTACAGAAGACGATGTTGTATATAAGTAATTGTCTTGCGATAATTTGTTTTAGGTTTCATTTAAAGCATTCATAAGATGATAAATATAAATTGATAATTTCTTAACAAAATCTGGGTTCTGGGAGGATAATAAAGGATAAAAAATCTTGAACATATGCTCCATGTCTGTACCAGTTAAATAAGTAAACTTGCCTTACATTATTATATCTACTACAATGGAAAAAGGCGTGATATTCACAATCAGTTACAAATACGTTGTTAAACCGTTGACAAAAATTACAATTACGATTTTCAACCAATATATTAGTGTGCCTTCCTGTCTCAATTTTTAATTTATGATTTGACATACGAAATCGTGACGTAGCAATTTTATATTTTAAATCAATAACTAATAACAGATATTTTTCAACATTAAGTAAACTTTTGAAGTTGCTATAATGCTCACATCTACTAGAATTATCAACAGCTGTATGCCATTCTAGTGTATGATAATTAACAACTCTTTGTCGAAACATTCTAATGAAATTGTTTATATTTCCAACATCTTGACTAACCCATATGAAACCAAATCCAAACTTACACAAAAGTAATCTGATCTTGGTAGCCCAACAAATTCTACCAACATCATCAAGAGATTTAAGCATATTGTAACACTATTTAGGGTATCTATGTATAGGCATAGTAATCAAAGTACACCAATATCGAATACAATTAATATAATATGTTGTACATAAAGGTAACCTGCCACATTCTCCAAGAACCATGCATGTATTTGTATTGTTACGTACATGGAGGATATTTTTGCAAAATTTGTTTTGTACAGATTCTATTGTATCAATATATTCATAGCCCCAAACTTCCGTAACACAGTATAGGTTTGATCATAGAGTCAAAAATTTTAAATGAGTCAGAAATTGAAAAATATCCGAAAGGTCTTTGAAAAGCTTTAATGGAAAACATTGCTCTCTGAGCCTGTGAGATCAATTTGGAGTGAGCGGACGACCATGATAAACTTAAGCTAAGTAATATGCCCATATACTTATATTCAGAGGTAATTTTGATTTCTTTACCCCTATATGACCAATGTTCGTATCTACGAAGGGGACCCCCCATTGCGAAAAACTGTTATTTCAGTCTTTTCCATATTAATTTCCATTCCCGTGTCATGACAGAATTTATCAATAGTATTGATTTGCTGTTGAAGTTTTGAGGCAGTTTCTGCACAACCAGCAACATCATTAAAGAAAGGATGTCAGGAATATCATTCGTGATAAAAAAAGTCCTAATCCACAATTTTCACGTAACATGATAGATAACTCATCTATAAAAAGGTCAAAGATTGTCGAACTTGACTTATCACCTTGGCGTGTTCCAATATTACAAGAGAAAAATTCGGATATACTATTTTTAATCTTGACACATGACCTTAGATCGAATATAAAGATTTGAAAATATTTAAAAAGGTACCATGAATACCTTTCTTTTCTAAGGCAATAAACAACTATTTGCGATTAATTTTATCAAATGCTTTACGAAAGTCAACATAAATACAATAAAAGCGTCCACCCTTTTTTGAAAGATATTTTTGAACCATTGCTTGTAGGCACAAAATATTGTCAACAGCTGAATAACCTCTACGGAAATCTGATTGAGACTCGTCAATTTTATTATTTTCAGCCCAATCATATAATCGCTTATTTATTATGCCAGAGAATATCTTGTACAACGTATTTGTAATAGATATACCCCTATAGTTTCCGGGAATATTGCTTGGTCCAGATTTATGTATCGGAGTGATAACACTAGATATCCAAGATGAAGGTATATTACAAGTAGCAAATATATGATTGAATAATGTTAACAGTATTGGTGATATATCATTCATTATGGATTTAAAAAACTCTGCAGGTATGCCATCTATGCCACTACATTTTCCAACAGAAAGACTTGCAATTGATCTGGTAACTTCGTCGAGAGTAAATGGTTCGTTAAGAACACTAGCTGAAGGATCAGCAAAATTACATAAACTATCATTATTTTGATCAATAGTACAAGAATGCTCGTCATACAGAAGACTTGAGAAATATTGGTACCACTCATGAGGTGAAATGCTATCATCTAAAGTCTTTACATATTTACCCTTCTTTAGAATCTTCCAGAAACGACAGGGATCATTACTATTGTCAATTAATAACTTTCTATTGTTTTCTTTTGGTATTCCAAGTTCATTGCTCGACAGTAGTTCTTAAAATCATTGCGTTTGTCCTTAAACGCTCTTAGATCCACTTGAGAATTTGTCATTCTGAATTTTCTTAACGCACAGAATTTAATATATTTAAGATAGGCACACATAGAATTCCACCATGGAGGCTGAGTAGTTATTCGTCTAGTGGTATTTCTAGCTAACATATATCGACCTGCTGTATGGTACATTGAAGTGATATTTTCAATGCCAGTATTAATATCTTGAAATATCATTTCATGTAATGGGACATACATAGAATGTAATAAATTTTTAAAACTGTCAATAAAAGTCAATTGATAGGATTGATTCCATATATACTTTTTAATTGGTAGAAGATCGCAATTTACGTTACTAGAATCAATGGAGATAGGTGTCTTCTTCAATGAAAATACACATGACAGTGGGAAATGATCTGATTCTGATACAAAAATTCTTAATAACTGGAAAAAGATTTGAAGAAGCTATCATGTAGTCTACCAGACTTGCGCCGTCATTTTAAAAACAGGTAAGATTACCCTCACTATCACCTGTAAATCTTCCATTTAAAATATGAATATCAAATGTGCAACACAAATTTACTAAAAACTTGCCAAAATTATTTGCGCGGATATTATCTTTGCTTCTACGCGGTAAGTTAAAATAACTGCCATCATATTCAAAAAATTATAAAAAATCTTTGCATCTACTATTCAAATCACCAGCAACAAATAAATTTGTATTTGGATATTCTGTTCGTATATGTTCTAAATGAGACTGCATACTAAAAAAAAAATAAAACATAAAACCACCATGTTGAGAAAGAAAACAGTATTTACCTTGGTATTGGACTCGTCCCAACTCAAGTATATGAGCTATTTATAGTAACAGCTTCTATGGTGCTCATATGTGAAAGTAAGGGTCCTGAGATCAAATCCCACAGACGGAACATACTTGTTTATGTTTTGATTATTTACATTTTTGTCCCTTTTTATTCACTGGCTAGTATATTTAATATTATTTACTATTTAATCTCCTACATTTATCTACACATATGTTTTCTAATATTATATTAAAATAACAGACCATTTCAAACTTGCCAGCTTTATTATAATGCATTAAATTGTAACACTTTGACTTTCTATAACTCTCATATCTTTGTTGTGTTTTTCTTACGCCGAATATCTTTTGTTAAAGCTATTTCTAATTTTTTTATACTTTACACTATTCTCAAATAAATTGATTGGTAATTTCAGATTAAATGTTTTGTAGAACAGCCAGTTTTACATTTCAGCTGTAAGTTCTCTTTTGTTTTGTCTTTTTTTAAACCAGCCGCCTCTGTTTCATTTCAGTTACCACTCAACGAATTGTCAAACAATAGATAAAGAATAGTGCTCTTCTCAGAACTTGATTGGGATATATTCGTATATTTCAATGTATAAATCAAGATAAGAAATGACAAAAAGAATTCAATGCAATCAGTATTTCTATGACGTTTCAAATGTGTTTCTCGAGTGAGCGAGCATAGACAAGAGATTCGAAGATTCAAACTGACCTGCATTTTATTGTCCTGGTCGTTCTTTCTGTCAAACAGAAATTCAATCTGTCTATTGAAAATCAGAAATGCTCAAATTCTACGACATGTTTATATATTTTTTACTTCCTCTGTAATGGACAATAATAGGAAAACTGAATCCTTATTCTACTCTTTTCAAAAAGTGTTTTAAACGCAAAATAGTTTATCGAAATTATATAATAAAATATATAATATTTTTCAATACAAATATATTCTTAGACTGAAAATGCATTTTGTCAATATTGTTGAAAATCTATAAAACATTAATAAACATAAGAACGACTATCATTCTGCTAAACTAAGTCTGTTTATCCGCATCAAATTGATATTCAATTCCAATACTCATTATACCAAAGTTGTCCTACGGAGCGACACATTGTAATACAGCCCGACTTTAATCTCAGTATTAGATTAATATACTGTTTAATCAAAATCATTATTCAAGTGTTGATGTTCTGATATATGTATATGACAATATATCCAAATTAATAAAAACAGGAGAAAAAAATCACATAGGATCAAATACATTCGCCAATAAATTTAGGCAGGATAATTAAATTTTGATTTATACGTTTTTCATGTTCTTAGATATACGTATATTGCTGCAACTAGCTCCGCCCATAATTCTCTCTGGTCACTTAGGCATTATTAAATCATATTCAAGATTCAAAATGTCAAGATTTTATTCACTTTTCCAAAAGGTCAATGATCCATGTAAACATATTTTTTTAATGTTGACAGGTTAATTCAAGTATGGTTTGACAAAATATATAGGCAAATGCAAATTGCTAATACTGAACATTTACAATATATACTACCAGAATTCAAATGGCTTTGTATATAGATAAATATATAAATACACACATACACATATAAACATAAACCTAATGAAAGTTAAGTACACTGGCTGTAGCAAAATGCTAAATTTCTATATACAACACATATTTTCCCAATATCAACACATCACCCTTCCTTTTCTCTCCCTTTTTTTCAAATGAATATATTTTTCAAATTGTTAACGAAATGTATGCATTCATTGGACGATTAAGTTCGACAGACTATAAGAATGAACAAAGTTAATTGATAGTAGCTTAGAAATATTTTCCATACAATGTTGTATCTGTAGACAGACTTTTGTGTAGCGGATTGGATTATAAGTCAGTCACCTCGGAATGGTTTCCAGGGGGTCTTGATTTTCAAGATACATCCCATAAAAGGGAATAGTTTTCAGCATCTTTGAAATGCGTTCCAATGCCTTTTGAACTTCATTCTCGATGGGATGATGAACCATATTCATTGCATATTTTCAAGCATACTTTTCTGTTATGTAAGCCGTTGCTAGAAAGATTTATTCGACATCTGTCAGACAAAAATGCACGTCAGCACATTTAAATTTATGGTGTTTATAGTAAAAAGGTTAAGATTTGTATAAAAACTGGCAATAAATCAGAGCAAAACAATGGCTATATATAATCATCACAAATATGATGCGCATGAACATCTATAGGCTTTTGCTATTCTTTGTCAACTGATCATATTTTTTTCTTTAAACGTGTTATCTCTGTTTTGTGCGGTGAAACAAAATTTTCTTTTCATTGGCATTCTTAATAAATTTTATCTTAATAAATGTTGAACCGTGCAGCCACTCTATTTGTTGAATGATTGCATCAGTAAAATCAAGTCTTTTGGATGTTTTCCTTTGCTTATGTCCAAAGTATCATTATGCACCAACAGAATGTGTTGGCAGATATTGATGGACACGACAGCCTGAAGCTTTCGAAGACATAATATGGATAACGTTAATTGAACAAATGACGTTGAACTAACGAATTATTTGCTCAGTTACATTTGTCTTCATTTGTTAGACAACCGGAAATAAATTATGTTTGTGCGGAAGTCACTGATCTGTCTATCCTAAGACAAAATATATCTGTTTGAATGTTATGCTTTAAAAGAAGACATGGCATTTCCAACGTTTTACGACATTTTAAAAGGACAAGAGGACTTTAGAAAATATATAACTGGGAAAACTAATTGTTCAATGCAATAACGTTAATAACTTTTAGCATGTTTCCAGCGTATTTAAAACAATGGCATAATGGTATAACGGAACTTAAATCTCTCAAAGGATGGTAGGCCATTTTTTAAAATGCAGCAAAAAAGATTCCCGGATATTGTTTATTGTTTGTTACAAGGCAAACGTGTTTCAAACCAATTTAGCAGTGCAATTTCCGGTCATTTTCCAAAGGAAAATCCTGATCTATATTATTGAGGATTTCACGCTTATGCTTCCTTTCCTAATCCGTATGATTGCTTCTTTTGTTTGAATAAAATGAAAAATGCATTTGGGAAACATAAATAAACTACATTAGATACGCACAATTGAATCTTGAATTGGATTTCAGAAGAAATTTTGAAATGCATACTTTGTATGTTGTCGTGACGTAAACTTCCAAATTGCAGCTGGTATTTTATAGGTACAATGTCCAAAGTGATACATACTTAATGCTTATAATAAAAGATACTGGGAATATTACATTACGGTAAGGCATGTTATGCTAAATAAACAGAGTTAACTCATGAAGATTAAAAACATTTTGCTTGTTTAAACAAATGATAAAAATGCTCTAGTTGAAGGCCGACACGTTATTTTTTAACCTGACTGTTTATTTTCTGTTCTTTTTTTCTAAACGAACACTGTTTTGTGTTACCTTTGTTTCATTCCTCATTAATTCTAGCCTATAAAACACATACTAAATGTTTATCTGTCACAAACGCCGGCTTTTACACTTAAGTAAGTCCCCATGAATAAATCATCCCCTTCAGGACACATAACACAGAATGTTAATTCGTCTTAAAACGAGATGTTTGTTTTACATTTCAATTGTGTGATTGATCTTGCACATAAGAGCCTTTCCTCATGACCAGCAGAAATAAATCAGGAGCCTCTGTCTAGATCCAACGATGTTCTATACCGACAATGGCCTTCGTAAACTTAGTGTTTTTTTTCTCATTTCAGTTTTTTTTTCTTATTTCAGTCCAAGATTTGGATGTTGTTCCACCTGGATATTGCATCATTTAAGTTATTAGGCTTAACAATCAGAAAAATGCGCTAGATTCCTTAGTCAGTTTTATATAGTAATCTTATATCACCTGAAAACACAGTAATATTTTCTGAAATTAGAGGAAGAATAATTAAAAAAAAAAAAAAAAAAAAAAAAAAAAAAAAAAAAAAAAAAAACCGAGTGTAATTTGATTGATTTCCTGGATGTAATTAAACTGTCATACCTAAAGATCGAGCTTTGGGCTAGTATGCGTTTTTTTTTTGTGGTTGGGGCAGATATAATGCCGCAGAGAAATGTAACCAACATTGCTACACTGACACGATAAAAGTCAATGTTTAAGTAATATTTGTTTTATAGCCCCATTGCCAATTGCAATGTCAACCAAAATGTCTCGTATAAAAGCATTTGGAATTTTAAATGGCCAGATAAAACAATGGCTGATACCAGTGATATTTAACCTTAATGAAACTTCCTAGAAATCCTGATAGAAACATAAACACCCTAGGTATTGACCAAGCTTTAGTGCATTTATTGCCAATATCTTGTAACATACCCACTATATTTACTCCTTTTGTAGTGTCACTGTGAGTGTAATTACCTTATCTTAAACCACTTTTATTGGACTCTTGTTAGCGGTATTGTTTCTTTTATTTGTGATAAGCCAAGCTGAAAATCAAAGATAAAGTAACCACTATATTTCTAGAGAAGACAAAACACAACAAATGAAGGGATGCATCGTGACATGAATTGTTCAGAATTGAGTTTAATGTTTCTAATCTCAGAGATTGTCCGCACTTAAACTACTTGATGTTTAAAGTAACGCATGTCATATTACTGGTTTACTAATTAAAACACAATATGAAAAAAATCAAATTGATATATCAAATTATCAGTTTTTGAAAAAAAAAAGGTTTTACAGGTGTTCGAAATTAAATGATAAGATTTATGTTTCGTTGCTTTTACGATAAGGGATATGTAACTGATACATCTTATAAGGCCCAAAGAGAAACAAAAGTAACAACAAAACAAAACAAAAACGTGTTCATTCTGCCATATTGAAGACAATACATACAATAGGAACTTTCACCAATGTTTATTAAGGGGAAAACATTCAACTAGAGCTCACGGGTTGAGAGGGTCCTTTATAAAAAAAGAGGAAATACAGCAGGCATAAGCTAATGTCGTGCTTTAATTCACACATGCTTTGTCTAAAGTAATGTAGCATAATAATAGATGTCGACTTCTCCTACATAGCCCACTACGGTTGGATGTGGACCTTGTGTTTTTTCATACATACATAGTTCAAAACTTCATCCGTGTTTACCTTGATATAAATATTTATTCACTTTACAATTTTATCAGTACATATAAATATTGTAGTATTTGGTGTCAAGTTATGTTTAATAAATGGTCGACAGGTTTCAACCGACACAATACTATTCTAGTAAAAAAATCTCCGTTCTCTTCCTATAACCATTCTGGCAATAATGAGCCTTGGTTGTCGGGGATAGAAAATTCGACAGCAATACATAAATGTATTTCATACAGTTGATGAAGTATCAAATTGATACCCGAGAAAAAATACCTGGAAATGATGATTACTCATTGGCGATTGAGCCAGTATTAATATAACTTTACGAGACTTGAATATAGCAGCAAGGAAGTAAATCCATCATCTTTTCCCGGTCTTGATCATTTGACCAATGATACAAATAGTTGTTCCAAATTTGAAAGTCATCATTTGCTTTTGTAACCTCAGTGAAGAGTATTTAAAACACTACGTTTGATTTCATTGGTCGGCAAGTAGCAAATTACTAATTCATGAAAACGATTTAATCCTACGGTTAGTATTGTAGCGATACCGTGGGTTCCAACGATGGATAATGATTCGAAGGCTCTAAAATTTTGGTCACCGGTGAACTGTATAACAAAACATCGGAAATAAAGTTCACAAATACATGTACCAGAATGCCCTTCGATCTTATTGCAATTATGTTTTTGCATAACGGTATGTATGTATGTTGATGTGAATGTGCTTGCATATTGGTGCGTCAAGTATAACTGGAATGAAGTATCTAATATTATATTACCACTGACATACAACGAAACAAATGCATTATGTCCCGATTCAAAACATATTTATGAAATCAAAACATTGATGAAATTTGAGGTAAAAGAAGATATTAATGAACTAATTGTCAGCCATTGCAAAGCACTACATACAATCGTTTTTAACAATCAATGATAATAAAACACGAAAATTTTGACTCTGTGTTGTGATGTTCTTAGTTATGAAACCTCAATGTATGTCCTTCGACATATTTACCATCAGGCAAAGAGACAGGACATATAAGTACATTACAGAGACAAAAACATCAGATGACCCGCGTGTAGATCCTCTTGTAATTCTAAAGCAATTCCGTCAGGCGGCTTTTTTTTAACTATACCTCCGCGTACGTTTGAACAAATACCCATTTACACATGAATAGTGTGTACCTGTATTTAATTAATAGAATGACTCTGTTCTATTTTATAATTAATTAAGTTAACTGTCGCGATATCAGACTTTGGCAAGTCATGCAATATAGTTAAATAGGTTAGGACACCAAACAACTATCTCAGCTGATAGGGTTAGAATGTGCTGTACTTCGATAGTATTTTCGTCATATGTCAATATTAAGCTATAATGTTACCTTTATCGTAATACATATTCCAAGTTTATAAGTCAATATAATGAACCGCTTACTCATCTGAAAACCCTTAGTAAAATGAATCATTTAACCCTTTTAAAGAAATTGTATACCACACAATTGCTTACTCATAATCCACTATGAATTTTCTAACCATGTGTCATTCCATTTTGTGATAATATTGGGATGTCATAAAATCGTTTCTGCATTTGCAAAAACATCTAGACCCCACGCTCTTTATGGTAGCAAAGGCTTGTATATTGCACATTTGGTAGAAAGGCTTGTATATTTGCACATTTGCAAAGACAATTCTACCATACTGTGTAGAATTCCTCAAGCTACGACTACAAGAGTTACATTCTCATGGGAGATTTATAGACAGCAGAAATGTTAAAAGAAAATACTCTTACTAAGAATCAGTACATCAATAATCTACTTAAAGTCTTTGAAGCGAACGGAGAACAAAATGAGATTAAAGATAAAAGCTGTTGTAGAGTAGAGCTTGCCAGGGTAACAAAGTAATGATTCAAACAAAAATGTATTCCTTCGCTTGTTTTTTTTTTTTTTTTTTTCTTTGCAAAAGTTAGAAAGAAAAAAAATATATGAAGAATTTGTGAGAATTAGATATTATCGTGTCTGACTATCAGATTGAATAAGAACGAGGTTCGGAGGTTGTATTGTGTTATCCCGTTCCTGAGATAAAAAAGGTGGAAAAAACAACTCTTAAGTTTAATTGTAATTATCCATAGTTTTCGATAGATGAAAAAAATGAAGATTAGGTTTTTAATGAATTATTGTCTTAATAATCCAAAGAAACGCAGCATTGCGATAAATCGATAAGATTTTTAGTTTGTGTATCAATTGCTCTAAGTTGTGCCCTGGTGCATAATCAAGCTCAGTTTTGTCCATTCATATGTTGATATTCCAACCCACGCCTTAAATAAGGTTTCCATTGATACACATCTCTTCGTTAGGTGATTAACAAATATCTAAAGATATGAACTCATGAATAATGAGGAATCTATACACAGGACAAGTGGAGCAATCGTCGTGCACATCTCAGTTTGATATCTTTTATCTCTTCGTTCTTAAAATAAAACAAATCCATCAAAAGACTGAAGTATGTAAAAATAACTTAAGTAACTTATTCCCCAGATAATTACATTCAATAATCTAAATTACATGTTCTACAAAAAATACAGAAGGAAACCATATTGATTACTTATCAAATACTTATACGAATAACGACCTACTGGATTTTGTTTTATTCATAAAAATGATTTCCCATCGCTCCTAGTGGACTTTTCTTTATGAATTTATCAAGCACGTTTATTTCATATATTTTATAGGAATAATATCACTTTCTTTAAGTTTATGGAATTGCATGTTTCTCAATAAATATGTTGATTTTCCAGAGGGAAATAAAAAATTTTTTCTTTCACATTTGTATATCGAGTTGTTAACCATTAAGAAGAAAGGTGATAAAATAGTATACTATTGCGAAATAATGAAACTATTTCAGGCGTCCAACGCTAGAAATCCCATAGATAACATATTAAGTACGAATATGGAACTATTCCAAATTCATTTACAACAAATGTTGCTGTTTGCATCAAACACACCTCTGTATCCATCGTGAAATCTGATTTCCGGTTGGAGGAAGGTCAAACGGAAGTTGATGATAATTCCAATATCGAGTGCGTCAGTTTCCGCATTCATGAGTCTTTCTGGCTGTTAATTGCTTGTTTCTATCTTCAGTTATGAAAGGTTGCATCTGAAAAAGTATGTTATAATATTATGTAAATTATATATATATTTAAGAAGTTTAAGTTTCATGACAACAGTGCATTTAGGACATTAATATGATATACATGTATAACAACTTACAAGTGTTAATATTATTTATTATCATTAGTTTGCACTACTCACAAATGTATTCATAATGATTATTTCAGACATCTTTTAATAATGAAGAAAAGGGTCTAAACAATTATTTTAAAACCCGAAATATTCATTAGAGACATAAGCTTCATTATTTTTATTTTGAGGAGTGGCTTGTCCAACAAAGTTTATTTTGTCATTTAGAGGGAGAAACACGGACGTGTTTGCTTATCTTCACCATAATAAAAAAAGCCCTGATTTCATTTATCCAATCTGTATTCTAACATCCTCAAACGATATATATAAGGAATAGTCCATATGACAAAAGCCGCATGGGAAGCTTGGTACAATGATAAGAATTAGGTGTCAGTTTTGAAGGATTCAGATTTTACCAGCAAAATCTTTATAGCTTGATATCTAAATTTAAAATAGAAACAGCTAGAGAATTCCATCCAATCTGTGTTCTTTCGATGTCGTTTCAAAAGTGAATGTCGAGTGAGTTAGTATAGACAGGAGGGCCGAAGATGCAAATTGGCCGGTGTCTATTTTTTCTGACTGTCCGTCTGACAAACAGAAATTAAATATGTCCATTGAGGATCAGAATGTTCAAATTCTGTGACATATTTTTACTTCTTTGTAATGGAAATGTGAACGGAAATCTGAATTCTTATTTTTTACGCAATTCAAAAATTATTTTGACCGTAAATTAGCAGTGTATCAAAATGCATTCCGTCTATTTAATTTTAAATCAATTTGGCATTTCAAAGCGCATTTTGTCAACTTTTTCGATGTCCTAATGTTCTTTATACTGTAATGAACTTTAGTATAGTTTTAATGTGAACGTCAATTTCAATATCAACTGCAAAGTTAAAAAATAACTACATCAAGAAAGGTTCACATTTTAAACTAAGTACCTTTCGCTTCCTTAGTCGTTTTTGCTAAATTTAGTAACGCCTTAATAGAGGAACTGGGGGCATATAGTCATGTCTCAGTGAACATGGTCATGATTTTGTACATCATCAATCAGTTTTAATAAAATAAATTGCTATTCCATTCATACATTACTTGAGATACGCATGAAGTATATTGACCTCTCTAATCCTCCTGGACTGTATTTAGATAAAATCGCCTCATTATTGATTAGTAATCCGTTATGACTCAGTCACTTGATTTTGTTGTGTTCGATTGAAGAAATACCTCGGGCCTACCTATAGTCAGAACCTTTGAGTCCTAACTCCATCCCATTCTCTTGATAGTGAATATTTTCATGATCTTCATTGGCGCAAACGACTAGCTCTACCAAAGAAAATAATTGCAAATATATATTTTTCTGCATTAGGAATAAAAAGTAGTTAATTTTGCTTGCACCCTTCTATACAATCCAGCAATTAAGCTACGAATTACATGAATTGATTATTCATATATAATAGAATTAAATAAGTATCAATATAAGCAGATTGTCTAATGATGTGAAGACTGTTATGCACTGAACAGCATTTACTGTTGAATACGAAATCATATAACCTTTTGCTAAACTGTATTACCTAGCGAACGTGGTTCATAATCATGTCAAGCACAGGAGTATGTGCTTATATTTTTGTCATATTCCTTTTTAACGCATCTGATTTTTGAATAATATCAATGAACACATGCTTGAACGCTAGCACAAATGCACTTGATCAGGGTGTACCGGTATCTAAAGTATGACTTCAATTATTATTTACAATAATTAATGTAGTTTGATGTACGACCTTTTCGGAAGTTGGCACCACAAACAAAAAGTAATAACACTTTATAAACTATTTTTTCCCCAAATATATCTAATTCATGTAGTGATAAAATTAGGGTATCTCTTACCTAGTCAAATAATATATTAATTAAATAAGGTCAATTGCATATCTAATTCATGTAGTGATAACATTGGGGTATCTCTTACCTAGTCAAATAATATATTAATTAAATAAGTTCAATTGCATTTGGTAAAAATTAATTTTATACTATATGCGCTTTTTGGTATATGAGTGTATATACAGATTTACAAGGACAATCATAACATACATGTATTGTCTATATTAACTCAAGCTTTAACTATACAGAATTACATTCTAATGAGAGATTTCGAGAGGATAGCAATGTTCAAAGAAATGTACTATCGTTATTACTCTTGAGAATTTTTGTATTACTAAAATGCTTTGTAGCGAGGGTTTGATACTCAGCGGTAGGTAAATGAAGATTAAAATGATGTTGATTGATTAAGCTTGCTTGGGTAAAAATAATAACTTTTTAGCTCAACTATTCATAGAATAGTTCGAGCTATTGCTGTCACACATTCGTTGGCTTTGGCGTTCACGTCTACAATTTCTTGTCCGGAACATAACTTTTCACAAATGATTTTAAAAAAATGCAGAAGGCCTTTTTTTTTTATTTTAATTTGTAATGAATTTTTGTCCGGACTAAACAGCATAACTCCAAAACTAACAAGTATTCACTTGAAACTTTAAATAAACATAGATAGTGCCAAGGAGAAATGCAATGCCTCTTCATGGTCTTTTTAGATTATTTCCATATATTTTATTTATAATGAGTTATTGTACATAACATTTCTAAAAAATATACAACAATTGACTTGAAGCCTAAAAGATACATAGATGAGGCTAGGGGAAGAGAAGTGACCAAGAACCACAACTCTATCTTGTCCAATTCTTTCTTACATTTGTATTACTATATGGGAAAATAAATGTGGGATAAACTTCATCATTTTTGAGGATATTAGGATTATATGTATGTTTAAATTGTAAAGATGAATCCATTTTTTCATTTGAACATGAGAACATAATAAGGATTTAATAATACAGTCAAGGCACTGTAAGAGTCGAGTGTGCTGTCCTCTGGAAGCTCATACATAAAACTACAACTTTTAGATTTATTTCCTGTCCATCAGTGTTTCTTCTTATGGCAAAATATACAAAGAAAAACAAAACAAAATCAGAAGCAATTTGTAAGCATAAATAATGATCGTGCCTAATTATCAAGTTAAGTTACAGATTTAATAAGGATGAAGAGAGTGTTGAATTGTTCCTGTTACTGAGAAAAAGTCATTTTTGCAGTAAAAGTTAATTTTGCATAGTTTTAGATAGATAAGTAATCAATTACCTGTAAACATATTCGTATTTTAAGGTAATCCATCCAACATTGAATTATAACCATGGTCCTTAAAATACTGAAAGAGTCCTGAGTGCAGAATCAAGCATCAAGTATTCAGTTATAGGCTCTTTTGCTCAAAATATATAAAGACTTGTATTTACTATAAAATATCCTATAATCAATTGATGGACAATTATCACAATTTAGTGATGGATGGATTACCGTAAGGAAGTTGCCATAGAAACGCAGCATTGACATAACTGGATAAGCTGTTCAGTTTATATCGTCCATTGAAAGCCAGAAGGGGCTATCAGCCTTCTTTTTACATATGCTGATAGCCCCTTCTGGCTTTCAATGGACGATATATAATGTGCACTAGGTTATGAAAATGAAACTAAATTTTAATTTGGATAAACGCCTATTTTATGATGATACATATTAATGGCGTTGTGTATGCATAAAAATAAAATCCATAAACATATACAAAACAACTTGAAATATTTACATGATAAAATATATATATATACATTTTTTAACTATGCAGATAATAATAACAGGGGAAAAAATCATATAGTACACACGAAAAAATATAAATATATATAGATTATGGTGCACGGATTCAAGCTCATTTCTGTGAATTCATATTTTTCTACCCACACCTACACCTAATAACAAAATGCCAGTGATACCTTCTCTCTTCGACTGCCGATTAATCAACATTTTAAAGTAAACTCGTAAATAAAGAGCAATCCATGTATAGCAGAAATGGAGAAAACATTTCCATTTGGTTTCTCTTTATCTTATCGCACATATAGTGAAACAAATCCATTAAAAGGTTGGCGTATATAGAATAACACTTCAGTACCTAAATCCCTCGGTAATTTTATTTGATAAGCTAAATGTCATGTAATACAAAATCGAGAGAAGGAATACCTAAACGAGTCTCTGTCAAAAGACATAATACCCATGGCGGCCCGCTGGATTATTTTTATATATCTAAGGAAGATATTTCGCCACTCCTAGTTGATATATGACTATATAAAATTCATTATGAATTCATTTAAAAGAATGTGATATATTACTTGTATAGGAGAAATATTATTTTGTGTTGGAATGTGGAAATGCTCGTGTATAATATTTCTCTCAACAATAGAAGAAAATCTGCTATTGAAGAGATCACCACGAAGAGAAATAGTGATAAATTTCAATAGCATTGGAAAAAGAAAAAAAAACATTTTAAGGCGTTCGACGATAATATCCCCATAGAT
>CM037781.1:53962922-54012922 GCA_021229015.1 Solen grandis | reverse complement strand
ATCTGAGAGCTTCTCGGTTGAACGAAGCCGCCTCGAGCCTAGCCGCCCGCTGGTCATTAAGATCAGCGATGCGCTGTCTGATCTCCCGCTGCAGCTGCTCGTCTTCTGTTTCTCCCAGTTTTCTTTTTTCCCGTTCAATGTGTCTGTCGAGCTCAGAGAGCCTTGCCAGGTTATTAACAAGCTCACCGCGCTGGGTTTGCATAGCCTTATCGAGTCCTCGGAGTTCCCGGTACCGCATTACTAACTCGGACCTGTCCAAGTCCGATGTACTCAGTGGTGAGTCGTTGATCGTTTTCAGCGCGGTCTCCTCCGCTTCCGTCAGGGCGTGGGTTGCTCTGTCGACATCTACCACCTCAAGACTTCCGCCGGCCGCTTCGCCTAGTACTCCATCAGCCCGCTGTATCTGGGTGACAGCTTTAGCGGGTAGAATCATCTTTTTCCCACTCCAGTCCGAGAAACCGAGTTCCTCACGGACTATTGCCGAACCCCCTTTCCCTATCTTACTTGCTATAGTGGTTAGCTTTAGGGGTTTTCCGTCGCGAGCATTGATCAGATCAACATCCGGATGAGCCCTTAGGCGGAGTTGACCCTTTCTGTCGACCACAAATTTATTGTAGTCCTTACCGGCGGCGGGAGATCCCTCAATCAAATTGTTATAAAACCCATTAACGGCATCCATGAGTAATTCATTGGAAAGCGATGTGGTTGCGATGACGTCATCGGCCGGCGACGTCCGGTCGCTGAAATCTTGTAGTGGTATATCTTCATCGGCCATAATCATGTATTAGACCCAAACGTCGGCGAGTTCAATACATGATCATGGCACAAAGCGCATACGGTAGAAAGCTCAACCCGTACCGACGCCTGAGAGAGCCCCTAGGGATCAAAGGCACTCGCCAAACGGTTGTGATCACAAACAACCCCTCTACAATCGACCAAAATCAGCAGCTCTTAGTGAGGTTCCCGAACCTTGGGGCTAGTGATGTCATAGTCCCCGGAACAACTCGTTTAGCATTCCAAATCAAGCTGGACTCAACCGATGCTAACCGCCTAGTGGTCAATAATCTTGGTAGGGCCATCGTGAAGAAGACCACGATCAAAATTTCTGGGAAAGAGGCCATGAGCATCGATGACAGCGATGTGTTCGGATGCTACGTGGACCTCTGGAAAACCGACAACGAGCGGGCGAACTCACAGTACCAGGGTATTGACACCACGAAGGACAGAAACGTAACGAAGAATAGACTCGATGCTGGAGACAAGGCGACTAACAAGGTGAAGGACGTTGCTGTTGCCAAGGCTTACGGGAACCGCTTCTACATCCCACTCGACTTCGAACTCTTGGAGAGTCACATGCCCTTCTTTCAGTCCGCTTTCGGTGACAGGCTGGAATACGAACTTACGTTCAACGATTACAGTCGTGTAGTCCGGGCAGCCGGTGACGCGGCTGCCAAATTCTCAGTCGAGGGCATTTCCTTGGAGTTCGAGATGGTGACCAACAGGGAACTGGCTGACAACATCCGCAACCAGTATGCGGGGAATGTAGCGATCCTCTACGACAGGGTCCTCCGACACAGCAGAATGGTGAAGAACAAGAAGGACCAGGTGTGGAACATCGGCCTGAACGTCCCCGCTCGATCGATGAAGGGGCTCTTGATGCTCTTCGAGAAACCGGCTGATGCATTTGCTCGCCAGAGCGAGGCGTTCTACAACCCCAAGATCACGAAGGTGGAGGTCGCTGTCGAGGGCGTTCCAAACCAGCTCTATGCGCAAGGCATGCGCCCTTACCAGGCGTGGGACGAGGTCAGAAAACTAATGGCGGGCGGATTAAAACGGCATCCCGAAGTGGCTATGGTGGCCAAGGACCTCAGTGTCCACGCTTGCGACCTGGGCAAGTACCTCACGGAGGAGTTCGCTCTCTGGCTGGACTTGAGAGATCAACCGACGACGACGGCCTGCACGGCAATGGCCGCCGGGTCGAAAACGGGAGCGAGGGTATTACGATCCAGATCACCAAAGAAGTAGAAGCTGAAGCTCCATTGAACATGTACCTCTTCGTAATCATGGATGCGCAGCTCAACATCGAGAATGGGCGATTCGTGTCGGCCATTTACTAGCGACTTAGTCACTGAGCCCCACTCGGCGATAATCTGCGGCATGACTGGCTGCGGGAAAACGAAATTTGCGCTTGACCTCCTCGAGGGCCCATACCGCGACCGTTTCGAGCACGTCGTAATCCTGTGTCCCACGATCAGGCACAACACCACCTATCTGGAGCGCGCATGGGTGTGTACAGACGAGGAGGTTTATGTTCTGGATCCGGGTGAACGGCTTCACGACTATTTGCGCGCTTTCTACCGAGTATTTCAGGGTGAGCCGACGTTGTACGTCATCGATGACATGGCCGCGAGTAAACAGCTCACCAAGAAAAAGGACATGCTCTCAGAGTTGGCATTCAGCGGACGGCATGCCAAGCAATCGGTCTGGGTCCTGGCTCAGAGGTACAACGCCATCCTCAAAGATCTCCGAGAGCAAACGCGTTGGGTCGCCCTCTTCCACTGCAAGGATCGGGACAGTTTCGAAGAGTGCTTGCGCGAAAATGACATTATCCCCGCAGACGAAAGACACGCTGTGCGTCAACGACTCACCAAAATGAGGCACGCAAAGCTTATTTTAAACACCTCGCAGCCAAGTAGTTATCACGTGCTAGCATGAAAGGCCTATATGTTGTTGGCGCCACGTGCTAGCATGAAAGGCCTATATGTTGTTGGCACATGCGCCTGGAGCGCCGCGTTACTTTTTATTTACATCACAATTAGACTGGGGAGGTATGTGACTATTGCAATGGAATGCGACGACATTATTGACGAGCTCCTTGCCGACCTGCCGACTGTGCAGGTCGTTGATCGACCTCGTGGCCGGGTAGAGGGCGATGAGCCTGAAAAAACACATGAGCAGAGACGGCGGTTGGATGAGCCCGAAAAAGCAGAACGACATGAGCAGAGACAGCGGTTGGTTGCGCTCGCTATTGGGGGGAAGTCAAAGCAGTACATTGGCAGAGAGATTTCTGCCGATCAAATCGATCGTCTACCCGATGAGGAGTTTAACAGGCTCTACGCCCGATATGAGGCTCGACTGGGGGCTAGTATGACCAAGACCCTTGGCTCTGCGGTGCTGCAGATTTACACCATGGTGGCTATCCGTTTGCTCCCGATTCCGGCTGATAAGGAGCCTTTACTGATTGCCGACCTCGAGGCAGATCCGTTTGTTGGGCATGCCATAACTACCATCACCTGCGAGCTATACCACCGCTATGGCATGTACTTAGCTCCTGTTACAGCAATGCTAAGCTCATTTAAACACTGCCAAGCATCTACTGAGGACGATGGCGGAACAAACCTTAGCAATGGAGGGAACACCGGAGGAGCCGCCGCCAAAGGAGGAGGCGACACCAGTTCGTGCGCCGGAGGAAGTCCGGCCAGAGAGGGTGACTAGGAAAAAGGACCCTAAGCGGGTGGCTGCTGGGCGGGCAGGGGCAGAGGCGAGAAAAAGGAAGCAGCAGGCACTCCTGAATGAGTTACAGGGGTTTAAGGCCACGGTGGCAGAGCAGCCGGCAGAGCCGAGGGGGCCCCACTCGACGGAGCGGCCGCGCACTTCATCAGACGGGCACAAAGCCCCGCCAGCAATGCCTCAATGGCTGATGTACGCTGGAGCTGTAGCAGTCCTAGCTGGATTATTTTGGAAGGTTAAGGGGGGCGCATCGCCAGCTCCAACCCATCCGCCTGCCCTAGAATTAGAGGTAAGTAACCGCGGTTCTTATAGACGCGACCCCCTTTACATGGAATAATCATGTCTCTCCAAGAAGCTCCAAACCGAAATAAACTAGTTAATGAGGTGCACCGCGGCGCCGTGGTAGCGGCGGGCTTATTAGGCGCTGTGACGGACTTCTTCGGCCTTGTAGTGGACGCCTTCAGAGCTCTGGCGCGGACCGAGAATATCCCACTCGACGGAGAGGCCGAGCACTCCGTCAGACAGGCACAAAGCCCCGCCAGCAACGCCTCAATGGCTGATGTTCTCTAGAGCCATAGCAGCCCTAGCTGGGCCGAACCCCTCTCACGCGCTCCGGGCTACGGCAGAAAAAAAAGTGTGTTTGAGGCGCGTCTACCGAAATCTGTTGGGGGCGGGTGGGTTCGCGTGCCTGACGGTGGTTTAGTCTTGCGAAAGTGTGTTTGAGGCGCGTCTACCGAAATCTGTTGGGGGCGGGTGGGTTCGCGTGCCTGACGGTGGTTTAATCTTGCGGGCTCGACGGTGCGCTGGGTCGTTTTTTGTGAAACGTAAGGCGCGCGCTCGCTATCGCCATCGCCGGCCGCGTTCACGCCCGCTCTAGAATTAGAGGAAAGTAGCCGCGGATCTTATAGACGCGACCCCGAATAATCATGTCTGCCCAAGCAACTCCAAACGGAAAGGAAGTAGTCAATGCGATCTACCACGGCGCCTTGGTAGCGGGATTCGCAGTCGGCTATGCGCGCCTAGGTAAGGCCGCACTCGGTGGGACATACCCTAAACTGGATTTCACCCCGCGGGACGTAGGCATGGCCGTAGTCGACGTCACGGCCGCGCTCGCCACCAAAGATCTCCTCATCAAGCAAGGGATGATCCCCGCAAACGTATTGAATTAAGCGCCTTTATAATAATACGATGGCTGGCATTGCAATGATGTTGGGCGGCGCGGTCGCAAATGCGGTGGCGTTCACTGGAAGCAATTATCTGTTTAGCCTTTTCAAAAACTCTGGCGTCGAAGAAGAGCGCCGACGCCATGACGCCGCGGTCGAACAGCTACAGGCGGCCCAGGCGGCGTGGGTCAAAAAAAGGACTCAGCGTCTAGACTTTATCCAGAGCGAGCTCCGCCGGCAAGGCCACGCCGTCCAATCCTTCCAGGATGTTGATGAGGCTATGCAGGAGTATGCTGCGGTAATGCCAGAGGCGAGTAAGCGGTTCGGTCCACTGGGCCCTGAGCCGCAGCTGGCTGACTTCTACCAACCGTCCGGCGATCAGCAGGCTAGAGAGCTTGGATTTATTGTCTTAGCTCTAGGAGCGGCTGGGCTCACGGGCTACTGGATTGAAAAAAGGATTAATTAACTCTCTATGAACTTTTTTTTTTACATACATATGCATCATGGGGCTACCCGAAGAACTTTTCACTAAGATGGTGGAAGTTGGTTATGCAGCTCGGCGGCACAAAGTTCCTGGGCCCTTATCCTCTACTATGATCGAAGTCGCCCAGAGCTCACTCGAGAGCTGGCGGGAGGATGAAATGTCAATGAGGCCCTTCGCATATAGAATGCTATCGGGCCCGACTAACCTCAGGGCAACAGCAGGGCAGCTACCAGAGCCTGTGGCTTCAGCGTGTTGGAGGCTGATCACGCTCTTGGAATATCTCCATGAATCAGCTCTACTACAGCCCAAGGGGCTACTGGAAGGGGCTAGCGGCAATTAAAAAACTGGCGGCCGCGGCTAAGGTTTCTGATACTAAGGCTAAGGACTTCCTCAAAAAGCAGGCCATCTGGCAAATCTACCTCCCAGCTCCGCGCCATATACCCAGGCCCCGCTTTACCGTTTCGACGCCGAACGAAGTGCACCAGGCCGATCTCTTATTTCTACCACATGACACGGTTCGTCGGCGCACATACAAGTATGCCCTGACCGTTGTCGATGTGGCTAGCAGGTTCAAAGCCGCCGAACCGCTTACGACGAAAGAGGCTAAAGAGGTCGCTGCTGCTCTCGAGCGGATTTACAAGCGGGGTCCGCTGCGATGGCCGAAACTGCTGCAAGTTGATCCTGGACGCGAGTTCATGGGCGCAGTCAGTCAGCTCCTGGCGAAGCACGGGTCGAGGTCAGGCGCGGCCGTGTGGATATCCACCGTGATCAGGGGATCGTAGAGCGGTTCAACCGGTCACTTGCTGAACGACTGTTCGGGCACCAGTATGCGGTCGAAATGCGGCTGCCACAAGGCCAGCGGTCGTCTGAATGGGTTGGCAGGCTGCCCGCGGTTGTGGCTGCGATGAATGGAGAAGTGACTCGGCTTACCGGTAGAAGGCCGGTTGACGCCATCAAGGTCAAATCCGTGACACAAAAGCCCTCCTCGGTTGTACCCGGCCGTTCGGTTGGTCTCAAGGAGCAAAAGCTCCCCTCCGGTGTCGGTGTTCGCTACCTCTACCAGGCCGGCGAACTGGAGGGTGGACGCCGGCGGGCCACTGACCCTGTGTGGTCCCTCGGCGTGTATCGTCTCGGGCGGTCTGTCACCAAGCCCGACGAGCCCGTGGTTTACTATTTGCTGGATGGACCAGAGCGCGGGTTCGTCCGTGAGGAACTACTCATAGTGCCACCCGACACACGACTGCCGCCGGATGGGGTTCTCAAGCGTTGATGGCCATAGGCCAGGGTGTCTACACCATTTTTCGTGATCCACCTCTTGCTGTCAAAGGGTGAGAGTGACTTCTTGTTTAGGTGCTGCCCATATATGCGATGGCGGTCAGACCGCAGCACGTCCATGCCGTGGCGGAAGGTCTTCTTACCGAAGAGGGCCTCCTTGTACTGCTCGTGGCGGATGTGCTTCTTCACGACGTTCTTTCTAATACCCTTGGCCTTTTTTATGTTTTCTCCATCAGCCTCCAGAATAGAGTACATCTTCGGGCGCAGGCCCACGAACTCGGCGATAGGACGCCCAGCGCATTCGTCCTTCATGAGGCCTGGTACCTTCTTGTTGACCACACTGTGCAGCGGATGATCCGACGGGTAGTCGGACGTGTCATAGAGGCCCTGGTCAGAGGCCATGTCGGAGTAGACGTCGGAGGTGTGGATCTCCAGTAGCAGAGAGTCCGTGTCGGTGTAGAGGAGGGTGCAGCGCTCGCCGTACCGCTTCTTCATTTGATTGTAGAAGAAGTCGTACATGAGGTGCTTGGATAGGTCCAGGATGCTCATCCCCACATAAATCGGGCGGTTGAGGAACAGCCGGCTCTTGTGGACCTGGATGGCAGCCAGGTCGTCATCGAAGATGTTCGCCCGTGCGAAGGCCGGGCTGGCGATTAGGCGTCGGATCTTGTCCTCCTCTGATGAGCGCACCAGCTTCACATCAACCCGCCTCCGGAGATTCTCCATCGTTTTTCCGAACACGCTGTTGTTCATCAACTTGTACAGATCCCGCTCGAACCCGCTGGCTGCCATCTTCCGTAGTTCGGTATTCAACCGGATGTACGGCTCCATCCAGGCGCTCTGTTCAAAGCGAAGGGCTCGATGTACCTTCTTCAACCGCATGCCGAGGGAGAGGTACAGCTGGAGGTTGCGGTAGTGGAGCACGTAGCGGTCCTTGTCATGGAGGTTTGGTACCAGCTTTTCAACCTCTGTCGGCGCCACCCCAACGCCTAAGAGATTGTGCTGATATTCAGACATCCACTCCTTGAGGACAACCATGCGCTCAGGAGCCAGCGGGTAGTCATTATGCGCATCATGTAGCTCCGCAGGGTACTCCAGGTCAACCTCTAGGATGTAGCCCTCGTGGTCGTCCTCTGGATGCTTGGTTATCGTTGCCGCTAGCCGCTGCAGATCCTCCACCTCTACCCACCTGAAGCCACCCGTTGGTAGCAGCTGACTCATCGCCCAGCCATAGAGGTTGTTGGCATCTAAGTACAGGATGTGGCTGCTTGGCTTGGTCGGGTCGTAACCCTCGACCAATGGGTTATTAGCGCGCGCATAACGCTTCGATGACATAGACGTTCCGCCGCGCAGCCCCTTCTCGATGAAGAGGTGCTGGTCATAATCCGTGAGGAGGTCTAGCTCCACCCCGGTTTTCTTCAGCAAAGCGTCCCAGGACAAGCCGGGGCTGGTGTAGTAGTGCGCGGGGTCCAGGCTGTAGTGCCGCATGCATGTCTTTCGGAAGGTCTCGAAGACATCTGCCAGGAGGAGCACGTCCGTGCGGTTGTAGAGCATATGGTAGTCCCCTAGGTTTCGACACTCGAAGGTCTCCCACACCCCTTTCGCATGAATGTAGTCGCTCTCGCTGATGTGTTCGTCAGAAAGCTTGCTGTAGAAGGCTTCCTTCGGAGGGAGGCGGGTCTCTGCGAATCTCTCCCAAGAGTCCATGTACTCGTACGGATAGACGCCCTTGCGCAGCAGGAGCTCGCGCCTGTTGTTGTTGGGTTCATACCGCGCCGTTATCTGGAAGGCCTCGGGCCTGTTTGCAGCAACCAACTTGTCTAGAGAGGCTAGGAGGAACTGGGCGCTGTCGATGAAGCGGAGCTGCCCGAGAGAGAAGCTGATGTACTTCTCCGTGTTGTTAGGGATGCAGGACACCCTGCCATCTACCTTGGAGATCGCTTGCATGAGGAGGTGAGAGTCGTAGCCCCGCAGGTTGTGGAATACAACCGGTATGGTCGTTGTTTTGGGGTTCAGCCTTAACTTAAGGTTGCAGGCGTTGTGGGCTGCCCCTCTGAATCGCCCTGTGATGTGGCAGTGGTCACGCACAGAGTCTCTTTCAAGCGGTTTTCCACATATATGGCAGTTGGTAGCAGTGTTGTAAGCCTTCCAGTCTTCTTGCGACATCCTAATGGCCATTGGATTGGCCAGCACTCTCTTGATATTTTTCTCCTCTATCTGCAGTGCTCGGAGGAAGTGCTCAGCCGCTTTGGGCCCTCGGTACTCAACCGGGGGCTCTGTATGCCCATCACAGCGCACAACCACGTAGCAGTAGCTACAGGCCTCATGCTGCTGAGTGTTCTGAGTGTTGCTCTTGGTGGGGTCTAGCTCAGGCCCCTCAACTTTGGTGACCAGAGCCTCAAAGTCGGCGTAGATGATGTATGGGGCCGGCAGCTGTTTGTGGTGGTTCTGAAATGACAGCTTGTTCCTCCCCTCTTCGGGCATCTCCACCCTCACCGCCGTCTGCCCGATGCCTTGGCACTCGGGTTTGTGGGCCTCCAGCAGGTCCTCCCTGGTGTAGCAGTGGAGGCAGCGCTCGCAGAAGTGTTTAGACCCACCATGCTTACTCTGATCATACAGTAAGCGGTTGAGGTCCTTGATCCATGTGTAGTGAAACTTGCCCGCCTTCTCGATCAGCAGGAGGTTGATCCGGGGCGTGTCCGCCGGCTGTTTGCTGAGGCGGTGTACTATAACACCCTCATCCCAGCCGAATACGTTGATGGCTAACTTATTTTGTTTTTCAACTTTCTGGACCTGAGAGACTGGCGTGGGGGCATCAATCCCTGTGAAGTTGAGGCCGTCCTCTGTAGGGTACCATGACCCCCTCTCCGCATGATGCGGTGGTGGCGCTGCCCTGGCGGCGCGGAGTGACCATCTGAGACAGTGATCATCTCTGTTTTTCACGTTTATTACCGCCTTCTTATTTTGCACTGCTGTCGGGAGTGGGATGTAAGATCCTCCCCTCAAAGGTTGGTATCTGGCGATATCCAGCCAAAGAGTCTGCACCTGATCTACAACCCAGCCAGACCCTCTCTGTGTCCACTTCTCGAGCGTTTCTTGGATCCTCGGGAAAGCTTGATTGAGGGCCCCCTCGATCTCACTCTTCTGTAAGATAGCCTCCTGCTTGTGGCGCAGCACAGGGTCTGTGTACTCCTCGCCGCCGTCTGGGTTGTCTTTCCGAAGCTGGACTTTCAGCGCTAGCTGAAACTTCACACCGTTCAGAGCCTGTATCTCTTCCTCAAGCTTATCATGGATCTGGGGTTTCACTTTTTCAAGGAAAGCCCGGGGGTCTGCACCGTGAGGATGCCCTTCAGGCGCATCCATCTGCCAGCCCCTCAAGAAGCCGCCAATTGCCCAGGGGGTCTGCCTGAAGACTAACTTATCTGGTGTTGTGTTCCGACTGAACACATCCAGGATCTCATTTTGGTAATCCGTAGTTGTTCTGAGTGTTTTTGAGGGAGGGTGGGGGTCAAACTCCTCCAAGATGGCCTCTCGTTTTCTCTCCTTGGCCTTGCGGCCTGGCCGTGGTGGTGGGACAGGTCTTGGTTGCAGAGGCTTAAGTAAGTCTCTGTTTTCAGGATTGGGCTCGTCCAGAATGTTTCTTACAGCCGGCGCCTCTTCCGGTTCTAGCAGCTTGATCAGATCAGCCTTTCTGAGAGACGAATACCCTCTCAAACCTGCATCTCTAGCCATCGCGCGCAGTTCACGTACCGTTGGCATGATGCTCAGCACTGGTATATCATTTAACCACTAGTATGCATAGGTGTAACATTATGTCTAAATGGAGGTATTTTCAATAGCAGCAAAGCGGCGACACTCGTCTCTGAAGGTGTGTTGCTTTGCACGCCAATTTTGTACGCGAAGTTTTCCAGCGCCACACATCTTACACAGGGCCATAGTAGTTTTTACCCCCACCCCACAGCCTCGACAAGCAACAGTGCCTCCACCCTTACTTAGGCGGGCGTTATGTATCTTACAATACTGCCCCATGCAGCTATTTCCGCATTGCTCTGCCTTACCAATCACGAGCCATTTACATGTGTTTTGCCCCTTCATGATGTATGGCGCTGGTATACATAAGCGTTGATACTTCTCTAATATGGATGACTTTTAGCTGACGAGGCCTTACAGACCTAAATGGCTTTTGGATAACCCCCTGACTTGGGTGCGTTCCCCCTGCTGCTGGGGTTGGGGGGCTTGAGGGTTTGAACTGAGGCTTATCTGGCTTTTTTGTCCCAGAACCACCATTTTGTATACTACTCCCCTTTGGTTTCAACGCATGTCAAAGAGCACCATAACAAGGGTTTTCTTAAGTGGGCGCCTGCTTGCCCGCGCTGGGTTAAAGTCACTGTGGACAAATGATTTTTCAAAGAAGATTGCCCGGCGGGCAAGTTTATTTATGTAAATGAAATCTTTCGGGTTTTTTTTTTATTTTCTACAATATATCAGGGGGGAAATGCTTGTAAATTGTGTTTGATACATATTAACTAAAAGTCATCTTTACATTACACATATTTAGTTTTAAACATTAACAAACACCAGCTAATTTAAAGATCGGGCAGCCTGCTTTCACTGGGGGCTAGTAGATATTCAAAGTAACTTGCCTCCTGGACAAGTGAAAGTCAAATCCTTAAGATGATGATGATTTAGAATTTCTGTATACTCGCACTTTGACCAAGTCATTTTGGCGAGGATAAAATAAGGCGTTTAAAAGAGTTTAAAAGATGATTATGTACTTATGTCTTTAAATGAGAATAAGTTGATTATTTTGTGTTGAGAAATATATATATGTGTAAATGATGATTAAGTAAACCCATGATAAGCTTTATTGGTCCGTTTACTTCGAGGGCCAAATGGAAGAACCCATTACTATATTTTGTGTAATACGATAGACTCGACTGTGTTTAACTGGGAGAGGCTGGCGTGTGACGTAAGCGTTGTTGATGATAAACTCACGAGGCAACACGCGCCGACGATGCTATTGAATGGTAACGTTTACGCTTTTATTTCCACGGCTGTACTTCACTTTAAATTCGTCATATTTCTTCGAATCCTAAATCAGCGGTGAATAAACAGTACTAGTGCAAAGTTTTCAAGCCCCCCTCCCCCATTTCAATCCCCCCGCCCTGGTACCTAAAAAACGTTTTCAAATTCCCCACCCCGGGAATATAAAAACGTTTTCAAATTCCCTCCTACGAGTTTACTTTCCTCCGCCAAGAATTTAAAAACGTGTTCAAATGACCCACTCCCGTTACGTCGGGAAAACGTAAAACTTAAACATTCATGATATAAAAAAATATGATATGTATTATTGATATTTCTATTGGTACTCGATTTTCCTAAATTGAATTCTTATGAGGTTAAGATAAGGCTGGTGAAGCTCCCCCACCCGGGAACTTAAAACACGTTTTCATATGACCCACCCCACCTTTTTGTATTTTCGTTGGGAAAGTTTATATCGTATTGTGTGCTTAATTGTATCATTAGCCCATTGTGCATCTATTAGTTTTTTAATATTCCGAAATTAAATTTATATAATGTTAAGTAGGGGATTTTGCAAACGTATTCAAATTCACCCGGGGTAATTGAGATTCCTGGGTAGGACATTTGAAAATGGGGGGAAGAATCTCAGAACGTTTTCAAATGCCTGGGTGAAAACTTGAATATGGGCGTGACTTGAAATCGTTACACCGGCACAAGTAGACACTACGATATTACGATGAGGTAAATAGCCTCTAAGCACAATTGTGATGAAAAGGTCAAAGAAAAAACAACAACAACGAAAATAAAAAAGAATTAAACATACATATTCTCAGAAGTACAAAAAAACGCCGCCATGCCACCAAGGGAGGTAAATATCATCATAACATATTTTGGATGTGTGTTCTTGTAGCATATTTATATAGCATAAAAAATAATTTCTAATGCACCAAATAATAGGGGGGACTTTCTTTCAAATTCATAATACAAGCATTTTACAAAGAAATAAACCTATAAGTAATAAAAACTGGACTGACTTATTTGAGGAAAATGTTTATTACTTACCATTGAAATGAACTATACTGAATACCTCTATCAAAAACATACCTTAAGAGAAATTATAATAATATTGTATGGATGATATCCCCTAGTAGGATAGCCCTAGTTTTAGTTTGGAAGGTACGCTCTTTTCTAAAAAAAAAAAAGATATCTTTAAAAAATATTGTCTCACAACTTTGATGAATGTACATGTACGTCACAAATAAAATGGAATAATCATTATCCATTTCATGAACAAAAATAAAACTCCATTTATTTCCATGTAATACATCCCTCCGATGGTTTCAATTTTTAATTTTAACCACAGACTTCTCGTTACAAGTATTTTTCAATTAAATATGTAGAGAACACACTAGATCTTTCTTGTAACCTGCGAGGCTAGTCGCGGGTCCCCCAAAAGAGTAAACGTATTTCCCACTACACTAGTCGGTGTTCCCAAGAAATGTTGCTATTTTTAGATTTATCCAATTTCGATGGATTCACCATAAATTCTGACAAACTGTGCAGTTCTATTTATTTCTAAACACATATAATAAAATAACTGAATTGTTACCGAATAACTGTGATACCCTGTATACTTGTGTTGTTATAGTAATATAGATACAGGTACTGAAAGGGGAAGGAACTCCAGGCTAAGCGATCGACATATTCCCGGACGGGTTACGTCCCTTACGCTAAGAACATGTATTGTGTACTTACTGCTGCGGGGAGTTTGAAAGAATCTATATTGGCCTACTTGGTATTTTGAAAATAAGATAACGCGGATGATTTTAACTACACTCTCGTAATTATATCGCGTAGACAAAGACAACTAAGAACTAACCTCTACATATTAATATGTATATAAGTAACATTTATAGCGTAACCTTTTTTTATTTTCATTTTGATTATCTCTTGGTCAATGTCTATGAGACATGCTTTTGTCCTTATGTAATTTAAGGCCACGATTTTAGCTCCAACTCAATCTATTTCACATGCCGTATCTTTGCTTCTGTAGGTGTCAAATTTGATAAACATATTGTAACTGTAAATTTCTAAGTAAAATGTAAAAAGTCCGAGTAAATTGCCCTGGTCCCGTGTACACATTTATTGATGATGTAAACTACGGGATAATTTCATACTTATGTATGCAAAAGATTGAACAAAGATATAAGTATATGTTATTACAAATAGTGAAGCCGTATATATACAAGAGGTGGTACGGTCATGTATTCACATGTATAACTGTTAAATTATTTTTTTCATTGATCTTTCGCTTATAATTAGATTGAAGTCATATGCATCTGAACCTGTGCCTAATGGTACCAGGTTCTGCATATTATTGGCTCAATTTTAAAGGAGTTTTGGCCCTTTGTTTTATTGCTCACATTATTGGCACATCTTGATCAGCTTGATTTTAAAGGAGTTACGGCCCTGTGCTACTTTTATTGAACTTATATTGTCCGCGCTATTTCTAAGCTTCCATTTGTTGGATTTTGATTTAACTTAACGGTATTTATAAGTACCAAGTCTAGTTGCGCCTTTATTGGCACTTCATGGTCGGCTTAATTTTAAAGGAGTTATTGCCCTTTCTTTTATTTAGTGAATACCGTATAACTGTTTTTTTCTGCGGCAATGTATTATTTGCGGAATTTTGCGGATGCTAGCAGACCGCAAATATTAAATGCGCAGATTATTCATAACATTTTCCTCCTGGTCGCCCGAAAGTCGTACCGACAGTACAGTCACTCCACTTCCTATAAATCACTGTATTTCACTAATAGAACGAAGTATTTCATTAGTTAGCTTGTAATAGATAAATATAAACTTGACTTGACTATTTGAGTTTACCGTCGCTTCGACAGTATTTCAGTCATCAGACAACCAAGGTAGATAACACTTGACTGAATTCAATATGAATTATGGCCCCTTTTTTACTTAGAAATTTCGGTTAAAGTTTTGCATGCAATAGAAAATTTGGTTAAAGTTGTGCGTGCAAGCTACTATCCAGTTTGTATCTCAATAACCATTCATGGTATTGACTTGAAATTTATGAATATGTTTAGGGGCATCAGATAACCAAGGCAGATAACTCTTGATGGAATATTTTACAAATTATGGCCCCTTTTTAACTTAGAAATTTTGGATAAAGTCTTGCATGCAAGATACTTTCATGCTTATATCTCAGTAGCCAGGCATGGGATTGATTTGGAACATCTTTAATTTAGTTTAGCTTGAAATTTCGCAACCATCTTTTACATACCCAAACCTTTGATTAAATGCAAAATGTTCTAAATTTTCTTTTTTAAGATTAAAAAAATTATCAAAAAATCAAATAATTTGAAAGCATTTATATTCAATGAAATTTCTTGTAAAATAAAGTTGTATTTACAATTTAAAATGTAATTGAAATTGTGACTTGTTATTTGTAAATGTTGATTTTGATCCTTTTAGTCTTTATCAATTAAAATGCTCAATTATCAAAAACCTCAAATAATTTTTTATAGATTCTTTACCTTAAAATTGAAATGTTATTTGTTATTGAGTATATTATTGGTGCTTAGCAAAATTTGAGTAGTGTACTATACCTCTTGCGCTTATGTTGAATATATTTGGTACAGAAAATATGAAATAATAAAATGGCCTTAAAAACACTTCCCTGCCTTCATCTAATTTCTTTTTCAACATAATGTTTGAAAGAGAGAAAGAGAGAGAGACCTGCACAATACATTTTACAAAACATTTTGAAATAAAAAGTAGGTAATACCGAAAAAAAAACACAGATCGCAAATTACCTGTACTTGTACAGATAGTTCTCTTTCTGCCAGCTATAAGGCTTCCTCATATGAAAAATTTCAACATTCCAAGACTCGAACCTACAAGTGTAATAAGTGACAGTAAATCAGCAACTAGAACAACTACATCACGGTATAACAACTCGGTCACGGAGGTCGCACTTACGTTTCAAATGATATTTCTACAGACAAAAATCATTTTGAAAAAGACAATTTCCTGTACGATATTTTGTTTTCTTATTTGGTGAATGAACATTTTTGAGTTGAACGGTTTCGTAAGACCAGTCAAGTCCCATAGGTGCATCCATACCAAGTGTAACTGCGTGTAATAGAGGAAACAGCCTGTTCTCCCGATACAGATGTTCCTTTCCATATATTTTGTAATATAAAATTATTTATTTCCCCCATTACTGTAGATAATCTTGCAACACAGCTTCATTACAAGGCAGAAAAAAGTCCCGTTTCTGGTCTCCCGCAAATAAAAAAGAGGGTCGTGGGTCGGGATTTTAATTTTTTTTTTTTTTTGACATGGAACGAAAGGTAAAAAAGGGAAATATTTTTTTAAAGGCGGAAAAGTAAGAAAAAAAACCTTTAAGGTCGGTCGTTAAAAAAGAGGGTCGGAACTATTTTTTCAGGCTAGGAAAAGGAACAATCTACAAATTGAAAAATAAAATGATGATGATTATGGTGACGATAAATATGATGATCGAGATGCTGCTGCTGATATGTTATAGATCGACTCTTTCATCTTTTGGCCTTGAATTGCTTATAACGACTCGGACCACCGCCGGTCAGCGAAGTATGTACCGGAATAATATGAATAAGTATAATATTTCGCTACCCGTTTTCCCGCAAAGACAGATGCATTGGACAAACTGAATTATTTTTGTTGAAAACATTTTTTTAGCCTATATTTTTTACACAGCATTATTTTTTTTATAACATTTTTTGCTTACTCTTATCATATTTATGTAGTAGAGTTATATACAAACGTTCGATCATATTTACAACATTGAAAGGTTATTCGGTTTTCAAAACAGAGAAACGGATGCTCAGAATGTAGAGGTACTATAGTTGGTGTGACTGACGTCACACACAACTAAAACCCCGAACGTACACTTCATAAAAATAAGACCCCTGAGAAACAGTTGTAGTAGTAGTAGTATTTTATTTCAAGTAACGTAAACATATATAATGTTTCTTGTTACATATCACATTATATACAATACAAAAACACGTTAATATAAATCAAATGACTTTGACATCTGCTTACAGAAGGTGACACAAATAAATGTTGTATATTTGTTTGCTTTACTATTCAAGGGTAATTACTATCCATAAAAAGGCTAAATTACTGTCAATTATTATTAAACTGAGAGTTGTGGGTCATATCCCTGTAGGGTCATTTATTCCTAATTATCTTTCCCTCTGACCACTCGGTTCAAATCCAGAAAGAAAAAGGGGTAAGTTTTATGTATGTATTTTTTAATTATGTATGTAATGTATGTATTTTATTATAATTTATGTATGTAATGTAAAGGTATTTTATTATGATTTATGTATGTATGTATGTATGTATGTATGTATGTATGTATGTATGTATGTATGTATGTATGTAATGAATATGCATTTTATTATGATTTATGTATGTATGTAATGTATAGGTATCTTATTTTGATTTATGTATGTATGTAATGTATATGTATCTTATTTTGATTTATGTATGTATGTAATGTATAGGTATTTTATTATGATTTATTTATGTATGTAATGTATAGGTATCTTTTTTTGATTTATTTATGTATGTAATGTATATGTATTTTATAATGATTTATTTATGTATGTAATGTATAGGTATCTTATTATGATTTATGTATGTATGTAACGTATAGGTATCTTATTATGATTTATGTATGTATGTAATGTATATGTATTTTATTATGATTTATTTATGTATGTAATGTATATGTATCTTATTATGATTTATGTATGTATGTAATGTATATGTATTTTATTATGATTTATGTATGTATGTAATGTATATGTATCTTATTTTGATTTATGTATGTATGTAATGTATAGGTATCTTATTTTGATTTATGTATGTATGTAATGTATATGTATCTTATTATGATTTATGTATGTATGTAATGTATATGTATTTTATTATGATTTATGTATGTATGTAATGTATATGTATCTTATTATGATTTATGTATGTATGTAATGTATATGTATTTCATTATGATTTTTGTATGTATGTAATGTATAGGTATCTTATTTTGATTTATGTATGTATGTAATGTATAGGTATCTTATTTTGATTTATGTATGTATATAATGTATATGTATTTTATTATGATTTATTTATGTATGTAATGTATAGGTATCTTATTTTGATTTATGTATGTAATAATGTATAGGTATCTTATTTTGATTTATGTATGTATGTCATGTTTATGTATCTTATTTTGATTTATGTATGTATGTAATGTATATGTATCTTATTTTGATTTATGTATGTATGTAATGTATATGTATTTTATTTTGATTTATGTATGTATGTAATGTATAGGTATCTTATTTTGATTTATGTATGTATGTAATGTATAGGTATCTTATTTTGATTTATGTATGTATTAATGTATAGGTATCTTATTTTGATTTATGTATGTATAATGTATAGGTATCTTATTTTGATTTATGTATGTATGTAATGTATAGGTATCTTATTTTGATTTATGTATGTATAATGTATAGGTATCTTATTTTGATTTATGTATGTATGTAATGTATAGGTATCTTATTTTGATTTATGTATGTATGTAATGTATAGGTATCTTATTTTGATTTATGTATGTATGTAATGTATAGGTATCTTATTTTGATTTATGTATGTATGTAATGTATAGGTATCTTATTTTGATTTATTTATGTATGTAATGTATAGGTATCTTATTTTGATTTATGTATGTATGTAATGTATAGGTATCTTATTTTAATTTATGTATGTATGTAATGTATAGGTATCTTATTTTGATTTATGTATGTAATGTATAGGTATCTTATTTTAATTTATGTATGTATGTAATGTATAGGTATCTTATTTTAATTTATGTATGTATGTAATGTATAGGTATCTTATTTTGATTTATGTATGTATGTAATGTATATGTATTTTATTTTGATTTATGTATGTATGTAATGTATAGGTATCTTATTTTGATTTATGTATGTATGTAATGTATAGGTATCTTATTTTGATTTATGTATGTATGTAATGTATAGGTTTCTTATTTTGATTTATGTATGTATGTAATGTATATGTATTTCATTTTGATTTACGTGTGTAATGTATAGATATCTTATTTTGATTAATGTATGTATGTAATGTATAGGTATCTTATTTTGATTTATGTATGTATGTAATGTATAGGTATCTTATTTTGATTTATGTATGTATGTAATGTATAGGTATCTTATTTTGATTTTATGTATGTAATGTTAATTGATATATGTATGTAGTATATATTTATTTTGATTTATGTATGTATGTAATGTATAGGTATCTTATTTTGATTTATGTATGTATGTAATGATAGTATTTATTTTGATTTATGTAATGTAAGAGTATCTTATTTTGATTTTATGTATGTATGATAATTTATTTTGATTATTTGTATGTAATGTTAGGTATTATTTGATTTATGTATGTAATGTATAGTATTTTATTGATTTATTTATGTATGTAATGTATATGTATTTTATTTTGATTTATTTATGTATGTAATGTATAGGTATCTTATTTTGATTTATGTATGTTATGTATAGGTACTTATTTTAATTATGTATGTTTAATGTATAGGTATCTTATATTATTTATGTATGTATAAAGTATAGGTATCTTATTTGATTTATGTATGTATGTAATTATAGTATTTATTTTAATTTATGTATGTATGTAATGTATAGGTATCTTATTTTATGTATTATGTAATGTATAGTATCTTATTTTGATTTATGTATGTATGTAATGTATAGGTATCTTATTTTGATTTATGTATGTATGTAATGTATAGGTATCTTATTTTGATTTATGTATGTATGTAATGTATAGGTATCTTATTTTTAGATTTATGTATGTATGTAATGTATAGGTATCTTATTTTGATTTATGTATGTATGTAATGTATAGGTATTTATTTTGATTTAGTTGTATGTAATGTATAGAGTATCTTATTTTGATTTATGTATGTATGTAATGTATAGGTATCTTATTTTGATTTATGTATGTATGTAATGTATAGGTATTTCATTATGATTTATTATGTATGTAATGTATATGTATCTTAATTTGATTTATGTATGTATTAATGTATAGGTATCTTATTTTGATTTATGTATGTATGTAATGTATAGGTATCTTATTTTGATTTATGTATGTATGTAATGTATATGTATTTTATTTTGATTTATGTATGTATGTAATGTATATGTATTTTATTTTGATTTATGTATGTATGTAATTATAGGTATCTTATTTTGATTTATATATGTATGTAATGTATAGGTATCTTATTTTGATTTATGTATGTATGTAATGTATATGTATCTTATTTTGATTTATGTATGTATGTAATGTATAGGTATTTTATTTTGATTTATGTATGTATGTAATGTATAGGTATCTTATTTTGATTTATGTATGTATGTAATGTATAGGTATCTTATTTTGATTTATGTATGTATGTAATGTATAGGTATCTTATTTTGATTTATGTATGTATGTAATGTATAGGTATCTTATTTTGATTTTATTTATGTATGTAATGTATAGGTATCTTATTTTGATTTATGTATGTATGTAATGTATAGGTATCTTATTTTGATTTATGTATGTATGTAATGTATAGGTATTTTATTATGATTTATGTATGTATGTAATGTATAGGTATCTTATTTTGATTTATGTATGTATGTAATGTATAGGTATTTTATTATGATTTATGTATGTATGTAATGTATAGGTATTTATTATGATTTATGTATGTATGTGATGTATAGGTTTTTTATTATGATTTATGTATGTGATGTATAGGTATTTTATTATGATTAATGTATGTATGTATGTATGTATGTATGTATGTATGTATGTATGTATGTATGTATGTATGTATATGTATATATATTTTATTATAAATTATGCATGTAATGTTTAGGTATTTTATTATGATGTATGTATGTATAGAATGTATTATTTAAGTTTTTTATTTATGTAACAGGGTCTCTTAATATATGTAGAGACCCTTTGTATAGGTATTTTAGTGTTTTCGGGTTATATACCAAAGTTAAATGGTTTTAGAAACGTGATTATTTAATTCTAAACGTCATAATCAAAGTTCGTATTGTTTTACATATTTATTCATCAAAATAAAAAGAAAATTTTGCAAATTTGGAAGCAAGCCCCATAAGCGTCTTTACAATATGTTACAGACAGTCCAATTTTTAAAAACATTCAATATGCCAGAGGTTTAAATTACCTAGAATGCTTTAATGCAGCTACGTGAATATGCATATAAATATTGTTTAAAAAATATTTAGAGCTATGAGTATGAAAAACAAAATAATAATATTTATAAAAGATACAAAAATGTGTCTCTCCTCCTCAGTTCTGTTTCTGTATGATATATAGAATTCTTTAGCCAAGTTTTGGATAATAGAATTATTTACACATTTCATATTTATAAACTGTTTTTGTCTTTTCTTTTGGTTTTCCCTCTCAATTGAAAAAAATAATCAAAACTCTACCATCATTTGTATATCATACTTTAGGTATATAATATTGTTATTGCGGTTCTTAACATCATATCTGATAGTCTTCCTGAGTACTAAACAAAAGACTTAAATTACCTAGGGCGAATTCACTGACTTTTTTCTATTATCACGACACGCTGTTCTCACGTTACACCGCCAAATATGGCGACTTCTTGAAAATTTACAAATCGTGCATGAAACGTTCAGACGTTACTTAACATTTGCGTGTTTGAAGTGACAGTCAATTTATGTACTGAATAAAGATGCCACCCGGAGCACGATCCCATTCTAGATCACCTGTGAAGGATGACCAGGAGTCAAGTGACAGGAAAAGAAGGTCCCGTTCCCGTTCTAGAGAGAGGAAACACAAAAGGTGGAAAACTTACTTATTTCAGAGATAAAAAGTTGAAAGGATATACTTCGCGTAAACTTTCTTCCAAAACCTTTTTTATTTTGGAGATTATTAAGATACATTCATGATTAAAAATAATCCTTTCACTATGCCGTGTCCACTAGTGTTTCCCCTAGGATCTGGTTGGGGCATGTAATGTTTTTACTCAAAAGGGCACTTCGGTCGCTAAATGCATTATATTCATACCCTTCTTCTTCTTCTTCTTCCGTTTACTGCCCACATTCAACATATTGAAATATACTGGCAAGGAACGCGCATGGTTAAAAACAGGATAAAAACAATGGTTAGTGATTTAGTATGTGAATGATGACACTCGAGTTTTGAATATCGCGAGCGACTCAGATGAGGCTATATCTGGCGGCAATTTGTTCCAGTCTCTGGTGGTTTTACCAAGATTGAGGCACTTAATTTTTTTTTTTTTTTTTTTTTTCATAAATTTAATTTATTTAATGTTATTGATTTCAGCCGTCTCAAATACAACCAATAATAATAATGTCCTACAATTATACCTTGAAAAATTAGAATTATATATATAACATAAATGAATTTTCAAACAAGACTTATTCCATACTGTTTTTTTTTTTATATAAATCTTTTTTTTTTTTTTTAACTCTAGATAATAGTCTCTTTTTTTTCTTTATTTATTCAGTGGATGATTTTTATAAATGTTAATGAATTAAAATAATAAATAAAAAAAATGAAGAAATATTTTAAATACATATTTTTTATTATTTTTAGATCAATTACTTCCCTTTATTCATACTTCATTTTTTGGATTTTTTCTAACGATCCGCGAAAACTCATGACATTATCGGTAAACAATGCACAGGCAGAAACTTGTATTATGATCATCTGCAATTATATGAATTAGAATAGCCGAATATTGACCTCAGACAAGATTCAGACTTGCCGATACTGCGGTGAAAAAGAAACACACTTATGAAGTACGAAAAACGAGTCAACGAGGTAGATTATATCAGCGAGTAAAAGTAACGCGTCAACAAATTTCAGTTTGTTTATATCAACATCAAATTTCTCAGAAAAGATTTATTTGGAAAAAAAAGAGAAATTTCTCGACATTAGTATATTTGGGAAAAAAAGAACTTTCTCATCATCGGCTTATTTGGTAAAAAAAAAAAAAGAACTTTCTTGGCATTGGTTTCAGTTTTGATTACACTTCCGTTTTTTAGCTTCACTCATTTGCATAATGACCCAATTTTCATTAGAGATGATTTATTACACATACGTCTACCTATTAAGTTGATTAAGCATACGCATGTCGGAAATCTGGTATAACCAGAGTAAGGAGAATTTTAATGCGTGTATGATACATACGCGTACGTGTGAAAATGTTCATTCTTGAATGTTAACAGCGTAAATGACGAACATGCACAAGAATATCTCGCAGGGTGTCATTGGCTTAGACCAATCATAGTTCATGCCACATAATTACAAATCTTTGGTGCGTTCAGTCAAGCGAACATTCGCTTAAGATTGCAAATTGGTACCCAGCTTATATTCATTATACAGCGATAAAAAACTGGAGTCAAACCACTAGCGTTAGGTCCCGTTATGTTGACTGAACATACGGCTGACATCCTCTACACTGCCTCATACATACATAATTATGATAAAAGGGCAGGAGGGCCACAGGGTGCCATGCCTTGCTATTACACACTTGCTGGAAAACTGGTAATAAGGGAATGTATGATGTTGTTAATCTGGATATGGCACAGTGGCGGCAGAATCCAGATCAAAGGGCAGCATGGCGCATTTTGGGATCCTAAAAGGGCAGCATGGCGCAGCGTCATGGGAAAAAGGCCTAGGGGAAACACTTTCCACTCTGGACCATTGTCTTAACATGATAATATTGAGGGGGGAGGCGCAAAATAATCCCAAATTTTCATGTTGTCAGTGGTCCCAATAGTTTTAGGATGTCATAATGTTTTAAAAATCTAATTGGCAAGCTATCCGAAAATTACAGGCAGAGTTCCCATTCACGTGTGATTAATAAAATCACATACGGAAATTTTACCTCATATGTGAATTCATGCACAGAATATGGCACATAAAAAAATAAAGATCACCCAAAACGAGAAGTAAACATTTAGTTTGGACAAGTTTGAAGCAAGAAAGACAACTATTGAACACTTCCCATCATTTATTTACTAAGCAATACAAAACTTAACGTCTATGAATAGCCAACGTCACCTCTGTAATTAAATAAGGAAAATCTCCCAGGGTTGATTGAGCTATTGATTGGTCCGGTGCAATCATAAATATATATTATTAGAATGCTCACATGCAATAGACTGGTTGCAATAATTCTCAACAGGTTTCCTGTATCTAACTGAGGGATATTTTGTGATAAAGTAGCACAGTCTATCCCTTGTAAGCAAACGAGCATCACCTGAAAAGATGTCACAGAAGAAATTGACGGATTGGCTTGGCACATCTTCTGTCGCAAAAAAACAAAAAAAAAACACCCCTGCGAAATGGACATTATTTTGCAATCATCATTTTAAGTTTTCATATCATAATTGCAAGCTATTTGTGGTTGAAGTTGTCAGCTGGCAGTAATGACAGTTTGAAATGAATCAGAGTTCTTCCCCTTGCACAGTCTTTAGTCTCAGATGTGTGCAAAGTATACTGTGCAGAGCAAAAATCTATATCAGTTAATCTATGAGAAAGCGTCTATCAAGTCAGATTAATCATTTTGTAAAGTTGCAATACTACCCAAATCAATTAAAAAAATAGAGTGAAAATATAAGATTTCAATCTCTCTTTTGACAAAATATAAAAAATACAAGAATCTGCAGGGTAAACAATTTGCCCGACTGATGTCTATAGAATCACCAATATATTAAATCGCTGTAGAAAATTGATTGCATGCCCTTTCAGGAAGATTTCCCAAATATTTTCACAAAGATTTCCTGAATTGAACAAGCTCTGTCATGTGGTTATATCTGCCCTTGTATTTCATGCATAATCACAAGTGTTGCCTAATGAGTGTCCTATAAATAATAAATAATTATATATATTAAGATTTTCTATTTTCAATTGCTGTCACTTGGCTGACCACATTCACTCTTTGCGCATGCACAAACTTCATAGGCTGAAGTTACGAAATTAGTTCCCTGAACTGGTGATGACGCCCTATTTGCTAAAGTTACGTTTACAAAATTAGCGTTCTCCCTCGTAATGTAACCAACTCTTGCTGATTGTTTTTTGTCAGGAAACAAAGACTTTGCCAACATTTACAAAGGAGAGGAGAAAATTATTTTTTAATTTCTTTTAGTTATCTGTGAATCACCTGCTTTATTAAAGTCTTCCCCTTGATAAAATGATAGGAAACTAGAATTATCATTGAGGGTGATGGAATACTGGTTCCCCGCCCCCGCCCAGTAGCCTTAATTGAGTTATTTCGCATTCTATCTACAGACATAAGAGTCGATCAAGAAGTCGAGAGAGAAGACACAGAAGTAGAAGCAGGGAAAGGAGAAGTGGCAAACATAAACACAGGGATAGGGATGGGAGAAAAGAAAGGTGAGGGATACTGGAAAGTTTGTCATACTTTTCTTTATAATTCTTATGTAAATTTGCAGATTTTTGTCAGTATACATGTATAAATCCCCAAACAGACTTCGGGGCCGCCGTGGCCGAGCGGTTACAGTCATGGACTACAAATCTCTCAGCCCCTCACCGCTGTGAGTTCAAATCCCGGTAGGGACTTCGGATTTTTCATGTGAGGAAGCTTTCCAGCTGGCTTGCGGTAGATCGGTGGTTCTACCCGGCTACCTCTGTGTACTCGGTGTCTTCCTCCACCTGTAATTAGCTGGACGTCGCTATATGATTGAAATACTATCGCAGCGACGGTAAACCCCAATACAACCAACCAAACAGACTTATAATTTCCCCCAGAAAAAAGAAAGAACATATGATAAGATTTATTGTAAGTACAGTTTCTGTAAAATTACTGAATTCACTCACAGGTATCTGTTCACAGTGGTTCTGGTCCCAATCAAGACATCTTCAATATTACAAAAACAAAGCATAAATATTAACAGTAGCTAGCTGAAGAGTGTGTATCCCTTCTTGTCCCAAACTTCAAGATCTTACAGGCATTTCCCCATTCTCATTACAATATTTTTGGTGATATTGCACTGTTTACCATGACACATTTCCAATGTATTTACCACATTATGATTTTCTGACTGATAAAAATATATTTGAATACATTACCATGCAGGTGTACATGTATGTATACATCTGCGGAAATGAAAGAAATTAACCAATAACAAGTGTAAAATTGTTTTATTTTTCTGCATTTTGTCTTGTCATTATAAGGTATTTGTTTGTTATGTCTCATGCCTTATATATCTCATTCCTTTTTGTGTCACCTGCTGTGAGCAGAGGTGACACATAGGGATCACTTTTCCATTGTCCATCTGTCTGTCCATCATGCTTTTTCCATCACACTTCAGCATGCGTTCTAAAGAACCCTCTTGTTTATTTTAGAGACCCTGAGGATGGAGAAATTAAGGATGACGATGACTCAAAAACCACGAAAAAGGTGCCATTATCATTAGAAGAGCTGCTGGCAAAAAAGAAGGCAGAAGAAGAAGCACAGTCTAAGGTACTGTACTACATGTAACATCATCAGATTCTTGTACTAAACAGATTCAATTTGTTTCACTGCATTCTTAACCCTTTCCCTCATAGCGGAAACCATGAAAAGACCTTTGCGAACAGCATAAAACCAGATCAGCCTGCGAGTAACTCGCATGCTGATCAGGTTTTATGCTGTTCACTGCTCCTCGGTGGTCTGGAAATGAGGATTTTGTAACTAAATTTGGTAAAGTTTAACTGTGGTTTTTCTGCAGATCAGGCTTTATGTGATACCTATTGAGTGCATCAAAATGAGTCTATATGAGGCAAAGGGTTAAGCTGTGGAGCACTTTGTTAAATTTTTGTCAAGCCCACTTGCAGAGGCTTGACTTTGTCGCCACACTATGTCTGTTCAGTGTATGTGCAATTGTGTTTCAGGTTTATTGGATTTCCTTGTCAGGGCTTTAACTTAGATACAGATCGCAGGATTTTCAAATAACTTGGCAGTGATGTTTGCCTCAATGAGATGAAGTGTTGTGCACAGGAGCTTGACCCCTAGTTTCAAGATCAAGGTCACATTCAGTGGTGAAAGGTCACAGTGCTGGACTTGCTTGTCTGAGCTGTAACTGAGACTTAGCAGATTTCCAAACAGGTTGACATTTATGTTTACCTCTATAAGTCTTAAGTGTCATACTTAAGAGTTGGATCCCATGCTCCAAAGTCAAGGTCACATTTAGAGGTGAAAGGTCATGGTGCTGGATTTGATTGTACAACTGTAATTTAGACGTTGATCTCAGGGTTTTTGTAGGGTTTGTCTTGTATTGAGTTGGTCTCTATAGGGTTTGTCTTATATTGAGTTGGTCTCTATAGGGTTTGTCTTATATTGAGTTCAGTCTCTTTATGAGTTTTGTCTTATGTTGAGCTTGTCTCAATAATTGCATGGGGTTTGTCTGTGATTGAGTTTGTCTCTTTATGAAGTTTGTTTTAATATTCAACTTTTATATTGAGTTGGTCTCTATAAGGGATTTATATTATATTAAGTTAAGTCTCTATATGGAGTTTGTCTTATATATCATATGAGTTGTCTCTGTAAGGAAATTATCTTATATTGAGTTCAGTCTCCATGTGGGGTTTGTTTAATTCTTTTGGTCTAAGGTTTTTTTTTCAGTATTTTTATGGGGTTTGTCTCATAATGATTTTGTTTCTATAATTGTATAGGGTTTGTCTGTGATTAAGTTGATCTTTCTATGAGGTTTGTCTTATATTAGCATCCCCAGGTCATTTTTTTATTGTTTTTAAAACATTTAAAGAGTGGTATAGATGGAAAGTGCTATTGATAAGCTTTCCAAAACTGTTTTTATTTTTAAAATATCTTGAAAATTAAAAAAGTTATTGCATTTTAAAGTGTCGAAAAAACAGCTGAAGTTCAGAAAAATGGACATATACAATACATAGTAGGTTTCGAAACCTCGACGGAACCATCGCGTCGTGGAATTCACTACATTCACAACTAAAATTGCTCTAACTTTTTTATTTTTTAAGTTATTTTGATGAAACTTGGAACACAAATACTTTATTGTTGACTGGGCCAGATACTATTGTTAAATATACTCTATTGTTCATTTTGGTTATTGTAAAAGAAAAAGAAAAGCATGATATATTTAAGATTTTCTGATGCATCGTGGAATTTCGTATATTCACAACAAAAGTTGCTATAACTTTTTTATTTTTTAAGATATTTTAATGAAACTTGAAACACAGACACTTTACCATTAACTGATCAGATTATGTTTTTTTAAAATTCTCTATTATTCACTAAGGTTTTGTATGTGAAAACTGAAAGTATGTCATGTTTTAAGATATAATCGAAAATTTAAGTTAAGACTCCACAGTTCCTGATTCCTAAATAAACCAAATCACAGCTTATTTTAAATGTTATGACACTTTTCCCAAAGTTTTGCACAATAAATACTGATTTCAAAATATCTAATGACATATTTCCATTTAAGTGAATAAAACTTTTGGTATGTAAAATATTCTGAATAGATTTACATCTATATATGACAATGGGTATGTAAAGTATTCTGAATAGATTTACATATATATGAGAATGGGTGAGTCAGTTTTAAAAAAAAATTTTGTAATGTCAAAATTTTATTTCCAGTACTTAATTTGCAATATTCAGTACGTGATATTGATATTATGAATAAGAAAAAAAAATACTATAATGGTTATGGGGGAATTAAGGTTTTCAAAAAGATGTGATATCAATCACATCAATATTAATCATTCACTGCAGAAACAGTAATTTTGGGAGATAAAAGAAAAAAAAAAGATATCTTGATACTTATTTATTATATAAAAAATAAGTTGTGATATATTTATTAAACGAGAGAGAGAAAAGAGAGAAAGAAGTAATACTTAGAATTTAAATATAGCAATAAACTATATGCTTTTATCTTTCTCAAAATTGAAAATCTAAAATTAAGCCTAACACTTTTCCAAAACAACATTGTATAATCAAGTATCCAAATCTTGACTGGCTGATTATAAGGTTACATAATATTGCTCAATAATGTCATAAATCGCACCTGGACCATAGACTACTTCCCTAGTGATTGCACCGCATGGGGCCAGCCATCAACTGTAACCCCATAAAAGGGGATGCAATCTCAAAGGGTTACTAAGTTTGTTATAAGTTAAATAAGGTCATAAACTATCAGCTGGAAAGTGTCTCCCAATCAGCTGATTACACAGCATGGGGCCTAGCTTTGTAATTTATGATGCAATATGGAAGACCCTCCCACACACACACCAATTAAAACGAGGTTTTTGTCAGTTAAGAGTGTAAAATTTGTTGGTTATATGCTACGTACAACATTAAATAAAATTTTGTTTCTTGTAGGAAGAGTACAGAATCACTAATTATATGTTTATTCATTTAGGTTAATTGTATTAAAAAAAAAAATACAGGCTTTTCCATCTAAGACAGCAGTTGTTTTATGCAGTTCATCTAGTTTATTTATACTTTTAATGAGTGAGTATTGTCCTATGTTCCTCCACAACATTTACTTAAGGTTTTAATCCAATTGATTGATTTCCCCTTCATTTCAAAGTCAGATGTAAGTTTGAGATTTTTATCACGAAAAATGATAGGTTGCATGCAAGATTTTTATCTAATGAAGAAATGATATATAGTGATTTTTTTTCATCACCAAAGAAGGTGGGTGGGGAATGCAATATTAATGAGGATTGCATTTCATCCCTTTTTTTTTTCAGAAATAAAATTTTTTTTTACTAATATGTATATTCAGCACCATTCATTCATTGTGAAAATAAATGCGTATGTATGTCAACCAAAGTGCAGTTAGAAGTTAGTTATGACAATTACGATCGTCGTATGGTACGAAATTTCACTCGGTAAACAAAGTAATTTAACTAAGTAAAATGTGTATTACAATGATACTAAAGTTAAAAAATATGTTAATTAAAGGATTCAAACGCGAAAGATGTTGTATCAACAAGAAAAACATCCATATACACCTTTACATTCTCGTTCTGAAGTTTTGTTTTCATTATCGGTAAAATTCAAAATGGCGGCCGCACTCGATTCGCCGAGCGGACGGTTTTTTTGGTAAAAGTTTGATTTTCATCGGACGATGCGGATGCTTTAATATGCATGAATTGTCTTGAAAAATATATCAAATTAAAGAGCAGACTTTATTCTTTTAGAAGTATAAAGATCTATTTTACTTACTTTTTAATCTTCCTAAAAAAACGCGCCAGACTTCACTACCTTATTACTCGGAAATTAATTGACATATACGTTAAGTTCAAAAACCTCGAGAAAGTTCATTCTTTTCTGTAAATGGTGATATAATTTTTAAATCTAAAAAACGGTGTTTAATAATCCGCAACCGCGATCATAAAACATACGTGTAATCAATTCTGCGTCAGTTACAGTTACACGGTATCCCGAAATTACACAAAATTTACTTACCTGGCGGGTTTTACACACAACTACGACAAAAATAAGAACAAAACAACAAAAACATATACATCATTGGAAAGATAATTTTATTTACATTTAAGATATGTAAGTTTGATATTGTTTTGATATTTTTTTCCTTTTGAAAACAGACTTTTTGTACACTAGGTATACCGATTTTGCAGAATTCTTAACTGGCTCTGCAGCTCACCTGGGGATGCTACTTATATTGAGTTGGTCCCTATAAATGATTTATCTCATGTTGAGTTGGTCTCTATATCAGGTTGTCTTATATTGAGTTGGTCCCTATAAGTGATTTATCTCATGTTGAGTTGGTCTCTATATCAGGTTTGTCTTATATTGAGTTGGTCTCTATAAGGGATTTATCCTATATTGAATTGGTCTCCATTTTGGGTTTGTCTTATATTGAGTTGGTCTCTATAAGGGATTAATCTTATATTGAGCTTGTCTCAGTAATTTTTTGGGGTTTGTCTGAGATTGATTTCATATCAATCTAGGATTTGTTTTAAATGTAATGAGTGGTCTTTTAAATGAGGTTTTTCTGCATGTATTATGCTTAAGTATAGATCCATCTTTAGCAAAAGAGCAGCATGCTATGAAATTCAATTTATTAAAATTGTAAATATATCTTTTCATGATGATAATGATGATCAAAACAAAAACAGCCCCCCCCCCCCTTTCCAAAAAAAATGAAAAAAATAACTAAACAAACAACTGTTATTTGTTGACTCGCCTACTAAATGATAATGATAAGAACTAAAACAAACAACCTTGAAAACAAGTTGTTTGCTTTTTGTTACAGCCAATGTTTTTGACAAAAGAACAGCGGGCTGCTGAGGCTCTAAAGAGAAGACAAGAGCAGGTTGAAGAACAGAGGAAGAAGACAGACGAAGAAAAGAAGAAGCAGCTTGACTTCTTGAGTAAAGGAAAAGAGAGAGGTAATTTGTACATGTATTCCTAGTCTTGAGTAAAGGAAAAGAGAGAGGTAATTTGTACATGTATTCCTAGTCTTGAGTAAAGGAAAAGAGAGAGGTAATTTGTACATGTATTCCTAGTCTTGAGTAAAGGAAAAGAGAGAGGTAATTTGTACATGTATTCCTAGTCTTGAGTAAAGGAAAAGAGAGAGGTAATTTGTACATGTATTCCTAGTCTTGAGTAAAGGAAAAGAGAGGTAATTTGTACATGTATTCCTAGTCTTGAGTAAAGGAAAAGAGAGAGGTAATTTGTACATGTATTCCTAGCCTTTTAATTGACACATTATATGTGACCATGTCAAACCAAAGACATACAAAATTGGTACCAGTTGCACCCTTGCCTGGCAGTCGGCAATATGGGGTTGCTATGGGAACTTGGAGTACTTATTGATGGTTCTACCAGGGGAATTGTCTCCCATGTATCTGTGCTATACATGAGGCATATAAAAGATTCAAGGTCTATTCGCAATTATGATCAAGAGTATGGCACCCAAACTCCCTTGTATCCAACCACTCTCTCTTCCAAAGCAGTCTCTTCAGCAAAAAAAAAAGATATGGCCAGAATTATCAGAAAATGATTGCAAGCCATTACAAATAAGAAGACATTTCAATTCTTCAGAGATTTGTGAAATATATGACATACCAATAAAAGAAAAGATTTTTCTCTCTTTTAATGTACATTAAAGTACCCACACTTATCTCACATACTTGTGAGAATTTTTGTTACCATATCAAGACAATAATTGAAGTAAGATGATATATATAAAAAAAGAGGATATATAAACTTACTTATTTTATGTGTACCTGGAAGCACTTTAACCTCTACATGTAGTAAAATTTGTGGTGCTCAGCGTAATTTGACTTGGTGTGGTATCATGCCACATGTCTATGGTCTGATACTGTAGTGTGACAGCACACTGCATGATATACATGTATCAGTCTCCAGTAGATTTGTCTCCCAGTATTTTTTTTTTTTTTCCAGATTTTTATTACTACCCTTGGTTATCTTACTTGGAAAGTTAGCATTATAAATAAATAAATAAAATGGGAAATTATAGATAATGAAATAGATTTAAATTTTAAAATCATTTGAATAAAATTTAAAAAATTTCATTAACTTATGAAAGAAATCACTGTCTCAAATGACTAAAATACTGTTGGCAGGATGTTAACATAATTTGTACATGAATATTCATGATGTAAATGGTCAAATAATTGAAAAGATGATTCTTGACTATTGTGTTTTAAATTCAGACGACAGAGATAGAAGAGTGGATCGCTATGATCGAGATCGGCGGAGAGACGATGATAGGTACCGAGATCGAGATCGTGACCGGGATCGAGATAGGGACAGGGGCGAGACTGACCGACAGACGGATGAGTATGGAAATAATGTGGAAAGTAGGTCAAGCTTGAAGGACAAAGACAAAGAGATGGCAGCTATTAGGGTACATGGTGTTTGTAATAATTAAATTGTAGTAGAAATGGTGGGGATTGATCCATGGTGTTTGTAATAATTAAATTGTAGTAGAAATGGTGGGGATTGATCCATGGTGTTTGTAATAATTAAATTGTAGTAGAAATGCTGGGGATTGATTTATTTATGCAGTATTCTATTGGCTATTGATACACTTATACATGTATATATTGGAAATACCCCTTTCTTAGAAAATTAATTAATGAAGCTTAAGAAAATAAAATTTTGAATCCTAAAGTCCTGCTGTTCTCATTAGTTTTAGTTATTGTTTTTAGCTCACCTGAGCACAACGTGCTCATGGTGAGCTATTGTGATCGCCTTTTGTCCGTCGTCCGTCGTCCGTGCGTGCGTGCGTGCGTGCGTGCGTCCGTCGTCAACAATTTGCTTTAAACAACATCTCCTCATGAACCGCTGAAGGGATTTTGACCAAACTTCACAGGAATCATCCTTATGATGCCCTCTATCAAAGTTGTACAAATTATTCAGATTGGTTAAAAAAGTAGGTCACAGGAGCTAAAAATAGATTTTAAAAATGCAAACTTTGAAAATCTTCTTCTGCAAAACTGCAAGGCCTAGAGCTTAGATATTTGGTATGTAGCATCATCTTATGGGCCATTACCAAGATTGTACAAATCATAGCCCTACGGTGATAAATGACCCCGCACCAGGGGTCACTTGTTTTACATAGAGTTATATAGGAAAATTTTTAAAAATCTTCTTCTATGAATCCATTAGGCCTAGAGCTTAGATATTTGGTATGTAGCATCATCTAATGGTTCATTACCAAGATTGTTCAAATCATAGCCCTACGGTGATAAATGCCCCCGCACCAGGGGTCACTTGTTTTACATAGAGTTATATAGGAAAATGTTTAAAAATCTTCTTCTATGAATCCATAAGGCCTAGAGATTAGATATTTGGTATGAAGCATCATCTTATGGATCATTACCAAGATTGTTCAAATCATAGCCCTATGGTGATAAATGCCCCCGCACCAGGGGTCACTTGTTTTACATAGAGTTATATAGGAAAATCTTTAAAAATCTTCTTCTATGAATCCATTAGGCCTAGAGCTTAGATATTTGGTATGTAGCATCATCTTATGGATCATTACCAAGATTGTTCAAATCATAGCCCTATGTGATAATGCCCCCGCAAGGGGTCACTTGTTTACATAGATTATATAGGAAAACTTTAAAAATCTTCTTCTATGAATCCATAAGGCCTAGAGTTAGATATTTGGTATGTAGCATCATCTTATGGTTCATTACCAAGATTGTTCAAATCATAGCCAAATGATGATTAATGCCCCCGCAATAGGGGTCACTTGTTTTACATAGAGTTATATAGGAAAAGCTTTAAAAATCTTCTTCTATGAATCCATAAGGCCTAGAGATTAGATATTTGGTATGTAGCATCATCTTATGGTTCATTACCAAGATTGTACAAATCATAGCCCTACGGTGAAACCCCCCCATGGGTTGTTTTACATAGAGTTAAAGAAAAATTTAAAAATCTTTTCTATGAATCCATTAGGCCTAGAGCTTAGATATTTGGTATGTAGCATCATCTTATGGGCCATTACCAAGATTGTACAAATCATAGCCCTACGATGATAAATGACCCCGCACCAGGGGTCACTTGTTTTACATAAGTTATATAGGAAAATGTTTAAAAATCTTCTTCTATGAATCCATAAGGCCTAGAGATTAGATATTTGGTATGAAGCATCATCTTATGGTTTATTACCAAGATTTTCAAAATGGTGGCCCTTTGGAGATAAATGACCCCGCACTAAGTCTTCTCCTCTGAAACCATAAGGCCCAGTGCTTATATATTTGGTATGTAGTATTGTCAGGGCTAAAATGTTTAAGATTGAGTTATATCAGAATTCTTGTCTGTTTAAAAACCTTGTAATCAGTTGTAGCAATGGTACTCAGGTGAGCGATCCAGGGCCATCATGGCCCTCTTGTTTAAAAAAATCACTGTTGTTTTTGTCCATTACAGGCAGTTCCATTCATAATTAATTTCTGCAATGTAAACAGATATTTATCGGTATTTAATTAAGTTGATTTTCTCATAATTCTACATAGTTGGATTTTTTTAAAAAATTATTTATAGGAACGATACCTCGGGATCAAGAAAAAAAGGAAACGTATTCGTCGGCTTAATGACAGGAAGTTTGTCTTTGACTGGGACGCTGGAGACGACACCTCACAGGACTATAACAACTTGTACAAAGAAAAACATGAAGTACAGTTTTTCGGGAGGGGCCATATTGCTGGAATAGATATCAAGGTAAGAGTTTCACACTGCTCTTTAATTTACATGAGCTCTTCCAGTTTTCTTATATAACTCTCTACCTTTTATAGACAAGTTTTGATGCCTTGGCAAACATAGCAGGCTGATAAGGGTCTCCTCTGTTTCCCCATACAGTACTGTATATCAGCTTTGTACACAATCCACTTGGCAAAAAAAATGTATGGCTTCATATACCATTTAAAGTTAGGTAAAATAATTTTTAAGTAATAAATTTGTACTTGAATATTCATAGGGCTGATTTAAAGGTGGATAAACATATCAATGAGTTAATGATTTTTTTAAACAGATCCTCAGTCATAACAAAAGGTGGTAAAAATTGATACTGGTATAGTTTCCTTGCTTAACGCTAACTAACTAATTTGATAAGTTGTTTTTCATAAAAACCGAAGAAAGATGTTAAAATAGAAAAAAAAAAAAGTAAGCACATGAAATGTCTTTTTTTTTCTTGTATGTATTTGGACAGTCCAAGTTTTATGGAGAGTTGTTGGAGAAAAGAAGAACCGAGGAGGAAAAACATCAAGAAACGTTTGTACTTTTAAATATGATCTTCATCTGCCTTTGATTCATGCTCTGATATACCATTTAACCCTTTCCCTCATAGAGGAAACCATGAAAAGACCTATGTGAACAACATAAAACCAGATCAGCCTGCGAGTAACTCGCAGGCTGATCAGGTTTTATGCTGTTCGCTGCTCCTCAGTGGTCTGGAAATGAGGATTTTGCAATTAATTTGGTAAGGTTTAACTGTGGTTTTCTGCAGATCAGGCTTTATGTGTTACCTATTGAGTGCGTCAAAATGAGTCTATATGAGGGAAAGGGTTAAGATATATTATATATAACTTTGAGAAATATTTAATCAGCTACTTGAGAAAGCCTCCAAATTCTATGAAAATCTTTGCACACCAAATAACCAGTATATTCAGAATACACTAGATCAGCCTGAAAATTATTTGCATTTTCATCAGGCTTTATACCATTCAATGACAGTTTCATAGTCAAGAGGTAGTGTAACTCTTGATCTGAATATTTTTGGAGTTGGTATGGTTTTTTTTATTATGGCCATGCCAGTTGCAAAGTATCGAGGCGATATGCTCATAAAAATAATTTCAATGTATTGTTCACTGGATTTGTATGCAACTGGATGTTGTAAAAATAAGTTTCAAGGCAGAGGAAGGTATTCTTCAAAGGTGCCTCATGAAGTAACATTGTAAACAAATAAGGTTTTGGATTTTCATATTCAGATTTAATATTACTTAACCCTTTCCCTCATATAGACTCATTTTGACGCACTCAATAGGTACCACATAAAGCCTGATCTGCAGAAAACCACAGTTAAACCTTACAAAATTTAATTATAAAGTCATCATTTCCAGACCACTGAGGAGCAGCGAACAGCATAAAACCTGATCAGCCTGCGAGTTACTCACAGGCTGATCTGGTTTTATGCTGTTCGCATAGGTCTTTTCATGGTTTCCTCTATGAGGGAAAGGGTTAATTGCTCATTAAATATTGAAATATAGAATGTTTTGTTTGTCTTATCTGTTTAGATTTATAAAATAGTGTTCATGTGCCAGTTAAATGCATGGATTATCTGCTAAATCTTGCAGATGGATATTTGTTTTAAATGGAAGATAAATATTGTTAGACACCATCTTGAAAACACTTTCTTTGCAATAAAAGAGTAAAATCCTTACATAGAGCACAAAGAAGTCAGGAATATGTGACGTTGCAATACTTTGTGTGAGCAGCTTGTCCCTGGTCCAACCATCAAAAAACAATTCACATGGTCTAAGATATTTACATTTCCACAACTGTGTAAAAAAATACTCAAGATTTCATATGGTATTCTATTTCAGGAAATATAGAAAAACTGTTAAGAAAATGAATCCTGTACATCAACTTTATATTGACATCTTGGCAAACAGAGCTTAACCAGATTAGACCACTCTTTTGCACGTCAAAGGATTTCCTTTGTTTGCTCACACTATACTGTAGCTCAGATTCTACACAGTCTGCATGATAAAGAAAAATTTATTGTTTCATATACCATTTAAGGTTCAGAAAATATTTCTCAAGGTGATAAAGTTAATCAAATTTGTACATGAATATACAGGAGGTAAATATTTACCATTGCAAAATAAATATTTATTGTGTCACCTGCTGTAAGTAGAGGTAACACATAGGGATCACTTTTCTGTCATCTGTCTGTCTGTTTGTTTGTCACACTTTTTCTGTTATGCTTCAGCATTTGACATTCGTGTTCTAGAGAACACTCTTGTGTCAATACTTAACTTGTTCTTGTGGATAATTCAGGAAACGTTTGAAGAATTTGAAAGAGAAAGAGAACAAACGGAAACATGATGATCGTCACTGGATGGAGAAATCTCTTGAAGAAATGCAGGAGCGAGACTGGCGTATCTTCAAGGAGGACTACAACATTACATGTAAGGGAGGTCGCGTCCCGAACCCCATCAGGAAATGGAAGGAAGCTCAGCTGCCAAAGGAGATCCTCGATGTGATAGATTCGGTTGGATACAAGGTAGGTGAAATGCGAATTTGGGTCAGATGGTTACGTGTTTAAACCTTCTTGGAGGCTATATTCATAATGTGATAGAATCAGTTGGATACAAGGTAGGTGGAAGGCGAATTTGGGTGAGATGGTTACGTGTTTAAACCTTGTTGGAGGCTATATTCATAATGTGATAGAATCAGTTGGATACAAGGTAGATTGGACTCTGAATTTTGAGTCGGTTGGTAACATGTTCAAACCTTGTCAGAGGCTAAATTCTTTTATTCCCATGAAGATTTTCAGTTATGAAAAGTACTGCTACTACCCTGGGATTATAAAATAGGATCAATTATTCATGTATATGTATTGTCATTTTGCTGTAACATCTTATCTACTTGAAAGAGGATTTTAACTGAGGTATAAAGTAGTCACCACCATGTTTCTTCTGTGTCACGAAACATGTTTATGGTTAAGGGGACATTACTGAAGTGTGAATAATATCCGTGAATTTTATGTTCCTTGCTTTAGATAATGTTGTACTTCAACATTTCATTAAAGTCTGTTCCTTTGAACTGTCATTGTAATTTAGTAAACTATTATTGCTGGAAAATGAGAACTATAGTTCAGTTTACCCTACATTTGTGGTCACCTCTGTTTGCCATCCAACCTGGGAACAAAGGCCAGTGACTGAATTCTAAAAACTGAGTTTATAGATAATTTGAATTTTAATTAACAGTCCACCTGAACTGAATAGATAGTTTATATTCTGGATAACAGCCTATCTGTGAACAAAGCTCAGTGACTGGATTCTCAACACTGGAAATGTGGAGAATTTAACCTCTGAATAACCACCACTGAAGACAAAGGCCAGTTTACAGATAGCCTTATTTTAACTTTGTTCTTAAGTTGTCATTATTTTGAAAAATGTTGGAATGTTATGTTTGTAATGTAGATTGTTTTTTCTTCTTCCAGGAACCTTCCCCGATTCAGAGACAGGCAATCCCAATTGGACTTCAAAACCGAGATATTATAGGTGTTGCCGAGACTGGTAGCGGTAAAACAGCTGCCTTCCTTATTCCACTACTGGTGTGGATTACTTCCCTTCCCAAAATAGAGCGGTAAGCAGTCCTGGGCTCAACATTCATGTATAAAACATGCTGAATAATCAACGTACATGTTTAACCCTTTCCCTCATAGAAGACACCATGAAAAGACCTATGCAAACAGTATAAAACTTGCAGGCTGATCAGGTTTTATGCTGTTCGCTGCTCCTCAGTGGTCTGGAAATGAGGACTTTGTAATTAAATTTGGTAAGGTTTAACTGTGGTTTTCTGCAGATCAGGCTTTATGTGGTACCTACTGAGTGTGTCAAAATGAGTCTATATGAGGGAAAGGGTTGACTATCTGATAATAATTATTATATCTTCACAGAAATGAAATTATCGGCTCGTCTGCAATGTCAACTAAAATATTCGAATTAGATTATATCAGATAATCTGTATTTTTATCCAGAGATATCATGAAATCAGTGGTTTGTTTGTTTTTACACAACAAACTAATGTCTTTTTGTCTCTTCATTTCGTCAGTCAGGCTGTCCTGTGAAAAAATGTATACACTGTAGTGGGGGTTTGAATCATTATCATTGAAAGTTTTAGTTATTAAATTAACCAGAGCCCGTAAAATAAAGAAAAAATATAAATGTGTTTTGGTATATTGTTGGGTTTTTTGTGTGTGTATGTTTATTTTATAAAGAAAAGAAAACAGCCTTTGTCAGATATATTTTTATAAAATTATGAACCTTTCATTCTGAACTTTCATAAAGATAATGTCACTTTGCCCAGAAGGTATATCATAGATGCATTTTACTGCAACCAAATTATAAGAAAAACAAACGGCTGCTTGAAAATGATTTTAGTAGGTGTTTGCTTGTTGATTATTGAATGATGTTTGAATTATGTCCTTTATCCATATGTCTTCCTTTGAAAATAGTTTGGCAAATTTTACCTGATACAGATGGTTTTTTACGCGTAGGCAATCCAAACGGACCCAGATCAGGCAGCTCCTACAATATGGTACATGTATCTCATATGTACAGCTGACTGAAATACTGTTGGTGGGACGTTAAAACCCAACAAAGAATCTGTATGGCAAAGAATATTTAAAACCAATTTCATATACTGTTTTAAATTCAGTAAATTACAAGTCATGAATTTATACATGAATATTCATGAGGTAAAGGGCTAAAACAGGTACATGTGATATGATAATATGAACTAGCACAGGTGTACCTTTGTCTCATTGCAGGAAGATTGATATAATAGACAAAGGTCCATATGCCATTATTATGGCGCCAACTCGTGAGTTAGCCCAGCAGATTGAAGAAGAGACCCTGAAGTTTGGAAAGCCGATTGGAATCAGGACGGTGGCGGTCATCGGTGGCATTTCAAGGGAGGAGCAGGGTTTCAAACTCAGGCAGGGATGTGAGGTAAATGTGTAAACCTCTACATGTGTAATGAGTGGAATAAAGCTACACTGGAATCATTTCAAGTTCTAGCTCGTCGGTTCTAGACATGAAACTTGGAAGGGTTGTGGATGTTACAAAGGAAGTTCTGAAGTGTATGATAAATGGCGGGGGTCAAGGTGAAGGTCATTGTTTTTTACCACTTGCAAAATGCGAGTGAGAAATGAATTTTGTGAGTTCATTTTGTAGCTGCTCACATTTTTTGCGAGTGCAAAGTTTTGAATCCAGTCAAGATCGGCATCGTGTTTTCTTTATCGGGATGATTAAAAAGTAAAATCTATTGCACGGAGCCGTAATTTAAACCTATGTGCACCTGCTATACTGACACCCAATGTTTTCGTATAGTAGTCATTACCCGATAACTACATATGGTGCACAGTCTGACTGTTTACGTTCTTCATTTGTAACAAACAAAATGTCAAAGGGTTATGCACAACACGTTTCTTAACCTCTTTAGAAAATGAAAAGAATAACAGTAAGAATCAAATTACCAGACAGTATTGATATATTTATAATATTTGTACTATTTTTATAAAGTAAACTTGGGCATCATACTGAGAAGAGTTTGCCTTCGTAAAATATATACCTATCATGAAATTGCAAGTGTATGATAAATTTTGCGAGTTGGAATTTCAGTTACTTCAAAAATTTGCGAGTGGCAAGAAAATTTAAATTTGAGCCCTGATTTTCCATACACTTGGCACATTAGTGGATTCAGTAAATGTGACATTCGTTACGTGAGTGGTTGCATCTCTGTTTATCGCAGTGATAAAATGTAAGCAAGGTTCAGCCATATTTTTATCATTTGAAATTCAAAAAAATACCTACCTACCTACCCACCCCTGGAATTCAGAGTAGGAGCACTACAATCAAACATTTTTTTAATGATGTCCAATATAAAAAAAATATATATATATATTCAATGCTCAATCTTGTCAGTTAAATGATAATGGTTACATACATGTAATTATGTTTGTCATTGAAAATGCTCCCCAACCATGATAAAATACTGACATTTTGACTATCAATTCCAGATCGTCATAGCAACACCAGGTCGTCTTATAGACGTGTTGGAGAATCGTTACCTCGTTTTGTCTCAGTGTACGTATGTCGTGCTCGATGAGGCAGACAGAATGATAGACATGGGTTTTGAGCCAGAGGTCCAGAAAATTCTTGAGTATCTCCCAGTCACAAACATGAAACCCGACACGGACGATGCGGAGGATAATGAGAAAATGTTGGAAAATTTCAACAGTACCCAGAAATACAGACAGGTGAGTGCAGGACAACAGTTGCAGAAACATTTCATTATGTATACAAGAGAAAACACCAGTCCAGTGAAAGGATTGATATCTCTGAAAAAAATTCCACATTGACCTCAGTTTTCTTAAATTATTTTGTTCAAACTTATTTATTTTTCGATGACTGGAAAACAATATCTCACAACTTATACTGATCCCTCTCAGTGGTTCCTGGGTTGGACCAGTACTTTGGGAAGGTCATGAAATATTCTTGCCCCTCAAAGGAAGTTAGAACCCAAAACCTTTGGGATCCATGGTCAGGTATGTAACCACTAGATCACAGAGCTGTTAATATACATATATCAAACTCATCAGTATTTGACACTAACATTTTAGCCAGGTATCCCAAAGGAACATCTCCTTTTGAAATTCTGAAGTGCTTTCTGAAAATAAGGAGTCCCTGTCACATTATTCAGATATAGAATGACTTTCTTCCTACAACCATTGCTTGAAAAGCTGCATTTTATCAAAGAGGGTTACTAATAAGAATGTTATATGAGGGAGATTACTAGTACATTGGTTTACAACAATTGCGACTGTTTAGTTTACTTTTAATTTAAAAGTTAGTGTCTTGATGGAACCTCTGGGATGTCAATTCTGGAGTCCCTTCCCAATATTTGGTGTCCTCAGGATCCTGGGACAGTGTTAGTGTCAACCACTGCTCATGCAAAACAAAATATACATGAAGATTTTTTCCCTGTTAATGTAAACCTGATCCGTGTTTTGACATTATCCTTAAGCATTAATAGATTCTGATTTGATCCAGGTGAAGATTAACACCTCTGTTTTATCGAGTTATTATGTATACCCTGGACAGGAATATGTGTAAAGGGAGGCAATCCACTAATACACGTTTTTATACCCTCAATAGGAATATGTAAAGGGAGGTAATGCACCTTTGTGGTTTTGATCAGTGAATATTTCAGCTTTGCCTTTCCCATTCAAGGCTAGGTCAACTGCTCATGACCAGTATCACAAACTGAAACATGCTCTTTGGTGTAAACCTGGTAAACCATTGACTACCAATTAGGCCAAAAAGAAATAGTTTCATTTCTGGTCTCCAGCAAAAAGAGGGAAGGTATGTAGGGATTTTTTTTAATGAAACAAAAGGTAAAAAAAGGGGAAATATTTTTTTTATAGGGGAAATGTAAAAAAAACTTAAGGGTCGGTTATTTAAAAAGACGGGTGGTATGGAGACCAGAAATGGAACTTTTTTTTTTTTTTTTTTTTTTTTGGCCTTATCTCACACAGTGTGGCTAATGGATAGCCTATAAGTCAGTATTAATACATCTGTATACACTGGGAAGTCCATCTTACTTGAAACTAATAGAGCCTTGTATACACCTCTGTCTGTGATAATCTTGGAGTATTGTGATAAAGACAATATTAGTGGATCCAAGGATCCTAAAAACCGATTTTTTACCGGTTTTGACCGATTTTGATCTCAATCGACCGGTTCAGATTTCATAAAGTACCAAAAAAATCGGTCGAAAAAAAATCCATAATCCTCGTCTAAAACTTTCAAAATCGGTCCAAACGGTTCATAATAGTCTCTCTTACACACCAATTGACCTACTTCTTGAATTTCCGGTGTGCCCTCGGGGCAGGTGTCAGTGGGGGTCAGGCAGGGACACCCGTCTAGGTCATTATTGGGCAGTTAAGATGAATGGATTGACGGTTTGTACTTAGCGGTTATTTGGACGGTGCCGTGTAATTATCTATGCCGTAATAATGGACCATTGCTTGTTTGCAAACTGTAACCGGTCGACTTTTAAATGCGGTAATTAATGACAATATCAAAGGCTAATCAAAATGTTTGATCTCCTTAGTAATTTGTAATTTGTAAGAACAAAATAAAAGAATTAAAAAAAACTACATTAAAACGACTGCTTCCAACAATTTATTGATTCGTTAGAGTCATATACAGACCGTCATATACATGCACTTCCGGTAAACAAACTTTCGATTTCGTAGAGGTAAATATTGCAGAAAAATACCTTATTATGCCAACAGGATGCTGAAATATAATAAAAGATCTATTTTCACACTGCAAATGATTCAGGGTATGTTGATTGAAAATATCAATGTTATTTTTTTTTCTTTTTTTTTCCGGGGGGGGGGGGGGGGTACGGAACGGAATTGTTGTAAAGGGGGGGAGGGGGGGGGGATTTTGCCGTCGACCGGTTGAGATTCCAAAATTTTAGGATCCCTGAGTGGATCATTTGGAGATACAGAGATCTTGCAGGAGACAGTGCAGTTCATAACAACATCAGGACATCCGTGACCATAGGGAATGTAGGAGAAGAAGATGCTACAGCAGTATTTGTCAAATACATCATTGTTACAAATGTGCATAAACTAAGTATAAATGATAAAAATTTTGCATAAAAGATTTCACTGATTTTCCATTACATATTTTCTTATCTTTTTTGAAAGTAAAAAAAAAAATGTTCCTTCTTTCAGACGGTGATGTTCACAGCGACAATGCCGCCGAGTGTTGAGAAACTAGCCCGGAAATATCTACGTCGACCAGCTGTCGTGTACATTGGCTCAATTGGCAAGCCAACAGAACGATGTGAACAGATAGTATATATGGTGGATCATAATGCCAAGAGGTGCGGACATCTAGTTTTATTTTATTCCTGCTTTATAAAATGTAGTTGGGGTATATATAGGTATGGTGTTTGATGCATCATGATGCAAAGCAACAAATATATCTTCAATATGATCAATATCTCCAGTGGCCAAGTGATTAGAGCATCTGCCTCGGGAGCGGGAGGCCGTGAGTTTGATCTATAGCTGCAACATACCAAAGTCGTAAAAAATGGTACAGGTATAGCTCCCATGCTTGGTACTCAGCATATAAGGGTAGTTCCAGGACTGATTGGCCAAGTGTCAGGATAATGTGACTGGGTGTGGTATCATGCCACATTTCTACGGCGTGATACTGCAGTGTGGCAGCACTATATCTGGCTCAAGTAGACATCATCTCCAGACTGAAATACTGTTGGTGGGACATTAAACCCAACAAACAATATCTTCTTGAATTATATAGTCAAGGCGGCTCAGGTAAAGTGGTGACATACTTAACTGTTTCTTATTATTTCATATTCATAATACAACTCAAAATTTGCTTACGTTTTGTAAATGAATATTCAAGTCATTAGTTTGTACTTGAATATTCATGAGGCAAAAGCTTAAACCCTAGCAGACAAACACACAAACAAATCAGTTTGAAAGTGGGCCTCTGAGGTTGATCTAACTAATGTGTCTATAAGATGTCTACAGCGCCCTGTATGTTTCCTTCCTCAGGAAGAAGCTTCTTGAAATACTACAGGCAGGGATAGATCCTCCTGTCCTGATCTTCGTCAACCAGAAGAAAGGAGTCGACGTCCTTGCCAAATCCTTGGAGAAGATGGGTGTATGTATTGGTTTAAGCTATTCATTTATTTACATTTATTTAAGAAAAAAAAAATCTTTATGGTATATAGTGACTCTAATAACCTGCATAATCACACTGATTATCAAGTAGGAGAAACCAGTACAAAGTACATCTAGTAAATGTTATCTTTTTATTATTATCAGATTCTTTCAAAGTACATAAACGTTAAGATTTACGCCTTTCAGTAAAGCAGTGAACTAAAAAACGATCATCACACTGTTAATTTTATTTGAGGCTGATTGAAATGATCTCACAGATTATCAAGTTGATCATCTTCTTTTATGTTTTATGTCTCATTTCACTTTAGGCAGAATAAAATATCTTATTTTTCTTACACCAAATGTTTTTTCTCAATCATTTATTCAAAACCATGAAATCAAATTTCTGTTAATGACTTAAATGCAGTAAAATTACATGATGATGAAATACCACAGCGATCATTTTATTACTCATGTTATCAATTTTCTTGAGCTAGAGTGAAATGATCATATTATATTTCACCAAAAATCACAAAAATGAATGAATATTTCAGTTCAGTGCAATAAAATAGAGTGAAATGATCAGATTATATTTCACCAAAAATCACAAAAATGAATGAATATTTCAGTTCAGTGCAATAAAATAGAGTGAAATGATCATATTATATTTCACCAAAAATCACAAAAATGAATGAATATTTCAGTTCAGTGCAATAAAATAGAGTGAAATGATCAGATTATATTTCATCAAAAATCTGAATATTTCAGTTCAATGCAACCACGTTACACGGTGGTAAAGGCCAAGAACAGAGAGAGTATGCTTTGGCCAGTCTTAAGGGTGGAACCAAGGACATCCTGGTTGCTACGGACGTTGCTGGGCGTGGTATTGATATCAAGGATGTATCGCTTGTTATCAACTACGATATGGCCAAGAATATTGAAGGTATAAGAGTCCAGGCCATTAAAACGCCTTAATTTCTTCTAGGGAAGGTCTTTAGTCATATTTTATTTGTTAACATAGAGATTTATGTACAGTGAAACCTTGTAACAACAGGTTATGTTTGGAACAAATCAGTGACAGAAATAGGGAGTTGGATTTTAAAGGGAGGTTTTTGTTCAATTATGTATGAATATACAAGAAATTCATCGCTATGTATGTATACTAGATACTCTGATTTTAGAGATAGAAAAAATTATTAAGAAGGGACAAAGTTTAAAATGTTCTAAGTTTTATTGTGCACCCTTCAAAGAAGAGGGTGCTATTGTTTTGCAAATGTTGTTTTGTTGTTAGACCACTGCTTTTGATCTATATCTTTTGAATGCTTTAACCATCTATATCTTTTGAATGCTTTAACTTATATTTGTCAAATTTAGGAGGGTGTTTGTCCATGTCTAGTAGATGGTCCCTTTTGATTTTGGGATTACTTGGGCAAAGGTCAAGGTCGCAGTGATCTTGAATATGAAAATTGTTTCTGACAGATTACTTAAGAACGCTGGAATTTAGATTTGACAAAATTTTGTATCAACATGATTTTTTAGTTTTTTTCAACCATTTCTGTTCAATTTCAGATTACACACATCGTATTGGACGAACAGGTCGTGCGGGAAAATCCGGTGTGGCCATTACATTCTTGACGAAGGATGACAGTGCAGTCTTTTTCGATCTGAAGCAAGTGATTCAGGCCAGTCCGGTTTCTACTTGCCCACCAGAGTTGGCAAACCATCCAGAGGCACAGACTAAACCGGGAATAACTGTTTTCAAGAAACGAAAAGATGAAAAAGTGTTCATAAATTAATCGTGTTTCTATATCGTGAAAGTCTTTGATATATCGTTAGGTGTACATGTTTTTGGGGTTCACTTGTATAAAGCAACCCCTGTATAAAGTAACCAACCTGTTTTAGGCATTCTGATTCAGAAATTGCATTCTCATGAGAAAAACCTCAGTATAGAAGCCACCTGGGAAAGGAATCCAATTTCTGTACTTTCCTTAACTGGTTGTCTGACCGCTTTATAGGTTTGACTGTATTTTCCTGAAGGTAATAACATGTTTAAGACTGGTTTTCCATACATGCTGGTACAAATGAAAGATTTGGCAAAAAGTAGCTCTTTGTCAAATGGGTGGTATTTTATAGTAGTTTTGGAGGCACATACTGATTGCATATTTTATGGAATCTTTTATGAGAGTGTTTACAATCTATCGTTTCCAGGTCTTCATGTGACTGCTAGGATTGATGTGTTGCAGAAATGGGTCACATTTTGGTTTTTTTTACAAACTGCATGTTAATTCTGCACCCCTGGAATCAATTTTGGATTGGAGGTGTTCTTGCTATCAAAAAAACTTTATATGCAGGATAAAATTAGTTGTCTGCACTCCATCTCACAAGCAGATCAAGACGATCAATTTCACAAGTTAAAGTCTAAACAGATTGGTCAAAATATTTTTAAGTTGGGAATCATCCATCTCCCCTGCATGTATGCTTGACTACCCCTTCATCTTTGGTGGCAAAATATTGATATGAGCAGAAAGTGCATTCCTTTATATGAAACTGAGACCTGACCAAGACACTGCATTTATTGCAATACAATGAATAATGACCACTTTTGTTTAAAAACTATTTCTGTGATTCCAGTGCATTATAACTTACAAGATAACAAGAACAAGAAGGGAATTTATTGATTATTATGTGCTATTGTGCTAACGATTGTGACTTAGAATCTTGAATAAATAAAAGATTCATTGATTGCTGTATTATTTTTTCTTCCTTGTAATATAGCAACAGTTAGGTGGCACTGTTTCTGTTTGACATTGACAAAGTACCAAAATGCTTGAAATATTGGCTGATATCCCAGATACTGACGGACACACAAGTGATGTCAGACACTGTCAAGGCTATATCACAGATGTCATGGACAGACACACAAGTGATGTCAGACACTGTCAAGGCTATATCACATATGTCATGGACAGACACACAAGTGATGTCAGACACTGTCAAGGCTATATCACTGATGTCATGGACAGACACACAAGTGATGTCAGACACTGTCAAGGCTATATCACAGATATCATGGACAGACACACAAGTGATGTCAGACACTGTCAAGGCTATATCACTATGTCATGGACAGACACACAAGTGATGTCAGACACTGTCAAGGCTATATCACATATGTCATGGACAGACACACAAGTGATGTCAGACACTGTCAAGGCTATATCACTGATATCATGGTACACACACTAAGTGATGTCAGAATGTCAAGGCTATATCACATATGTCAGACAGAACAAGATGTCGACACTCAACTAACATGATGTTGACAGACACACAATATCAGACTGTCAACTATATCTTGATGTCATATAACAACAATATGTCAACACTGTCAAGGCTATATCACATAGACAGACACACAATGATTCAAAATGTCAAGGATATACAATATATCATAGCAGACACACAAGTGATGTCAGACACTGTCAAGGCTATATCACTGATGTCATGGACAGACACACAAGTGATGTCAGATGCTGTCAAGGCTAAATCACATATGTCATGGACAGACACACAAGTGATGTCAGATGCTGTCAAGGCTAAATCACATATGTCATGGACAGACACAAAAGTGATGTCAGACACTGTAAAGGCTATATCACATATGTCATGGACAGACACACAAGTGATGTCAGATGCTGTCAAGGCTAAATCACATATGTCATGGACAGACACACAAGTGATATCAGATGCTGTCAAGGCTATATCACATATGTCATGGACAGACACACAAGTGATATCAGATGCTGTCAAGGCTATATCACATATGTCATGGACAGACACACAAGTGATGTCAGATGCTGTCAAGGCTAAATCACATATGTCATGGACAGACACACAAGTGATGTCAGACACTGTCAAGACTATATCACAGATGTCATGGACAGACACACAAGTGATGTCAGATGCTGTCAAGGCTATATCATTGATGTCATGGACAGACACACAAGTGATGTCAGACACTGTCAAGGCTAAATCACATATGTCATGGACAGACAAAGTGATGTCAGACACTGTCAAGACTATATCACAGATATCAGGTTTTATCCACACTTAAGTGAGAGAATTTGCCTATTAAATGACACAGAAAGAGGATCACAAAATGATTTGAACAAAGGAATAACAATATCATCTTTTCTACTTATTTTTTACTGTGCAAATAACAAGTCTCATATATAACATCTTAAAAGTTTTCAAACACTAACAAATTCTTAAACACTTAAAATTGTTATATTGATCAAATATTTGCAGACACACAAACGCACAGCAATTCCTATTACCTGATTTGAAGTATCAATATTGTTACAGGTTCAAATGCCACGAGCAATACATGGTGCAAAGACAAAGGTACAACTTGAATATGGTAGGAAAATATCCCACCATTTTTGTATTACAAAATATAATGAATAAATGGCAAAGTTTTTATGAGGGAAATGAGAAATGTCATGGTTGTTGAAATCCAAAAGGTAGTGGGTATAAACACTTTTCACAGCACAAAGTACTGGTCAAATCCTAGAACTGTTGCGAGAGATTAGTGTAGTTTTAGGAAATTATTGAGAAAAGAAAAACCCCTAAGGGAAGTAAGGATTGTGTTATCCTAAGTATTTAATTTTTATTTAGCACAAATAAGACCGAGTTTGGCACAAATAAGACTGAGCCAAATTTGTGATTGAATATTGGTTTGATTGAATATTTAAAAACATAATTATGAAAATTGTAAAATTTTATCAAAGTTAATGAATATCTCGAGATGTTTTGTGATAAACTGGTCTAAATAATAAGTAATAAGGTTGTCTGATTATCAACCAAATATTCAGACTCAAATTTGGTAGAAACGCATTCCACATTTCTATTTTTCAGAATGTTGAACTACTTGACAAAGTTGAATTACCTTGGTAACTAAACAATATTGTTAAGAAATGAAATATTAGTGGATTTTTTTTTTAAAGAGAAACAAGAATGATGAAATTAAAGTATTCAAAAATTACTGAACATTATACACAGTTGTTAGATTTTATGCCGAAAAAAAATCAGAAATAGGTCCTGTAATCGGTGGTCAAAAGTGAGGTGGTCTTTATGAAGATTTACTTACAACCATGACATTTGTGTTTGGGGAATTTCTTTTAAGAGGAAAAGAGACAAAGTTTGCCCTTAATTATGAAAGTATTACTTGGTGCTAAGTGTTGTTGGTGGAGTCTAAGCCTGGACTTTTTTCTGCTCAGATTAGATGCAATGTTATTGAAAAACCTTGATTGCTTCAGTTTATACAAGTTTTCTCTGGTAACAAATATA
>CM037781.1:53912822-53962822 GCA_021229015.1 Solen grandis | reverse complement strand
GTAGCTGTCCTCTAAACACGATAGGTTTTTAAATCCCGGCAGGGTCTTTCTGATTTTCAAGTGAGGAAGCCTTCCAGCTGGTTTGCGGTAGGTCAGTGGTTCTACCCGGATGCCTCCGTGCATTCAGGGTCTTCCTCCACCTGTAATTAGCTGGACATCGCTATATGACTGAAATACTGTCAAAGCGACGGTAAACTCAAAGTAAAGTAAAGTAAAGTTAGTATTTAAATCTGAAATCTACAAATAACTACATACTGAATAAAGGGTAAAAAAAGGTAAAATAAAATCAACAAAAACAAAAAATTCTAAGTAAATATTCCCCCTTCAAAAATAAGATTAGCACATATTTACATATTTAGCACAAAAATGCACAATTTATCATGCATATTAAAAATACATATAAAAAGTCCCAGACTTAAACCAAACTACACCGGTCCTAAAACAACATTAAGAATATCAAGCACATATTTTTGGATTTTTTTCGGACGCACTTTCAACATTTGACGTCATCCTGCTAATTATAAAACTGATGTAGACGTAAATGTAACAAATTTAATTAGTTTGTATTTCAAATTAAAGTAATTAATGAATAATAAATGTAAACTAAACCAATCTGCATTTAAAATTTCAGCTATTAATGAAATTCTTTAATGCATTCATATTTATATCATTTTTATTTTAAAACTGTTGCCGGTGTTCCCACAACCCATGTGGGTGTATCTTACCCTGAAATTGTTATTCATTACCCTCAGTTACAAATCTCTCACAGAGAGGGTACAAAGTTTTTAGAAAGCACAAATTCTACTCAGATTTTTTTTCTTCAATTTTTTATAGTATGCGTGAACCTAAACAGATGACTACAATAGTATAAATATTAAAAAAGCACATATATGTACCGGTATTCTCAAGTAATAAAAACATTTAAAATGTTGCAAGATTTCCATATACATTTCTGATTACAGAATTATAAATGTATGATTAGAATGATAAATTAATGATCAGAATGATAAATGTATGATTAAAGTAAATTAAGACAGTACTGATCCATTTTCAACACTTAATGTCCAAAACATGATTTCGCGTTATATTGGACAGAGTTGTGACTGTATAACAGACATGTCACAAGAATAACAAGGGGCCTATACAGGCCCTGAGATCACTCACCTCAGAACCAGGTAACAGTGAGAGGAAAATAAATAGCAAATATCTTAATAATATTAAGGAAAATGGGCTCTGCCCCATGGCGGCCGTGTTTTCCAAATGATCTGAAAATTTTTACTTATCTTGGTAAAGAGTAAGCCAAGAGACATCTGTGTCAAATCCAGCCAGTATTTATGGACAAGAAGATTTTTCAAATTTATACTTTAGACATATAAGGAAAATGGGTTCCTCCACTGGCAACCATGTTTTTAGACAGATCAAGAAATTTTTAAAAATTTGCACTATATGCATATACGGAAAACGGGCTTCACACCCTGGCGGCCATGTTTTTGACGATAAAAAAAAAAATCTTCGTAGAGAGTCGGCCAAGCAACATCTTTACCAAAAAACTTGAAATCCAGCCGGTACTTTTGGACAAGAATATTATTAAAGTTTTTAATTTTTCCCCGCTCTGGATGCCATAGCAACCAGATTTTTCTATGAACAAATTTGAAAGAGGACTACAAATAGAACATTCCTGTAAAGTTTTATAAAAATTGGCCCAGTGGTTTAAGAGATGTCTTTTACGTTAAATGTAGACTACGCCGAACATTCATCGATCACAGTAGCTCACCTTTGGGCATGATGTGCTAAAAACTATCACTATCACTGAAGGTAATCAAGACGCCTGCAATGACACAGAAGGTAGACTGTTATTTGAACAACATTTCTGTCAGTTATCTGCATCTGTCTGCTTATCAGTTTTACCATAATATACCGTTATTCCAAGTGTGAAGTCATCGTCAAAAATAGTTACCTAACTTCTTGTAATGTGAGAATAAGGCATGATGGGATAGGACGTGAGAAGAGCCCCTAATCCCCTATGTGACGGTGGTTGAGGAGGGGGCAGGTATGAGAATACAGCAGGTCCATAATAAAATCAGCAAAAATACTTATATAGAACAAATGAAGACAAATTCCATTGGCAATATATAGAGGATATTTGTTTATTTTGAGTGAAAATGGAATATATATGTATCATCGAGAGGTGATAAAATTTCATATTTACACGAGTTTGCAGCGCAAGTGAAAATTGTATCACTTTGAGGTGAGATGTATTCCATATTCACACAAAACAAAAGAATTTTCTTTTTTATGCAAACTGCTGCTATATACCCACATTCACACACTTTATATGTAAAAAGTATTCCCAGCAAATCTCCTATCACCCACACTGTGAGATATGGATTTTATCTGATAGAACACAGTATTTCATCATGTAGCATAAAATAAAAAAGTCTAAACTATGGACCTTTAGTATTTCACTTTACAAAATACCAGTAGTTATCATAAAGCTACAATGCAGTCAAATAAAAAGTGGTATACAGGTTTCAGTTCAAATTTGTTATAATGGACCAGCCATGTAAATTAATCATTATGAATCAACACACACATAAAATGAAAAAAATTAAATAATTGTCTAGAGCTGTAGTAAACAGTTCTTGCCTAAACTTCTAAACAATCCCACTACCCAATTGTCTATCGCAGTAACTTTTATAAGCTGTGTAATTAGACTTGTCAGTTATCGGAGAGCGAGATGACGTTGTTTTTAGCTAGGCTCTTCAGTGCTGCATTCTGCACTTCCTCTACGGTACCACTAGCATCTATCTCTAGACAGCTGGGGTCTCGCATATGTCTGTAGGCATTACACAACCTGGTAAAAAAAAAAAAAAATTTTTTATTACCACACAGTTTACATTATACTGAATTCATAATTTGATGTTCAGGCTCGAATTCCACCAACAATACTTAGCGCTAAGTAAAACTTTAATACTTAGAGGTGCATCCTACCATTCTCGTTTCTCACATAAAAATACCAAAATATTTAATACAAAATATTCAAGTATATTACTAAGTTTACATGCATTGTTACCTTTATAATTCACAATATTTGTTAAGAAATTAGACATTTTGTTATTTTCACTGGAGAAACAAAAATGAAAAAAATTCATCTCTAAGTATCATAGTGCTAAGTATCAGGGATGGCGAAATCCATTGTCAGAGTCGTACATTTGCAAGCATGGACAAGTAAATTTTCACCGTTGACTCGTCCGTGGACAACCAAAAATTCGAATCCGTTACAAAAATTTGAATTCAAAACTCTAAACTTCAGCATTTCAACTGTAAAGATATCTCTAACATGCGTCTGTCAAATAAAGTTTATTGTTCAGCATCTTACAAGATGATCCGCATATTAATCCATTCTGTTTTAAATGGTTTCGTTTCTAAAATGTTAAGATATGAATGTTAAAGGTTAAAGTCAGCACTTTAAATGCACAGTCTATAATCCTTAAAGAATCACTTCCTTATTAAAAATCGTCCCAAACAAGAAAAGGTGAAGAATATCCCGATCAAACCCCAAAGAAAACAATAAAAGACTAAGATTAAAATGCATAAGACAATTCTGCAATTGCAATTAAGTTTGATTGTTAAATCAGTCAGTAAAAAATGTTTCATGTTTCAGTGTGAAGGCAGTTAATGTTTTTTTACGTGCCTAAATTAATTTATTAAGAGTAGTAATTAAATTTCAATTATTTCCGTATTTTATACCAATAGTTTTTCAAAAAGTACAGACAAGTAGTGTTTTGCTACGGACAAGTGAAATTTTAATTTTGTTTGTCCGTGGACAAGTAAAATAAAATGAGATTTCACCACCCCTGAGTATCATGGTGGAATTTGATCATGGACTCCACGGTTTAGAAAAAAGACTCCTGTCCTTCTAAGTGTTCAACATGACTCAACCCTTTTAACTATTTGTCAAGGACTCTCAGAAGTTTTCAGAATATTGAGAGAACCCTGTTGATTCTCATGATCACTTTGACCTTTCAGGACTCTGAATCTCCATGATTTACTGCCTGTATAGAGCACCATACCCCCAGCCAAAAAGTTTGTCCCCCCCACCCCCCCTCGATTTTCAAGCAAATTTCCAAATACAAATAAAAATGGAACAGCTCACATAAATTACAAGAATGGTCAAGTGATAGACTGTTGCACTATATACCATCTGATTTCCATTTCAGTTTTACCCAAAAAAGCTGCTAGACAGAAACTATTTTATACATTTTCCTTAACATAATTGTGCATGTTTGTGCAGCAAAAATTTCCCTAAAATTACCCCATCAAGAGAAAATGACAAAATTCCCCCTCATGAAGTAGAGACACTGTTCCCCACATACAGAGAGAGAGAGAGAGAGAGAGAAGAGTGAGAGAGAGAGCCCTAACTTTACCATTTACCACATACATTGTAATAGCTATAAATAAAACAAGACCTAATGATATTATGAGCGGCTTTTTTCGGGCTTTCTTCATCAAAAGTAGGTCAAAGGTTAAGGTCACCTGCATATTGAAGAGGTCCATCCAGTTAAGCAACTGTCCGAATGTTGAAGCCATCCAATGATGCACATAAAAGTTACAACAGATTAACCAAAAGGTAAACCTGTCTAGATGCTTCTTCTTTCATCAAAAGTAGGTCAAATGTCAAGGTCACAAGGCTTATCAACTGCATAATGTAAAAATCCATCCACTTAAGCAACTGTCCAAATAATGTAGCAATCCAATGAGGGACATAAAAATTTTAAAAAAAAAAGGGACAATCTGACCAGACACCTGTCGACAAGGCTTGACCAGACATCATCAATTTAAAGGATCAAATTTTTGGTAGAGAAGCCCGACCAAGTAGGGGAGTCACAGTACATCATCATGCTTGTAAAACTTGGTACACAATAAAAAAACAACAGCTGTCAGAGGACAGCACGCTCGACTATTCAAAATGCTTGTTGGTAAATCAAATGAAATCTATTTCAATTCTAGCCCTTCACATACCCTGTACATAATAATAGTCAAAAATGATATACCTTGATAGTCTGATACCCATTAATATTTTTATGAAGTCTAAAATCAATCCCATGCTTAGTTACTGAGACATAAGCATAATAACACTGTGCATGCAAAACTTTAACCAAAAATCCAAGTTAGAGAAGGGCCATAATTTGCATAAAATTCAGCTCAAAAGTTATCCTCCTTGGTTTTCTGATGCCCCTGAAGACACTCCTTAACTTTCTAGTCAATTCCACAAGCAATTTCTGAGATATAAGCTGGATAGTAGCTTGAATGCAAAAATTTAACCAAAATTCTAAGTTAAAAGGGGGCCATAATTTTAATATTCTTTATATATATCCCCAAATTCAAATCAATCCCGTGCCTGGACTCTGAGATATTAGCATGAAAGTACCTTGCATGCAAAACTTTATCCAAAATTTCTAAGTTAAAACGGGGCCATAATTTGTAATATATTCCATCAAGAGTTATCTACCTTGGTTGTCTGTCAATATCATGAATGGTTATTGAGATACAAACTGGAAAGTAGCTTGCACGCAAAACTTTAACCAAATTTTCTATTGCATGCAAAACTTTAACCAAATTTTTAAGTAAAAAAGGGGCCATAGTTCATATTAAATTCAGTCAAAAGTTATCTACCTTGGTTGTCTGATGCCCCTGAACATATTTATTAACTTTCAAGTCAATACCATAAATGGCTATTGAGATATAAGGTTGATAGTAACTTGCATGCAAAACTTTAACCAAAAGCTGCAACGCCAACGCCAGGGCGACTACAATAGCTCTCAAATTCCTCGAATAGTCGAGCTAAAAATACTGTAAAATACTGTATAAAAGAATACGACCTCCAAATACCTATGGATGTGATAAATAAAAGTTAAATGTGAAAAATGGCTAGGTGCAGGTATTTGACTGTATTTTTACATATGTCATATTTCATGATCATTTGGTAAAAAAACCATCAATTCCCATTACTGAATTGTTTGAAAACAAGATGTTGCAGTCTGAGTTTTTCTGTCTATTACTACTTAAAGATCTGTCCGAAAGACTCACCAGTCCTATGTCTAAGAAGCTGACACAAGTGGTAAACAGTAAAAACATGACCCACCTTTGTCAAAACTGCTGATATGTGTGGTAAACAGTAAAAACATGACCCACCTTTGTCAAAACTGCTGATCTGAGTGGTAAACAGTAAAAACATGAACTACCTTTGCCTAAACTGCTGATCTGAGTATTAAACAGTAAAACATGAACCACCTTTGCCTAACTGCTGACATGAGTGATAAACAGTAAAAGCATGACCCACGTTAGTCTGAACAGCTGACATGAGTGGTAAACAGTAAAAAACTTGAACCACCTTTGTCAAAATTGCTGATCTGAGTATTAAACAGTAAAAACATAACCACCTTTGCCTAAACTGCTGACATGAGTGGTAAACAGTAAAAACATGAACCACCTTTGTCAAAATTGCTGACCTGAGTGGTAAACAGTAAAAACATTAACCACCTTTGTCTAAACAGCTGACCTGAGTGGTAAACAGTAAAAACATAACCACCTTTGCCTAAACAGCTGACCTGAGTGGTAAACAGTAAAAACATCAACCACCTTTGCCTAAACAGCTGACATGAGTGGTAAACAGTAAAAACATGAACCACCTTTGCCTAAACTGCTGACATGAGTGGTAAACAGTAAAAACATGAACCACCTTTGCCTAAACTGCTGACATGAGTGGTAAACAGTAAAAACATGAACCACCTTTGCCTAAACTGCTGACATGAGTGGTAAACAGTAAAAACATGAACCACCTTTGTCTAAACTGCTGACCTGAGTGGTAAACAGTAAAAACATGAACCACCTTTGTCTAAACTGCTGACATGAGTGGTAAATAGTAAACGAGAGTGTTCTCTTGAACACATGTGTCACCTGCTGAAGCATGACGGAAAGTGTGATGAACAGACAGATGTTGGAAAAGTGATCCCTATGTGTCACCTCTGCTTTCAGCAGGTGACACAAAAACATGACCCACCTTTGTCTAAACAGCTGATCTTTGTCAAGACTTTTCTCCTCAAACGTGGCTTGTTGGCCCCTACCACTCATTCTCTGTTTACGTATCTCCTCTGTAACCGTGAGGAACAACACAAGGGTTGGCCGCAGCAGGTCCTCAGGCCACCTGTACACAGGATGTTCACTCTCTGGGAGGTCATTACTGCTTGTTTCGTTAGCGATACCATATGCTGTGGTACTGTGCCAGAACCTATGGTGAATTAGAAATTCATCAATTGGAATTATCTCAAGCCGCCACTAATTTTATCTCTGCATAAGTTTATTCTGCATAACTGTTGTGCAATTGTTCTCCTAAAGTTGTGAAATTTACATTAGAATAAAAATATACATTAATTTAATGTTGTATAGACATATTTTCTATTTGTTTCTATATATTAGATATACATGTACTAAATACTTGAAAATTATTCAGCTACTAAAACACAATACATTGCAATATTGTGATATATTGCCCAACCCTAGAGTTTATGCTGCAAAAATTTAGGTGTCTATTATTTACTAGGTAATCTGACATGGTCGTAAAAATAAAAAAAAATGAACAGCAAGTAAACAAAACCTGTTATACAGTGACATTACAGGTATATGAAATTACAATAAAACCAGGCTTTAAGATCTCCTAGCTATTAAGAACCAAAAAGTGTTAAATCCTGTTATGAATATCATGGCAGAACTATTAAGACTACCTTGCTATTAAGACCACCTTACTATTGAGACCACCTTTTGCTGAAACCGATGGGTCTAAACAGACACGACACTAACAGTGTCCAAGGATCCCGACGACACCAAACATTGGGAAGGGACTCTAGAATTGACAAGCCAGTTGTTCCGTCGAAATATTTACTTTCCGATTGAAAGTAAATTAAACAGCCATATTAGTCGTAAACCGATGTAATAATCTTAAAGATTCATATTACTAACTCTCTTTGATAAACTGCAACTGTTCAGGCAATGGCTATGCAAAGAAAACCGTCTCATATATATATATATATATATATATATATATATATATCCGAGTAATATGACTGGAACTTCTGAATATCAAACAGGTGTTCCATCAAGATAACTGGCTAAAAGTTAGTGTTGAACGCTTGGTCTTAATAGCAAGGTTTTACTGTACATTCGAGAATATAATTCACATCTGTATAACTTCAAGCAACATGTACAAAAATTAACTATGTTGAAATGTCACAAAGCATGAGTGAACTGATAGATATCCCTTCGATACTTACCTATCCATTATAACTGGATTTTCCTGGCATTCTGCGTAAATATCTGCAGCAACGATATAGTTCCCCATACAGTAGTATGCTCTCCGTACTATTTCAGGAAACTTATCAAAGACTGACCGAAGATCAGTAATCTGTGGCGGCGGTGTGAAGAAACGTGTTGCTCCCATCTTTTTCTCTAAAACTTCAGTCAGCGTTGTCTTTCCTGAATGAGCAAAACACTATTACAAGTATGAAACAAGAGTGTTCTCTGAACACATGTTCCACCTGCTGAAGCACGACGGAAAAAGTGTGGCAGACAGACGACAGAAAAGTGATCCCTATGTGTCACCTTTGCTTACAGCAGGTGACACAAAAAACCTTCATAACCCTTTATTTTATATAGACAAAGGGTTTTCTTAAGTGGACGCCTGCTTGCCCATGCCAGGTTAAAATCACCACAGGCAAGTGATTTTTCAAAGGAGACAGACCTTCGGGCAAATTTATTTTTCATAAATTCGGGGGGTCTTTTTACATTTTTTTTTATTATTATTTTCTAATTTATATCAGGGGTGAGTTGCTTGTAAATTGTGTATGATACATATCCACTAAAATTCATATAGGATCTGACATGAATTGTTATTTCATTTCAAATTTTACTAAACAAAAAAGACAATAATAAAATAACAATTCATGTCAGATCCTTTTTATCATATGACCTATATAGCGACATTAAAACGTAATTATAAAAACTTACAAATGAAGGAACAGACATTAACAAACACTAACTAACTAAAAGATCGGACAAGCTGTTGTCACTGGGGGCAAGTAGATGTTCAAAGTAACTTGCCCCCTGGGCAAGTGAAAGACATTTGGACTATGACTGTCTACTTAAGGCAGATATAATGAATGCTGCCACATTGCAGTATCATGCCGTAAACATGTGACATGATACCACATTATCCCGACAACGGGCCAATCAGTCCTAGAACTACTCTTCTGGGTTTGAATTTAGTCAGATTTTGCACTTGCTATTTTAGCAAGTAGTAATTTTTTTACTTGCTATATGAAAATCAATTCGTAATTTAAATTTTAAATTCTTTATTTCTAAAGAGTCAAGTGTCAGTTTTAACAACACAGTGCAAAACTATGAACCATAGCATTCAGTGACAACAAGCTTAGCATGTAATTTTAATTTCGGGCCCCATATGGCAGAGTGGTAGGTCTTTTCTGTCTTTCTCCAGACATCCACCATCTTGTTACCATATTTCTTAAACTAAACATTAACTACTCTTTTTCCACTTGCAAAAAAAACAACAAGTACACAAAATTGTAACTCGCAAATCTAATTTTCCACTCGCATTTATTGAGTATGCAAGTAAGCAAGGGAGCAATACCAGTACCAGTCTCTTACGACTTTTGGTGTGTCTCTGCCAGGGATCAAACCCACAGCCTCCAGATTTCTGGGTGGTTTCTCTAATGAAATGGACACCAGGACCTGTGATCTCATTTGAAAGAGTACAGTGGTCCAGTGGTAACATACCCGATTAAGGATCCATATGTTATGGGTTCGAACCCCTATTCTAACTAATCAGCCACAGACTAGTTTGTTTTGTTTCATCCCTTAATCAATATACAGGAGATTTTTTGTATCAAGGTCACGTCTGTCACTGTGGAATATGACAACACTTCAGCTACAGTAGCAAGGTTTAGACAATGATTTTAACACTGTTAAATCCCAAGGGTGTGCCCCCATACCCGTCATCCCTTTTCCAAATACTGCTTTACCTGTTGCATCCATCCCTTCCACGACGACAAACGGGAATGGAAGACGTTGAGAGGCAAGCTCCTGCAGTCTGTCTTCAGATACATGTTTGTCTGTTATTTCCAGCAGCGACTTCACTTCCGGCAGATGAGACAGCTGCATGGTCAATATTAATAAACTTAAATTGATAATTAGATAATATTGGTGGCAATAATAATCTGTTTTCTTCAGATAGAAAATTTCTAAATTTCAGGCCCTTTTTCTGCATATCCACGGGTCTGGTAAAATAAAATTTTGTTTCCCGATCTGGTAAAAAAAATCTCATTTAGCCTGAAATTTATATCAACAATTTTTTTTGTACTTGGTGAGCACCAAAGAATTTACTTAAAATTCTGGAACTCACTGGTCTCAGAAATCACAAAAATGATTTTAAAAAAAAAAAATGGTAGGGAAAAAAAAGCTAGCTAAATCTAAGTGAATTTGATACCCAAAATTCTTCCTAAATAATTTGAGTTTTCAAACGAAAAAACAATCCCAAATTCTCAAAATGACCGGAAAAAGGCCTGGAATTGTACCACATAGCAAAGAAATAATGATTAGAGTGGTAACTGTAAGAATTATATACTGAACAAAAAGTCTAGATCTATTAAATCGGGGACCCTATCAAGGTTTACCTAAGAAAATTTGGGGAGCAGGGCTGTGTAATGCCAGGCTGCCCCTATTACAATACATATTGCAATATGGGACTTAAATCAGACATGTTGCATACCACACCCTGTCCTGGAACTACCCATGTGCTGGGTGCCAATTAAGAAAGCTATACCAGTACCTGTTTTTACAACTTAAGTATGTCAGAGCCGTGGATGGTACCCATGACCTCCAGGTTCAATAGATCTAGATACATGTATCTAACATGATCAAGTTTTAATTCTAAGAATTTTCTGATTCAGATTAAAATATATCTATGTAGATCTAGTTCTATGAATTTAAATACCTGATCTAAAACATGACGTGCATCTTTATAACTGTGAAAGACAGGGCTGATATCTTGTATTGAGAATATGGGTGATTCTACATTGCCCGGAATATTTGCATCCATTACATCTGCACGTGCTGCAAGTTTGAAAGTTGCCACAACTTCTCGGTCCTCTTCGTTGCTCAAGCTGATCAGTTTGTGTGCATTGTTTACAGAGCTGACAAGTTCATACACTTTCAAGTCTGAATTTTTCTCAATACAGTCAAGTAGCGATGACTTGATTATGTCTTTGGAAATGGTATCGTTTGAAGTCCCGTAGATGCATACACCTCGTTTCAGGCACCCCCCTTTTCTGGTTGCTAAGAAATTTCTAGGAAATTGCACCAAGTGAGCGACGTTGGCTCCAGTCCATGAGGATGCTTCTCGGTAAATCCCGTGTGAACTTATCGCAGATTCAACATATGTGTTTTGAATGCCTTCGTCATCAACCAACTTCGAATAAACAACCAAGAAACATGGTATATTTCCTGTAGCAAACTGTGAACGTCGCACCGAAGTTTTACTTTCGTTTTCGTCAGCGGAAGCCTGTTTGTAATAAACCGGCTCGTCCGGGAACGAAATGTAGATATTGTCGTTTGATAATGATTTCGCCATTGAAGTGGATCTAATTGTCCTAGTCTTGAAAACAAAATTGGACGTTATGCACCTGCGTAGAATTGTGGCGGAAAACATTCACCTCTTATCTTTGAAACGGCGCAATATTACATTTGAGCATGCGCGACCCAATTTTAATTTTGGAAAACCCCGCTAAAAATATAGTATATGTTGCGGCTTCCATCATTGTCTGGGTCTCTAAAAAGAGGTACCGCCTTTATACTAGTATTAATATAACGCAGTGATTGTTATCATATATACACATGTACTTTGTAGCAATAGAAAAAGGAAAATATTCGGACACCTCATATATGATGGGAAAATATAATGAAAACCTGGTGTTTTCGACTTTTTTATTTTATTTTCAAAAATGGGTCTCATGTGAATGCGCGTTGCATCATATGTTTCACAGCAACTTCGTCTAGTTAGCCGTTACCGAGATGCCGTGCTCTTTACAAAGGAATATTGCCTAATTAATAGATTCATATGACTTAATGCTAAGGGGATTTGAAATATGTAACTCACAGTGGCTTACTACTTTCGCTGACTTCCTAAAACCCAAATATTATACGTTTACGATATGATGTTAATAGGACACAATATCAATGTTATTTTATCACAAACATGCGACAGAATTGTTTTAAATGCATAACTTTCAGAACACAGCTACTGATCTATAGTTTTACACCACAGAATAAAAAAAAAATAATAAAAAAATAAAAAAAAAGATTTGTAACTCCCAATTGTCCACTGTTTTAATTTAAAACACTATTGTCTCCCTTTGATTTTAAAAAAAAATGATACTAGTTTTAAAAGAAATCGCCCCGCCGACAGGAACGTTTTCGGTTACTTTGGGCATCTTGTGAGGCAGTACATTCAGTTATATCACCGTGATATCGCGTTGTTCAAAGATGAATGTGGCATTTTATTTTACCAGTCAAATAGACTGAGCCGAAAGAGACATTTCGTTTTCTATTCGTCTCGAAATTGAAACTGCCATAACTTCTGTTGTATGTTGTATTGGGATTTACCGTCGCTGCGATAGTATTTCAATCATATAGCGACGTCCAGCTAATTACAGGTGGATGGAGGAAGACCCCCGAGTACACCGAGGTACCCGGATAGAACCACCGACCTACCGCAAGCCAGCTGGAAGGCTTCCCATAACTTCTGTATACCTGTCCAACCGACCAAAATTTGACATCATTTCGAGGGGTGAGAGCGAAACTATGCTAAGTGCATATAAATATATAAGCACTTAGCATAGTTTCGCTCTCAACCCTTCGATTTATAAACCCATGTCATTGACGTTATGAAACATTCTCAAAATTTAAAACCTCAATATTGAGCACACAGATAAATAACTCTTTTATGAATTTTCGCCCACCAGGGCTTTATAAAAAAAAAATCACGAAGAAATTCAACAGCACTACATTTTTGCATTTTGACCAAAACCAATATGGCGTAATGTCTCAATATTGAGATTACACACACACACACACACACACACCACAGCATCAATATTTTCTTTTTATTATAAAATATGAAAAATAACATTATTCATATAATTTACAAAGCATTTACATTCACTGATTGGAATTTCAATAGTGTATTGTTCAATACAGAGTAGCATTTCCAATTTAAGATATGTTAGTGTAGAATTGTGACTTGTCAATTCTGGTTTTGACACTCTTGGTCTTACATGAATGAAACCCACAATACAAATAAATGACATGATCACCAAAAAACTTTTTTTTTTCTCAAAAAATATAACTGTTTTATAGATGCATTACCTTTGAATAGTACAACTATCCATTTTAGCACGAAAATCATACTTATTAAAGGGATGGAAAGTTCGTTTTTGGTAGAGTACACCTGAGACAGAGTCAATAAGTCTTGAAACTATCCTGTATTTAACGTTATCTCGAGCGCTAAACAAGGTTGCTATACAAACGACACTGGTAACACGCGTAAGGGTTTGTTCTGCAATAGAAATCGGTATACTACGTTCAAATATAAATTACAAACTTCCTTCCATCCCATTTATTCTCAATGAAAATTTTGCAGATGGGATTTTTTTTACCTGGAAACCATAGGATTAAAAGGATAGTAACGCATTGCTGGTATTCCAACTTTTCCCATTCTGATTTTACTACAAATCACAATTATAAAGCGGGGCAAAGTGAGACCATTGAGCATACCCAGACCGACAGTCAAGTCACCTTCTAACAGCAAAGTACAGAATTCAGATAGGACCATCGCCTATAAAGGAAATAATCTGAAAAGCGAAAACACGATGACGAAAACACGGAAAGGCAATACTTTCGCGTATTCATTATCATAGTTTCTCGTTTTCGTCGTCGTACCGTCGCGATTTCGAGTTTTCACGTTTAAATTCCTCCATTTATAGTCGATTATGTAGATGGCCCTAATGGAATTCCATAGCAAAGTCACGTTCAATAATCTATGCAATGCTGTGGTGCTGCTGAAACGGAACGTGATTTGGTAATATTTTGTACATTCTCATATTCGGACAATATCCAATTTATCATCAACATTATCACCATCATTATCTGATTACAATCCTGTAATAATAATCATGATCATAAACATCACCATGATGATGATAATGATGTTGATGATGATAATGATGATGATGATACGATGATGATGATGATATGATGATGATGATGGTGATGATGATTGGATTATAAAGGGGATGGTGGGGATGATGTTTGTAATTAAGGTGGTAGTAATGGTAAATTTGGCAACATTTGCGACACCATTACTTTATTACAAATGTCGAGATTCTTTCTACATTGCACACGTAATCAGCACTTCACTTGTCTTGGGCGGCTCCTTTGATGTCTGTAATTAATGACGTCGTTTTCATCACGTAACTACATAGCATGGTTATCATTGTAATGTTCGTAATGTAGGCTTTTACATAAACAATGATTTATTTTGGTATCACGATTTTTATGTAAGAAATAAAGTTCTTTATACCAGAAAATCGATTTCTTGATATGATAACTATTTCATTTTATTGCAAGAAATAAGAAAATAATTTTGAATTTTTTTCAAGAAATTTTTTCATCAAATATGCTTTCAAAACTCTGCCCGATATATCTCCTCCCATTGCCCGAATTTTTATATCAAGAAATCAATTTTCTGACATCAATCGGTTGTTTGATATAACAAATATGTATTATTACCACTGGAATCATAAAATATTCACTTTTTTATGTAAAAAAAGTATTTATTGATATCTCAAATCTCTATACTTATAGACATTAAGATTTTTTGTCTATATGAAATTGCTTTGAAATTGTAACAACGGCGCATCAAATGCCCGCTCCCATTGTTCGTGTGACGTTTTTCGGACACAATTTTCGGTTACTTTGTTTGTTGGGTTAACGTTCCGCCGACAATATTTCAGTCATTTTGGAGACTATGTCTACTTCAGACAGATATGCATGTAGTGGTACTCCATTGCAGTATCACACCGTAGACATGTGGCATGATACCACACCTAGTCACATTATTCTGACATTGGGTCAACCAGTCCAGGAACTACACTTATATATGCTGAGTGATTGAACCCACGACCTTCCTCTTCCTAGGCGGGCACTCTAACATTACGGCTATTGGGAAAGGTTTTGTTAGCTTTGACTTTTTGAAAAGTGCTTATTAATTGAAATGGAAGTAGAGATCGGGAGCCGAAACATCATATTTGTGTGATGTATTCCTTGATAAGAATCTATATGGAATCAGAAAAAAAACAAAAAACAATATAAAAATGCAGAAATAAATGTTTGTTACTTAAACATAAACTCTCTCTATATACATACTTGTATATACGTAGTATAATGTATTCATATTGTGAAACATATAGAATTTTTATGTGTTAAAATCGTAGTCATAGTTTTCTTTTTTCAGCCAGGCACAACCTACGATAGATGTTTCATCATGCTTTTGTTATCATGTTTGTCCATTAATATCTCTAACAAAACATAAAATACGTTTATTGAAATTATTACAGTTTACATTAAAATATATATCAATACATTTAGACTTGACTTGACTATTTGAGTTTACCGTCACTGCGACAGTATTTCAGTCATATAGCGACGTCCAGCTAATTACAGGTAGAGGAAGACCCCGAATGCACGGAAGCATCCGGGTAGAACCACCGACCTACCGCAAGCCAGCTGGAAGGCTTCCTCACATGAATATCCGGATGACCCTGCCGGGATTCTCAATACATTTAGCATCAGTACCTGTAAAAGAAAGTTATAAGTATATATTGTCCTTAACCTAAACGTTAAAAAAAGAAGGACGAACCTCTAAACAATTGAGTTCTTAGTATTCAAAAAGTTATTCAACATTCTGTCTCTGTATTCTAAAGAAACTTAAATGAAGACGGCTTGATTTAAAAGGATATACAGTATCTACTTTCAGTTTTCAATTAATTTATACACTTACGTGCAGCACGTTTTCATAAATTAAATTCTAATGTCTTGATAGGTAGGACAGGTCAATGTTGCGATGTCATTCTTCCACTAACTTATAACTTTTAAGTGATGCTGAAACTTCAAAATATCTTAAACACGATTATGGATGTATGTTATCAAAATCTCACTATTGTATTTTATTGCTTTATTTCGATATTTGCATAATCATTTTTACCGTCCCCGGTGGCCGAGTGGTTAGAGCGTCCGCCTCGGGAGCGGGAGGTCGTGGGTTCGATCCGCGGACGTGAAATATACCAAATTCGTAAAAAAAAATGGTACTCCCTTGCTTGGCGCTCAGCATATAAGGGTAGTTGCAGGACTGATTGGCCAAGTGTCAGGATAATGTGACTGGGTGTGGTATCATGCCGCATGTCTACGGTGTGATACTGCAGTGTGGCAGCACTATATCTGTCTCAAGTAGACATCGTCTCCAAATGACTGAAATACTGTCGGTGGGACGTTAAACCCAACAAACAAACAAACATAATCATATTTAAGCAATTTATAAAAATATCAGTGATTTTGATTATGAAATCTGAAAAAAAAAATGATTCAGAACCAAAACCTAATTGAAAAACTGTCGAAAATGAATGTAAATAGTTCAAAAATAAACAACTCCTGGTTTGTAGGTAAATATGCTTCACTACAATGTTGTCTATATACAACAATGTAGGTTATAGGTAACTGGAAGTTGCTAATCAAATTAAAAAGGTGGGTATGCAAATTTGATTCAATTGAGAGATGTTTTCTACGATTGCAGTTTTACATTTAAAATTAGTTGATTTTAAAATAAACGTTGAGATGAATAGTGCAAGTAAATATGATTTATATTTATAGTGCAATGATTCAGTTTAAAGTAATGCTTTGTTTGTTCATAGTTTAAACTGATTATAATTAATTTCAAGTTTTAATCATTCAGTTGGATTCGCTTCCAATATTTAAGTTAGTAAACTTAAGGCAATCCGTCCATCATTAAATTCTGATCATGGTCTTTCAAGTGATCTTGGGAATTTTATAGTAAATGCAAGCCTTTATAGACTTTGAGCAAACGAGCGTATAACAATACATGATTTAATTAATCATAAAAAATGTAAATCGCCATCGTGTCAGATGGCTGCAAGGTTTCCTTTCTGCTAATCTGGGTCAATGATTCAGAGTCAGCGTCTCTGGCTCAATTCGCAGGTTAAGTAAACGTGAACGGTGTCCGCCCGTCCAGGCTGGAGCTGTCAAGTTCCACAATTTCCTGCAACGATATTGAACATGTAAATACGTCGACATTCAGACCGTACATCATAGCTTATATTGTACCGTCTTTAAACTTGCCAACTTGAAATAAAACATATCATATCCTAACGTTAAGGGGTTCCAGCGTTGTCACAAAGTGACCATGCCTGGATTATCTGCCCTTGACAATACTCAATACTATATTAATTGTCACCAGAGGATCGTCAATTTCCGGTATAATTCGCTGATTTAAATGGAGAGATATCAGTAACTGGTGGAAAAAAAATACAATGTTTGTTTATTTCTCATTGACCACTGTGTGAAACTATACACAAGTATGTAGATTAGGTGTTCGAGAAGATTTGCGTAGGTTTACGTCTCATTACGAGTGAAAAGGTCTATTGATTTAAGCTCATGCAGTGTGCCAAACTCCCCACAGCAGTTACTTCCCCTGTACAGTTAGCGCAGCGTGACGTAATCACTGTTAGGAGTGAGATGTAGTGGAGTTCGTATATATCATGACAGGTCTTGCGTCAATTTGGCACGAAGTCAATGATGAATTAGGTCTGTGCACAGCACTTCATATAAAAACTGAAAAACATTATTATTCACAGTATGACTTTAATCAAAATTCCAGATTAAATGTCATGACTGATAGAGATCACTGATTAATAACACTGCATATTTATCCCAATGATTCAAAACATGCTGTCTACCTAGATTGAATTTGATTTGCAATTCCGTATTGCTAAGAATTTGAGCTGACCTTATAGCAAGTATTTTTTATCATATTCATAAACATTGTTTGGTCAAGTTAAAAACCGCGTTGGCATGTATTACTCGCGATTTACAACAAAGGACTAATTTCATAAATGTTAAGTCATGATTTTATCATACTATGTAATCATATATATATATATCTAAGGTCATGGCTTAAAAATATTTGCGTTGTACGTTCAGTATGTTTGTTTGTTGTTTTTTTAAGCCCACAATTTTAAAATAAGTTGATATTTTAAATAACATCAGAAAAGAGCAGCACTTTTCTCTCACAGTCACATTATCATGACTACCCCAAACCCACCATAGCAGTTACTTCCCTTGGTAAGTACCGTAACCACTGTTTGTCTGAAACAGGTCGGATTTGTCCTTTTACACTTGATTTTAAAACTCGAGAACTTCATTTCAGTTTAGTTTTAACAAATTTCATTTGAATAACATAATACTGAAATAGGTAAATTCCAAATGCTGCAATTGAAAGGTATTTGTGCTACATTATGGGGTGACCTGTGTACTTTCACATTTAGTTAAATACACGTAAAGATATAACGTGCGGCAATAAAATACTCCGAGTAAATATTTAAAAAAAAATACGTTCCCCGTTGCATAAACTTTAAATGACGTATTTTACTCTACACTTCTAATAAGAAAAGAAGGCCATAGCTCTGAATGTATAGTTGCTGTTTTTGTTATTGTTACTGAGCGGGAAAATAGGTCGCTATAACAATAGCAGTGTCATAATTATAAGTTTTCAGTTGATTATGGTGCCAACATTGATGGGTATGCTGTATTAATTCAATTACAAAAAATCATTAGAAAGATGTGCACTGCCCGAAAAGCCACACCACGTATTAGTTACCGTTTAATTTTAATTTTTTATGGAATTTATTGCAAGCGTATATTTACATTGAACATAATTATTTAACGTCAAGTACGCCATGCAGCTTTGAATTTGACCTCGCATTATAGACCCGCCTCCAGTTTGATTGGCAGTACACCTGGTTCAGAGTCAGTATCGCTGGGTACATTTATATTTTTGGCTTACAAAACATGACGTTATCATTCGCCGCAGAAAAAAGCTCCGCCCATAATGCTCAGTAGTATCATCGTAGGCACCACATTTTCTCCATATCATGATATCACGATTCATTTTATGCAATATGTTTTTCGAACGAAATACAAGCATTTCATTGGCCGATTAAGTAGGACAAACTGCTGAAGACCTTTACAGTTTGTCCGACTTAATCGTCCAATGAAATGCTTGCATTTCTTTCAAAATTTGAAAATATATACATGTATATTACATCTGATGATTTTTGAGGTCTTGATATGGACGAGATATGAATGTATGCTGCCTACGTGATCTTAGAGCGCGGAGCTAGTTGCTGCGGCAGACGTCATGTTTTGCATGTATCCTTATGTACCCACTGAGTCATCACGTGTACTATCAATCAAACGGGAGTTGATGAAAAATCCCAGTGACTTGTCGGGACTAAAACCCAAATCCACAGCGGCGAGAGGCTCAACAACTATTACCACAGGGTTTCGGAGACCCCCAGCAAACATGCTACATTTGTATTTAAATCCGAAAAATCTAGCTTTAAAAAAGATGATACTCCTTAGTCGTAGATTCCACTTTCAGTTGTCAGAAGTTTCCGACATTACGCTCCTCGCATTACACTGGAGGGCGTCCAAAAAGTATCACATTGAAAAATAACACTTTACAGATAAAGATAAAATATTAATATCACCCACGCGTGTTCATACAGTGACACGAAGGATGTTGTTTTACGATCAATTGGATGGGCGACACAGCAATGAAACGCCTCACATTTATCTCAGATAAACATTTTATGATCGATTCTAACACCGTGATATGCAATAAATTGTCAAGAAAGAGACCGTATCACAGTTTATGACTTGAATTATTTGTCAGGCGTGCATAAATACAAAATATAGAGGATATTTGTTCGTTTTTATTTCATCGATTGAACTTTGAAACTAGTATTCTCATGTGTAGCTAAGATAGATTATAGCATCTTCGACAAAAACAAAAAAAAAACAAAACAAAAAAAACAAAAAACAAACAAACAAAAAGCGAACATTTTTAATTTTATAATAAAAGGAGCGTACATGGAGAATTTGTGAAAATATTGCAGTAATCCGCCCAAAAGCATAAAATGATAATAATAAAAAAGAAACATTGTATGTCAATGATTTATGTGTTTGAACTTTGTTGTAAATCATTGTCTTTTTTATCAACATCAGTAACAGCATTATCATCATCATCATTAGTAACAGCAGCATCACTATTGTCATCATCATTATCATCATGAGCAGCAGCAGCAACAGCAACATCATTATCATCGTCTCGCCATCATCAGCGCCTCAGTCGTTGTCATTATGATTATTACTATTACGGGTGATGATGGCTGTGTGGATAAAATGTTCGCTTTGTAACCGGGATGTGTTCGGTTATAGTCGTTGCTGCGACATACCGAAGTCATGGAAATAGTCCAATTATATCTCCCTGGCTTTGCGCTCAAAATATAAAAGTAAACGTAATCCTGTGAATGATTGGCACGGTATCAGGATTAAGTATTAGCGGTATCATGCCACATGTCCTGATATCGCAGTGAAGGAGAGCACAATATGGGTCCCAAAATGTCTAAATGCTGTTGGTGGAACGTTAAACCTGAGTAAACAAACCTCAGCATCATTACAACGGGAGTCAAGTTCGAAAAATTTGGATTGAAAATTTACTGTTATGAACCCAGCAATTTAACAGAATCTACACAAAAGTGAATACATGGAACATATACTTTGAATTAATTAAATTTCGTCGTATTGTTGATTTCGCGAGTGGTAATTTTCGCGAAATCTCGTTCTTTCAGCGGGAGGACCTCCTACTTTTTTTAACACGAATCAAAGCGATTTCTTATAGAAAAAAATGTATTTGTAGTATGTGCAACATTGCGGAATTTGATCTAGGTTTAAAAAGAATCAAAACAACTTAACAGCAAACTTAAACTTGAAGAGAAATCGATTGTGCGTTACTGAAGAGAGTTAGACAGAATTATGATAAGATGCTACTCATTTACATGTCGTCAGTCCTTATTGACAACCTCAAACTTGGAGCTTACTGCAGCGTGCGATGTTTACCCTTTCATGCCCATCTGAACAGCTGCCTTACTAAAATAGACAAGAGCAAATGCTCTGGAAATTTAATTTGTCATAAGCTTCTTTACAGACATTCGGAAGAAATTAATTAAAGTTCTGATTGTAATGCATGCATATCACAAAGTGTCTGTTTCGTAAGAAGACGAGGTCTTGTCGTATTTTTTCTTTAAAATTCTCTGAAGGCTTGTTTTAACTCACTTCACGGTAGAACATCAGTCATACAGCGATTCTAAGCTATCTTCACATAACGAAACACCCAAATTGTACAGAGGCACTAGGATTGAGCTACTGGCCTTCCGCCATCCAGATGGCTTCCTACCGGGACTCGAACCTGCAGCGGCGAGAGGACAATTGATAATATAAGTCAGCGACTTCTAGCTAAAACATTAGCTACTTGTACTCAACATTAGAGTACCTGCACTCACCTCTTGTTTTTCATCTTTTTATTAAAATGTTCTTTTATTAATGCTATTTGCATTATCTTTATTCATTTATGATATATGATGTTTTTCATTTGATAATTTCGATTTATTAGAGAGAATCCGGTTTTTATGGAAACCAGTTTCTTGCGTACATATTGTTTACACAATCTTGAGGGTAATGCTGAACAAATAAATGATAATCCTGTAATTGAATCTTACGAATGTGTCAACATGTTATATCCAGTTATTGACAAAACGGGATGTTCAATAGGGCTATATCCAAGGGGTTACCCGACGTTTTGACGCTCACGTGTGAATATCGCCAACGTATTGTTATTCCATCAAGACATTGTTATATTAGGTGCGAAATATGGGATTCATATCGCTGTTTATCAGAATCTTAACACGACTGCGTTATGACAATGTTGCTGAAATTGAAATACTAACATTACATTAACGTTAAATTTAACTTGTTCAACAAAATTAACGCTTAGTCAGAAACAGAAATTATGTATTCCTACCCCTAAACAAATAAGCCTTAAAGCGTCAATTCTTCAAAGTAGTAATGATTCCAATTCACTGCTTTGTGCATTAAGTGTGCAAGGAAATAGGTAATACTTAGGCAGAATCTTAAGGAAATACATCCATCTTTAAATTATTATGGTTCTTGCTTAAAAAGACGTCAGTGCCATGCATAAGTATAAACTGACCTTCAGTTATAAGATCTTTTGCTAGTTTAATTTAAACATACATGTATTTCATTTTAAAATATTTGAAATGAAATCGGGGTTAAGTTAGTTACTGCCCTTCCCCTTGCGTAATACAAATGCCATATTTGCAGCAATGACGAGCTTTAGAAAATAGCAAACAGGTGTGAAATAAAATTCATCTAAAGAACATTTAATAACAGATACATAATATCTCAACACAGATGTGTCTATGAAAACAATAAGCTTGTGAACACACTTGCTCCTTTGCACAAAGTCTATAAATTACTCCATATTTACTATAAAATTCCCACAATCATTTGGAGGACCATGATCATTAAAGGATGGGTGAATTAGCTTAGACACGAATAAAAGAAATAAAATGTAAAATGATAGAAATGTGTGAAAAACAGCTCTTCAAAATGAGGGTACAATGTATTTCTATGAACGTTTGGAAGTGTTATTCCATTTCCTATTCGTGATAAGGAATGACACTAGTAAATCTCTATTGCTTGGTACTCAGCATATAAGGTAACTCATTATAAGGAACTGGTTGACCTGCTGTTAGGATAATGTGACTGTATATTTATGCAGGTGTTATGTCATAATGGAATACCCACGGCCGATCGATAGGTCGTGGGATTTTATGGCTTGATTTTGATGTTTTAGGGTGTGTCAAAATACGCCATTTCATTGATCGCATCACGTTATTAAAACCAATAATAGAGGGCATTTTATACAGCTGCCGAACGAAGCTATTTTTTTCCGGCATAGCTGTATAAAATTGATTTTGACCTTCTTCTTGGTATGCAAATTAACCCAGAGTAAATGCAATGCTATCACTGGCTTGTATAATTCATTTTATGATATTTAGGATATTCCAATTTAAAATGGGAGTTCAGGTTGTATATATCTTTCTACTTGATATAACAGGTTTCTTTTTTCATAATGACAACAATTTCCACTAATTTGTAAAAAAAGGACTCGTCATTCAGGGGGATGTAACTACTGCGGAGAAGTTGTGCAGTTTACTGTGAGGATGTGGAAAATAATCGGATATACGCGTTTTATAATCTTTCGGTTCGCTTAGTTCATATGAATTGTCTTTACTTTAAAAAATCAGCAAGTGCATAATATTTAATGGAGTTGGTAGATAAACCTTTTATTTAAGTTTGTAAATTAAATTCGTTTTATTTTTTTTCATATCGCCTTCACAATACCTCCCATAATCTTGGTATTTATAAACCTTTTTGCTAACTTTTCTAACTTATAATAGTTTTAATCTGTCTTACATGTAACAATGGACAATTATTTAGCTACTTATTTTTTTTTTTAAATATTTTTTGTTTATTCTTTACACGATTTTTAAGCCTCCATACCGAAGAGTATTGCATTTATAATGCGCGTTTCCATTGGTCGAAAATTTAATCAATAACTGTTATAGTTACTGTATTACGACACGGCATTTTGACATATTGTAAAAATGAATAAGTCAACAGGAGGTATAAGTTTACACAATTTATAACATACGTATTTACAACCAGATAGCCTTATCATCATCTTCTTCTGTTGCCATAGTTAGCTATCATTTTCTGATTATTATGTCCATATCTTTACACATTGTGGTCAAGGATAACCTACATGAGGGGTCTTTTTTTTGCCGAAGATACAACATCGGTTGAAACAGTGGGAACACAAGGGAGTCCTGGTGCGATACCCTAGTTCAATTGGAATAGACCTCTTGGTTCATTTAAGGCCGGTGTATAGCAACGATACACGGGAGACATATTCCTGGGTCGGGTAGAACCAGTACTGAGTACTCCCGAGTTCCAATTGTAACCCTATTTCGCCGAGATCCAGGCAAGGGTGTATCGGGTACGACTTTGATATATCTGGTTTGTCGTGAATTCGAATCCCATACATCCCGAACATAAAGCTGATACTACCACAGAGCTATTGGCCCCGAAATATACATATAGTTAAACGGTATCTCTTTTTTATTTGTTTCTATAGAGCGCTATAAACTACAACTTTGGTTGCTTTTCGTTTACATTGATTGCTCTCCGGTAAATATATCCCGTAGAAAATGTCAGGAAAGCAAACAGAGTGGATTGGAGAAGCCCGCAAGAACGCTGTAAATCAAATTACAACGGTGCCTCGTTATTATCACAACACCGTGATGATTAATCAAATAAAAGTTCGCGAGAAGCGCTGGTCAATCAACCAACTTCCAGTAAATCAATATCGCCTAGTCAATCACACCCTCGGAATGTGACTTATTAACCCCGCCGAGTAATTAAGCAACTTTGGCAAACAAAGCACGATTAGTTAATTAGACACTTACATTGGCTTTTAATTTCGCCTGAACGCCCATGGATACGGCTGTACGAAATACAGAGCACCGAAGGTACTGAAATATGAATATTTGATTACCTTTCCGTTACAAATGATGGATCAATTGGTGGGGACTAGTGACGTTTCATCTTCGGCGGTGTTAACAGAGCTCTGACCTGACTAGACTTGGTACAGTACAGTCCAAGCTGATTGGTTGCTTTGATGGATAGACCGAACCCTCTGAAAAGTCGAGGAAAGAGAGCATTTGATTTATATGGGCTGTTTTAAATATCGTCGGAGCCGTCTTGACTGATGTATGTTTGTTCAGAAATAGATAGGTTGATTAATTTGTGCACGTGCTGATTCCACACTTGCTACTTTCCCTGTACATTGGTTACAGATATACTAGATTAGTGTTCTAGCGGCCACCTGTACTACAGACAGTCAACATGTTTTAAGCAGCCAGGGAAATGATTCCTGAAAAGTATTTTGATCATCACACAATTAGCCTGCTTTGAGCAATAATCTCGGCTAGGCGGCGACCTGTTCAAAGATAACAAGCAAATTTGTCTCTGCGTCTCTGATAATGTTGGTCAGAACCAAATATTTTCTTGTATTTTTAAAAGTTTATATCATGGTCATAAATTCGATCACCTCTTTGGAAGAATGATTCTGTAATAATAAAATAAAGTAAATAATTATTTTGCACAGGTGCACAATGTCACCTAAAAGGTTCCGTGCATTTCCGATGTGACCGGATACTACTTGGTGCGTATCCGTGCATATACGTGTACCTTAATGCGTACAATACTTTACACAAAAAAGATTGAGCAGTCAACTATGCTGACAGAAATATACGAGATATGCAAAATTAAAGCTGAAAATTATCCCAAGAATCATTTTCTTGCCGACATTCAAAATTGTCTTAACCCTTGTGACCAGTGCAGACCAAGATCAGCCTTCGCATCCGTGTAGTGTGATCATGGTCTGAACTCTTAACTATTCAGTCAATACATTTCCAGCAAGCACCCCAATGAACAACTGATGGTAGGGTCCAAAATGAAGAAAGGGAGAATCCAATTAAGAAAATTCCGCATGGTTAGGGTTGAGATACCTGTAATGGTTCCGCTATATTTCGGACCACTTCACATCTAGCAAGATAACCAAGGTACCCTAATGAAACATTAGAACCTTGGTTATCTCCGTATCCCCCACCCCCTCTGTATTATTAAGAGTGACTTATGATGAGCAAGTCTGGCTGATTATGTAAATAACACAAGTGTGAAAAAGTGACTACTTTCTTTGATGCATGCCAAGGCTCTTCAAGGGCCCATTTTTATTCGTTATGATACAATTTTCATGAAAAAACAAATATATAACTAACGCAAACGGTACATAATGTGAAAATATGTGCTGTAAAATAACAGTTAAGCACATTGAAGATGTTGGTCTCATTTACGCCATTTTGTATTTTGGATGGATGTCAAAATATTCTTATTGTTTACATTCTACATTGGCGAGTTTTCCTGAAGACGGTCCTTAAACGGAAATACATGTAATTTGAATTTTAAAACTCGTCGCCGAATCACAAATTGTGTATCTGATACGTCATCAATTTATACACTCGTGATTCTTTAACGGAGACATACGGAAAGTCTATGGAAAATGGAAAACGTTATGAAATTGACGAAAATATACGGACTATACAAATCAATGATCTTTTGTAAAATATTCTTCCTCATAAATGCATTGTATAGTAATGTCGTCAACGAGTATGTATAGCTTGCATCTCTAAACAAATCTGTAACACACTTTAATATACAATGCCTTTGGAAGAATATTGGAGATTTAAGTGTTCGTGTTTGTTTTTTCCTTATTCATTTACCCATTAGTGAAAAATGGATTGCAATAATAATAATAAAGAATAAATAAATAAAAATAAAATAAACAAATAAATTGAGTCGATACATATCAGTAATCAGGCCAACACTTATTGTCTGGATTCCATTACGTAAGGGGCCTCCGTGGCCGAGAGGGTAAAGTCGCTGACTTTAACACTCACTCAGCTCCTCACCACATTGGTTCGAATCCCGATAGGGTCATTCGGATTTTCATGTCAGGAAGCCTTCCAGCTGGCTTGCGGTAGGTCGGTGGTTCTACCCGGATGCCTTCGTGCATTCGGGGTCTTCCTCCAACTGTAATTAGCTGGACGTCGCTATATGACTGAAATACTGTCGCAGCGACGGTAAACTCAAATAGTCAATAGGGAGCCACTACGCAAGGTCAGTTGAATTTTGTTGTTTTATTGTATTATCGGAATTTGGCAAAATCTCAAAATTTCTTTTCAAAATTGACATACCTTGATTATGACAATACCATGCAATCGATTGTATTTTTTGCATGATTAAACGAAAATAAAATGGACAGTGTATTACAGCGCATCAATGTCCTTGATTTGTTTGCTTTCAAAATGAAGAAGGCATCTTGGACCAACATCAATTAATGTTTTTATTCTCTCTGTTTCTCGTTATAAAAACCTTAACGTGTTGTCTGTAGTTTTCTCCTCTCATGAAATAATTGTTAATTTATGGAATTGTTACATTTCAATCTCCACGCACTGTCCATCATCATTTACGATTATCTCCCTTGACAGATCCTATTATAGACTAAACCAACATGGCGTGTCTATGACAGTACTGAATGATTCAAGACCATTTGTCACGAAGTATCATGTACACGATATTAAGATCGGTCAATTAGCATTTAACTGGTTTTACTATTGATTGTTTACTAACAATATATCATCCGACCAATGGCATGTTACACGAAATACTAATTATCTCACGCCTTGATGGTTAGACAATACTGAGGTTACGAGACATTTGTCACGATATTTTTTTTTGGTTTAAGTTTGTTTAATCTAATATGAACAGCCTCTGATTCATTCTACACTATAAGAAATTGTTTACCCTATTTCCTAAACAACAAATCGATGATACAATATCAACTGTTAGTGTAAAATATATTTTTTGCGATTTCATTTTCAGACAAACGATGAAGAAAAAAAAGAAGTTATATATTCAGTGAACTGAGACACCTCAAAGCATATTATATTCGACGTAAGAAAGGTAATGTTTATATATACTACAACAACAACAACAGGAAAACACGTTGACATAGAAGAAAGACAATAAAAATGGCGGCACCCACTACGTCATAAAAGGACAATATTGGGGGTTTAGATAATATCTAACATTGATTTACGCTGAAATAAATATATTTATTCAGTAGCCTTACATGATATAAATTTTATTGTAGTTCTTTATTTAAATTGATAATACGATAAGACCATCGATAATAGGTCCCCGCAGGATACATTATGATATTTATAGACTAGTCTCTGTTTATGTACCTCCAGATATGCAATATATCTATATTGGCGTAACTTCGGTTGGTTGTTCGGCCAATCTGTCGGTCCGCCTGTAGCCGATATTTTTCGGCTACCTTTGATTTAACTTTAAGCCATACGTGCACAATGCAGTTATTTTCTATATAGATAAAGAAGGAAAATTAAATCTTGCTATGATAATTTTCTAAAACGTTGCATTATAGAGAATTACACTAGAAACAAATTGATGGAAAAAAATGGTGGTCACATTTCTACTTTTTGAGTTACCTGCCCCTGAAAGAGAGTTTTTTTTGCTCTTTTCGGTCATGAGTTATGGCCCTTTGATATATTTCCGAAAATATATTTTGTCCGTACTCAGCAACCTTTGGTCAGATTTTGATTGAACTTCAAAGTATCTGTAAGCATCTATGAGTCATTTCCTTTTTATATGCATTGAATAGTTTGTTTAGACACCTGTTTATCAGATGTTTACCTGATGTGTTTTTATTTTAATCCCTATACTTCGTCAAGACTGTCACTGATATTGATACAGTAACTGTTGCAAAGCGATATCTGGGGGTATTGACCATTTTCAATGATAGTTCTTGCAAAAACTTATAGGCATCAATCATCCATCAAACACATATCTAGTATCAACATAACTAACATCCGATAGGTATCACTGTGCTTACTATGTGCTGAAAAAATGTTGGACTGGTCACAAATGGGTCCAGTGCTTATCTGTCCCAGACACCTGATGTGTAACGTGAACATCACTGAGGCACACTCATAAGGAAAGGAATACATCATCACTTAACAAAGTGTTTGTGAGAATTCAACTCATAACCTCGTGACCTAAACGTTTGAGGTACATACCCCAAAATCAAAAGTGGTTTCCTATTACTATTGCAACAATTGTGCAATATTTGATACAATAGAGGTACTTAGAGTATCATTGGACATTACTTCCTTAACACAGTGTTAAAGGAGTTTAATTTGTGACCTTGACCTTTGATGCACAGACTCAAAAATCAAAGGTACTAGTGTATAATGTTTCAGGCCTAGGAGTCAATAGATTTTGAGTTACACAGTGTTTGTGAGAATTTGACTTATTACCTTCATAACATTATCCTTTGAGGTACAAATCCCATTATACTAGTACAACCATACCAAGTTTGAGATTCAGGGTCAAAAAGAACTCAGTTATCACTCGGACAAGACTTTCTTGTAAAATGTTATTATGTGACCTTGACCTTCGAGGTATTGACACCAAAATCAATAGTGGTCCTCTACTAGTCATAAGCAACAACCATACCAAGTTTGAGATCTCAGAGTAAAAAAAAACTCAAGTTATCACTCGGACAAGACTTTCTTATAAAATGTTATTATGTGACCTTGACCTTCGAGGTATTGATACCAAAATCAACAGTGGTCCTCTACTAGTCATAAGCAACAACCATATTAAGTTTGAGACTTAAGGTGAGGACTAAGTTATTACTTAGACAAGGTTTTGTTTATCGACAGACCGACATTAGCAAAGCAATTATGCCTACTTTTCTTCGAAGGAGGGCATAAAAATAACAACATCAAAGGTTTGGCATTGTTTTAATAAGAACATAGATTGCATATACCATACCATGATCGCGATGTTTGATAACACACAGAGATACGTTCGTTATCCTGCATTTTAGATATTGTTGGAGACAATGAAAATCTCTTGCAAATAAGTGTCACTTTAGTTTAACGCTGTTGTGTGTAACTCTGAATATAAATAAACATTATGATCTGAACAGGGAGGAAGATCAATGACGAAAAACCGGCATGCAGTTTTGTTTTGATATATGTGTTCTTCAAATATATCAAATGACCATATCAATTTTACTTCAACGTTGTAAAGAACTCATTCTGATTTCAGTTTTTCATTTCTATTATTTCGTTTACCATTTCATAAAAGTCAAGCAGCAAACATATTTCTGGATCTTTTATTTTCCGAAATGTCATTAAAGACTGCGTTATAATGGAATGGGACATTTTCATTCATATGTTTCTTGTTTTGTTGTTGTTGCTGTTACTGTGAAACTATATTTTCTTGCATTGCCATGGAAACGCAAACGTTATATTGATTATGACGCGATCAGGAGTGACTTTACGATTCACAGGGCTGTTCCGTGGAACAAAACACGCATTAATGAAATGAAAGCGGGAAGCGTCACGCATCCTCTTCAAATAGAAGACAAAAATCTCCCTCGCGCAACCTGCATTTTGGCAGCAAAAGTAATAACTTTGAAGACGACCAAATTACCAGTTTCTGTTAAAAGACCAAAAGGAGTTACAATATCGGCTTGAAAATGCAGCTCTTCTTCAGCATGGTTTAATACGATTGCATCACTGTTATTGCTTAAAAAATCATAAAATTGCCTCGCTTAATGGCGCATGCGTTGAAATTACGCATGCGCATTGCGTTTAATGATTAGGTTTAAAATTGAAATTGCGAGGCAGATGATATTCATCAAATGCAAAAAATAACTGTTCTGATTTGACGATACCTCAACTAATTGAATAATTACATGATTTGTTTTATTTAAAGCCAATCTTTCACTTGTAAAATGTTCTCTTGACTTTGTTATTGGCAATGTCTGTGATAAATAACATTGGGGACGATTCAGAGGTACTGAAAGTATAAAATCCCCTTTTTTTTCAACTTAAGTGACCTTTTGAAGAGAGAAGATGTAAAAAGTCATGTATATATATTTTTAGGGTCAAAGCAGACAATTTTGAGCATCATGGAAAAATATAAGTTAACTTTGTATTTGCCGGTATTTAATTGTTTCAGTTATGTTATTAGTGAATCACGAAAAAAAAAAAGCAAAGTATAACCACACACACACACATAAATGTCCATATGCAACTCCTTATAGAATATTTTCATTACATTAGTCCCGGTGGCCAAGTGGTTAGAACGTACGTTCTGGAACCGGAAGACCGTGGGTTCGATCACTGTCCACAATATACCAAATTCGTAAAAATCTAGTACTGGTATAGCCACCATGCCTAGTGCTCAACATGTAAAAGTAGTTCCAGAACTGATTGACCCGGTGTCAGGATAATGTGAATGGATGTGGTATCATGCCACATGTCTACATACTGCACTGTGGCAGAACTATACCTGACTCAAGTAGACATAGTCTTTAACTGATTAAATACTATCGATGGAATATTAAACCGAATAAACAAACACACAAATTATGTATTTAATTATCATATTTATCCGACCGACACAGAAGCAATCATATATTGTAATCAGTGCAATGTTTTTGTATCATTCAATACGATATCTATATGTCATTACAGGCCGTAGACATACAGTTCTCTGATAAACGTGTATACAGGTTAGCTCAAGGACTCGTTGGCCTTGTGTCAGGATAATGTGTAACAAAAAATAACAAAATAATTACGTCTATCATGGATTTTGACAGAGCTATTTGGTATTTATTTACCATATGCTTGATCAAAACATAAAAAACTGACTTTCAGGACATAAACCGCGAGATATTCATAAATATGACTACGTACCTTTAAACTACAATCACTGGAATATAGAGGCTGGGGAAACAGAACCAGTAGTTTGCATGCGTTACCATTGAGGTCTTTGACATCCAGATGGCTCACCAACGACCCATAATTGGCATGGAACAACCATAAAATTAATTGAATAAGCTAAACAGAGATTGTTCTAAGGGATCGCGCACGGTAATTTCGTGCGCAAGGGGTCCATTTGGCTTATTGAGTGTATATATTGGCTGCGCTAAAGAGACGATGATGATGTTTACTCGAAAAAGAGGATTGCTATAGAGGAGAAGGGTCGTAAATTCAGTCTGGATAAGAACTGGTCTGGGGTTAGAAAGATAAATTGTAAATAATTGTGATGTTTCTCTCGTATGTAGATACTTCAGGAAAGACAGGCAATTTATTTGTCTATAAAATAAATGACCCCACTTGCCTGGGTCTTCAGACTATAGTGTAATCTCCAAATTTCCACTTTCTATTTCATCGTGTGAATTTTATTCTCATACATTTTCTCTCTTTCAATAGTTCTTAATCGAAATTAAAAAAAAATAGAGAAATGTATTCAATAAATTATGTATTAATAAATTAAAGATAGTAATACATTCGGAATAAAATAAAATCCAAATTAAACTCGTAATGGCCCATTTGGTACTCAAACTTTTATGCCAAGGATACTGTTTTCGGAAAGAGATACAAATGTAATGCATCTTATCTTTAAAGAGAGAAGGAGAGAGAGCCATTTGCGGTATATACAATGCTGTCTCTCTTTGATATCACGTTGTAACCAATTCAGTGGCATCACGCATAGCCACAAAAAGAGAGTAACCAGTTCCACAACGACACGTTGGGAGTCAAGCAAATACTTATTAGTTTCTTTACTGCCGACTGTGGTACGTTACGGTCAAGAGTTGAACACACGACCGCCGGCCACAAAAGTTGCCATTTAGTCCTTGTCCACTCGACTATTAGAACTGGTTATAATGATTCATCTATGAGAAAGAGTACTTCGGAAATATTCAATAACTCGTCGAAATTGATTGAAATGTCTATGTAACTGTGTCGTTTAATTTTAGTTTTATTTATTTTTTTATACTATTCGCTCCCAGCCATGTTCTTTTGTAAAATAATATATAGGAGAACATGATGGCGAATATGCAATAATTCCTTAGACATGTTTAATCACTATATGGCTAAATAATGAAGATCGCTTGTATACAAAATAAATATTTGAAGTGTTAATTTTGCAAGCTCAAGCAGCGTCGCCAACTGTCTGTGTGTGTTTACTGATGTACAGTTTAAGGCCAGTTAGTATACTTTTAATATGCACAAAAGTAAATATAATTTAGGTATATATTTGATCTCATCCCACTTTACATAATTATTTATTGATCTTAGATTTCCAACCGTGAAAACTGTATCTGGTTTGGATGACGTCATCATTTAATGGCGACAACGTCTCTCGGCAAACTTGAAAACAACGGTGTTATATTTCTTAATCTTTCCAAGCAAGATACTGTTCACAAGATTGATTGCTAGTTACACTTGCTGCTCGTAATTTCCTTCATTAATCAAACGTTTAAATAAAACTAATTCATGTGTACTGTAGAAAGGCCAGATGTGTTAATTTCCAAAAAAGGTTTACGGCAAAAAAATTGATCACGAGCATCTTAAAAAAATTGTAGTCAACTGACGACTTGGAGAAAAATTCTAAACCAAATATAGAATGAAATAATATAAAACAAACACTTTGAAATAAAATGAGAAAAAATGAGGCAGAATAAAATTATAAATTGATTAAGGAAAGGATTAAAAAAAAAAATGATATTAAAACTGCGATGAAGTGAGGTATGGGATTAAATGGATTTCCAAGCAAGATACTGTTCACAAGATTGATTGGGGTGAAATGAGATGAGATGTAATGAATCGAGATTAAACAAGAATCATATCTTGAATAGCGATACGCAGAGTTGATAAAAATAAAGAAACGGAAAATGTAGAACGGAAAACTATTATCTGTGAAGCATTTCATTTTTGAAAGTCAAAATAAGCATAATACAATAACTGTTGATATGAATTACGGACCAACATACTGCGCTTATATTTATAGCAGGTCTCTCTGTGCATCTAAAAGAATTGTTTTGTTATGATACATGTAACTACATATTTATCAATGGAAATTTTGTTCAGGAATATTTCGAAATACAAAACATAGCTAAAGCAATATTGGATGAAATAAGATAAGGTGAATTGAGAATTAAACACATTGGGGATGGGATAAAACGAGATAAGATGTTATAGATAAAGATGAGATTAAATATGGAATGGAATGCGATAGGATAAGATGGGATGAAATAAATGAGAGTCGATTAAATGAGAAGAAATGGGACGGGATGATATAAAAAGATTACTATTTAAGATGATGTTTCAGGACTTTGAAAACGCACACATTTAATATATTTCTCACATACTTTTTCAGAGCAAGCGTTTTCAAAGTCCTTAAGTATATATCAAATCAATGCTAAGGCATGAGATGAGATAATAGATTGAAATTGAACGGGATAGATGAGTGGTTAAGAAAATAGATAAACAGACAGACAGATAGAGAAAGAGAGAGATAGAGAGAGAGAGAGAGATGAACTGAAGAACAAAATAAAAATGATGAAATAATTTTTTTCCGCCATCTTTGCGTTGATCGCGACATTTTTATATTTCTAAAAACTGTCTGACATTTTTTTGTCTTGTGCTGTCGTTTTCATTTCTTGAAATATTTCTTTATTTTTTGGGGGCGCCTTTGCCTGACAAGAAAATAATTTATTTAAGAAGTTTGTGTTTACCAGGCAAACAGTTTTTTGGGGGAATTTAATCTTAAAAAGAAGATCAAAACAGTCTCTGAAAAGCTAATCATACCGTGGTCATACTGTAATGAGAAAAGTTGTTGTTTTTTTGCAATGTCGACAACAACATTTAAATTATTTGGCTTTGTTTGCTCGAGTTTGATACCCAACCGACAGAATGTTATTTTTGGAACATTTGTGTATATGAGACAGATATAGTTCTGCCTCACTGCTATATCACACTGTAGATAAGTGACATGATATCACACCCAGTCACAATATCTTAACACTTGGTTAACCACTGCGTTTGTGTGTTCCGGTTGGGTTTCGAACGGGGCGGACGCACTAACAACCTGGCTACCGGGAACCCATTTTTAGATTTCTACCAATTATTAACAGTAATAGTAATAGTAGTTATTTCATTTTTCTTTCGAAAGTAAAAATACTACACAATCTAACAGTATACGTACAATTCTGTTTAAAACATATATACCTTAGACTCAGTTGCATGCCAGTGCCAATACTAAATCTGAGACCATGGTCGTAGTATTTAAAACGTTTCCTAGCAACTTCTATGTAATTATGTCTCCTAGGAATCAATTTCCTTACTTCGTTACTCTCTCTCCTCGCACCTCTAACGTTCACTCTTGTCAAAATTTCCAAAAATGGATATAAGAACCGCTGAAACTGGCAAGTTATGGCCGAACAAACTTGTCCATCAATCTATTTGTGGTTGCTGCGCAATATCAGGCCGAAACTTACCATTTCTGATGGATTGCCCAATTCCGTTTGTCATTTTCCGTATCGGCACTAGTTCATTATTTACTTAGGGCAGACATCTTGAAAAGAGCACCGGTAACTTTTCTCCCAATTTCTTGAATTTATGTTGTTAAAACATTGGCACTTTGATGAATAGATTTATTGTGTGTATCCTGTCAAAGAGTTATCTGATTGATCAATTAAGGTCGATGAGAGGCCGAATGATGTCAAGTCCTGGAAATAATTAACAAATAAATCACGTAAGGATGAATCAAAGGCAAAGGATATTACACCGCAAAACAGTTTTATGGGTCACGCGTACTGAGAAGTATTCTGCTTCCCAAAGTACGGGACAGTTTGTCGCAGCAGCACCCTTTGCTAATCGAGAACTATTTTCTTTTGGCCACCTCAGTAAAGCAGTCCTCCATGACGGCGACGACAACAGAACATACAACAATCACAAAAATAAATAAAATGAAAAAATAAATAACATAACACAACAACAGAATATAACAAATATTCAAATTAATAGTTTCTGGTTCAGTACAATGACCGGCAACGATATTGATTTACGATATCCATGCTCTCTAAATTCTCAATGATGAGAGAAAGCGGTGGTTCTTGGCTCGATGCTAAGATTGGCCACCATATCAGCTATGCTTCAAGTGTTCACGACCATGACTTAGGTGAAGAAAGCTGTTAGTTTTGGCAGAAGCCCTGCCTATCCAGACTAATAACCGTCATTGAATGCAAAACTTAGAAAATGACGTTTAACTTAATTGAACATTAAATTTTTTATAATGTCACCAGGGAAAACATGTTCTGAAAACATGTTAAGCTCTTCTCGACGAATTTGTTGACATCACCGGCGCAATAGCTTTGTGGTATATTGTCTACTTTGAGATCGGAGGTCTGATGTTCGAGTCCCAGCCGGGGCACTTTCCTTCGGTGACCGCGCCAAACCAAAAATATATGAAATTCGTACCTAGGCTGTGTTCTGTTAACCATAACGCTCGCAACTGATAGGATTTTGGTTCCTTGCTTAAAATCTATACGCTACGTTACAACAGGAAAACAAACGCTAACGTTATGGATATTTAAAGGTTAGAGAACGCAGGGCAGATGCACCTTGCTTGGTACTCGGTAAAATAGGCTATGGGAACTCGGAGTACACAGTACTGGTTCTACCCAGGACTTGTCCCCCCTGTATCGATGCTATACACGGGACACGTAAAAGAACGTAAAAAAAAGCACTAGGGTATCCCACACGGATTCCCTTGTATCTAACCACAGTCACGTCTGCATGTTGTCTCTTGACCGCAATATGGCTATCCATTAGAAGAAGAAGAAGAAGAAGTACTTTGTGCCTTGAATGTCACTAAGAAATCATGACCTTATTGAGGTATGAATACGCAGCCTTTGTGTCTGTAAGTACTGTACAGTGCCTCTGGACCACAACGCTTCTTGATTTTAATGCTTTAGATGTTGGATAGTTCTACTGTACAGTTATTTCTGTACAACATAGATAACAATTAAAGCCCATGTTTTGCGTTAATTCGCGCCGTCTGACCAGTGCGTGATAGGTCAAGCGTAAAGCACATAAACATCTGTTATGTGTTATAAAAGCCACTAAATCCATTTCCTTTAATCATTCGATATTTAAAGGGCTATCCTCTCGGTCAGCCCAATTGTAAAATTACGTGCCAGCCAGCTTTGGGAATGCAAGTGATCGTTTCAATCAATGTTCCATTCGCAGAGAAAACGTACTGCATTAAAAGACTGTACATTAGAAAACACATGAAATTAAGGGGTTTCTCCGACTGAATTCTTAAGTACAAATAGACACGTTTTATAGAATTAATGATACTTTTCGTGGTAGTTTTCGTGTCCTGATGACGTAGTATGGGCAACCATTGTCATTTGTTTTCAATCACAAACCGGGTTATTTAAAGCTACATACACTTTTTATATCTCCGAATCCCTTTAACTCAGACAAGGTAATGTATGCTTCACAGCCTGAAATCTGTTCTTTAAGTTTTATCTATACTTTAAATTTCCCAAAATATACGATACATTGATGACTCTTGTCTGGTGAAAGAATTGGCCTCTAAAATAATAAATAAATGCAAGAAACTAGCGACACGCAAGTCCAAATCAATAGTCTATATGCTTTGGATGACATTGTTTGAGCTGGCTTTTAGTCTGAGACTTTTTATTTTTATTTATTTTTATCGAAAAAAAAATCAGTCATGTTTGAACCTTGTCTGCATAAAGCATTTTAGAGACTTTCAGTCATTTTGGTGATTGAGCATTTTATCTTAATCTCGTTCAAAAAGATGTGCGCAAATCTACACAGACGAAACAGTCCTGACCTTTTAAAAATGGATATGCTCTGTAACAATGAAATAGGTAAACGTTCTTTATGTTTTATTGGTAAGATAAGAGATCATGAGTTATTGTACAGGAAAATATTTTTAAAACTAAGATTAAATGTATGTTTTGTTGTGAAATTGACCTGTTATAGGACGGCATCTATTACCACCGAAATTGTACTCTTGGAGCAGAAGATTGTACATCTAGTACTTGTCTATTTTAAGTTCTGTCAAGAGTTACACATTTTAACATTTAGGTTTATCCAGTGGCCAAGCGAAAATGAAATTTAGAAACTGTTTAGACTATGTAAAAATGTACGAATATGCTTGAAGGCCCCGTTTAATATTGTATTGGCGAAAGTACGAGTAATTACATTCAATACACGCTTATATGACCTAACACAAAACTTACATTTGAGTTAGTTTTTTTTTCTTCGGGGTAATTCGTTGTTAAAAACGACGTCCGTTTATGTCACTATTCTTAAACAAAAATTAGGCTCTAGTGTCCCCCGGTAAATTCTCTATTTATCCGAGAACTGGTTGCATAATATTGATATTATAACACACAATAGTTTAACACTGATGTTGTTACAGTTGAAGTATAAAGTTTATATTACAAAACCTTAAAAAAGATATTGATATCATATGACTAGTTGTATAACACTGATGTAATAACAAAGGTTGTATAACACTGATATGATAACAATTATAGTAAAAGACTGATATTTTAACAACGGTTGTAAAATACTGATTTTATAACATTTGTTGTATATCACCGATATTACAACACTGATACTAAAATATTGATATATATTTACACTGATAATTTGCCACTGGTAGTGTTAAATTGATATTATAAGAGTGGTAGTATAATAATGGTATTAAAAGGATGGTATTATTTGCACTGATATAATAATACTAATTTCATATAATTTATATAAATAAATCCATTCAACTGTTCAACTTATAAATACGATTCTAAATATTGTTATTTATGCTTTTGTTTAAATACAACATCCTTAAATCTTTAGGAAAATGCTGCCCAGTGATCGTAAGATATTAAAGTTTCACTTTACTTTACTGCCAACACGCAAAAATGCCACAAACTATTGCGATAATATCTACTTGACAAGCTTGCTGAAATGCTTGCAGTCTGTAATTTGCCAAGAAAAGATCGTAAATGCGTCGTTGCCTCTTAAATTGTTTATATCATAACCATGAATTGCATATTACGAAAAATCACTTCAAGTTAAGGTATAATTTGTCTGGAGAGGTAATTTGCCACTGGAGTCTGTTTTTTTTTAGGTATATCATCAATTCTCCTTTAGCATTTATAACGACGAATGATAACCTTCAATATCTAATATGATGGAACAGTCAAAGACCCATCCATATACGGATATTGAATAGCTTAGAATTTCTTGTCCTTAAAAAGAATGTTATTAAAATAATTAACGGAACAGCAAATTATAACCACAAAAGAGAAGGGAAATTCCCACGATGCTTCAGTCGCTGATCAAATCTGTCATTCGAACTCATTTGCGTCTTAACGAAATTTATCTTCGTGTTATGGAAAAAAATATTTTTCTTAGAGTTTCTAGAGATTAAAACTTTAAAGGAGAACTGATGTTGCTGCTATGTGCTTTCATTCATTGGTGAAATATTTGAAAAACGATATTGTTATTCAATCAATAATTATAGATATTTTGCAGACCTTGATCTTGATATATATATAATAAATATATATCTCATCATATATATATAGCTTATATATGAAACAACGTGTTAATTATATTAATGCGATCTTGACGTGTACAATCAAGAAATCCATTTCTTAGATTTTGAGATCTGAAAATGCAATGCTCAAACCTCCAATTTAATATGAAACAATTTCGCTGAAAGGCGTTTGACAAGTGGTTTAATATATTTTTACCTAAAACGCCCCTGTGTCGTAAAATAGACATTCCATTTTAAATGCTTCATTATTTGATGGACAACTTTTAATATCAACGCAGCACGTACAAACTTAAAATGGAACACTTACTTAAAATTTACTGAAACTTTAATATAAAGCTTTATCATCAATCAAGTCTGTAAACACTTTTCCTTTTTGTCTTATTATTTTAAATCACATAATTAGTTTCTGAATATTTTCTTTCAATATTTAAGGTAATGCTTCGCAATGTTACTGGCGGCAGTGGGTTTAAATGACGTCATTTCGATTTGCTTTGTAAATGAAGCACGCAGAGAGAAAAGGGCATGTCTGACTTAGTGATGGATCTTTTACGTTTCAGGAATTAAATATTTATCAAAACTCACAAACCCGAGGATTACTAACGAAGATGGATAGCTAATAATTTCAAACTGAGATATATTAATTAAAACCAAAAAGCACACCGTTTTGCTTTTGATATCCGAAAAATCAAAGCTGCTAAGCACTCTGAGTCATCCTGTCTTCAGAGTTTTGCTTTTAATGTATAGTTTGAAACTTCCCTGATATGTGTCGAAGATTTTTTTAGATTTGTAACCATACTTGATTTAACACTCAGTGACACCCCCTTCTTCGAAAAGAATCTAGAGATAATCACGGATTTGAGAGGAGTATTGTATACTGAGCTTGCTCTACTACAGAGATTAATTTCTGTAAAGTTTATCTTTTTAATCGTGTAATCTATAATACTTGTAAAAAGAATAATTAAAATCTGAGATCAATTTTAACATAATTATTCAGATGTCTTACTACAGGTGTAAATATAAGAAAAATGTTTATAGTATATACTTATGATAGTGAAACATATATATTTTATATAAAACATAATTTGAAGGAATATATAAATAAATCAGTCATAATAATAAACAGGATCATCCATGATTGTATGACAAACTGAACTCACGAAATCGCTTCTCTGGACTGGTAAAAAGATCATGCTGCGAAAAGTGTCACGTGGTACCGCAAGTACCTGCTTCGGGGATACAATATTTTATATTTTAACCGAATTCGCGTTTACGTAAAAAGCGTTATCTCGTGTAATATGACCTACACTTGCCGATTTCATTTTTTAAGAATCAAAATATTTCACCAACGTTAACGAGGGAGTGTAAAAACTTTTTTATTCAATACTACCGATCATCTGTAAACGAGCTTCTTTAAATATTTCAATTACGAGGATCAATTCCATGTCAGTATTACATATTAAATGTTAATAATCACAACGGAAAACAGCACGCTACAAGCTTATAACACAACGTAAATTGACATCTCATAAGTTTCATACTTTCTGTCGTATAATGACTGCAAACATTTACGTGCAGTGATTTCCGTGACTAAATCATATCACATCACGCGTCTTTCTCATAATCAGATATAACGGAACGTTAAAAATCTATTCCCGTCATTAAAACATAAATATAAATACTGACATTTATCGTTTTCCCTCAACAAAGTGTCAAAAATAAATTTGATGTAAAATCGTATTGCTATTTCTCTCCAAGACCGACAATAAAACAAAACATGATTGTTTCATCCAATATAAAACGTAGCAATGTTTTCCCATATACGTAAAGACATTATCTTGCAATGAGTTATCACTCGACCATAACTAAAGTAATTTATCGGAGGACCTATTTCAAGCATTATTAACTTAGTTTATGATACATCGAGAAATTAGTATCTGCATGTTTATGACGTATATTGTATCAGCACATGCGCATGAAATATTAATTTGTAAAACGCATGCAAGACTTTGTCGTGTTAATGTTGCCTGTCATTAACTATAATTATTTCTTACTGGTCATAACTAATGCACAGACAGGTTAATTAAAATTGTTAAAACATGATGATTTGACATAGTATTTTATAGTTTTCCTTATCGATTAACGGTAAAATGCTATGTCAACTAAGCATATTTTATCAATGACGAATGTTGAACTACTCTTAAGACACTTCTGTTTGGCGAGGGAGAATAACTAACCACAACAGTTGCACGAACAACATACGCCGCTATTTTATTTCTTTCAGTTACGAATGCAGTTTGTATCACGTTTACTTTCGGATTTAGTTCAAAATATGTATAAATTTTAGTTTCAAGTCACATACTCAAAAAAAGTATTTCAAATAAAAAATAAGATGAAAGGTGAATGCAAAACTATTATAACTACATATAAAATAGAAGTTACGCTAGATTTGCATTAATCCCTCGAAATATAATGGGGATTTGTGTATGTTATAAGAGAAATAGTCTGAGACAGAACGTAATTCTTTCGATAATTGAATGCCATGAATTTCAATATGTAAATAAAAACTAGTAATACAAATACATAGCATCTAAAATTGCTTATTGTTTTAATACAGATGGATGAATTATATAATTATTTGAAATATCGTAAAGTTCGGTCAAAAACAGGGACGTTTAGATACAATGTCAGAATCAATTGCTACCACTGGTCATGCTTCTTTTAATGGTAATTTTCGTTTTTAAATAATTTGGTCCAAATACTGATTTACCACTATTGGTCATTTGTTTTAAATACGTTATAAATGTAAGAACAATTCTTTCCCGATACACCCTCCTATGCCGAATCATATTTACTTTTAATTTTAAATGAAAGGATTACGGCTTTAAATAAACAAAAGAAAATTAGTTTTCATAAAATACTTTGTCTATGATAAGCCTATCTATCTCTTATAACTAATTTTGAATGATATAGTAGAACGTTAAAGATAATATACATGTATGCTAATTTTATTTCTATCTGTAAACATATACATGATAGGGTCTTGATTGACTTGACTATTTGAGTTTACCGTCGCTTCGACAGTATTTCAGCCATAAATCGACGTCCAGCTAATTACAGGTGAAGGAAGGCACCGAATGCACGGAGACATCCGGGTAGAACCACCGACCTACCGCAAGCCAGCTGGAAGGCTTCCTCATATGAAAATCCGAATGACCCTGCCGGGGTTCGAACCCACGCGGTGAGGAGCTGAGTGAGTGTTAAAGTCAGCGACTTTACCCTCTCGGCCACGGAGGCCCCCGTGATAAGATGTTTGCTGTCTGATTCTGCCAGAATATAAATGATCATGCTGCAAACTAATACTATAGCGTTCATAATTATGACATCGACAAATCAATTACTGAACATTATTACACACCACGTATTACGTATTGAGATAAAACAAGGGCCATACCTACCATTGCCCATCGATCATTTCCTTTACCATATGATTATATCATTATTATACAGTATTTTCCACTAATGTTCATCCTAATTGTAAGATCCAAATTGCTCAATATATTAACATTTTGTTAAGAAACAATTTTGAGAATAATAAGTGTAATTAGTTTTCGCAGTAAGAAAGGTGATCAATTTTCGCGGACGTTTAATGTATACGTTGGTTTCTTTTGATGGAACATATACTCAGTACAAGTACTCATCAACTGTAATTTTAGCGTACAGATGAATGGGTCTCAGAGATAAACCGGCACTTCATTTAATTCAGAGAACTATTTTTGGGATTTTATCCCCCAACACCCTCATCAGCAGTAATGTTCTGCATGCAAGTAATCTTTTCTTATCAGATATATTTAGTTTTAAAGAAAATACAAAAGAAAAATAACTAACTTATCAACATTAAAGACTTACCCAGTGAGACACAGCAAACGTATATTTAGTTATAATCTATATCTTCGAATATTTAGTTAGTAAGAAATAATGCATGAAAAAGTAAAATATATACATGTATTTTTTTGTCGGTAAAGATAAAAATTGTCATCATTAATTGTTAAATGTGTATTTTCATGCAACTAACATTAGGACAGTTACCCAAAGGTGAAAGTAAAATATTAGTATTAACAGTAAAAAAGTTTAATCAAATACATTAAATATTTTTTCAAGGGGATTAGGAATAACTCGATAAAGTTCTGCCAGGCATGGTTACGGTACATTGAAAAACAAAGAAGATATAGATCAGCGGCTTCTTCCCTGATCAATACAGTAAATATCCTTGACCGATGACGAGAACAGTTGTAAACAATTCTGGGAATTAGTTTGACATCTTTACAATCGATACTAATTCATTCTCAAACATTGTCCTGTAAGAACATACGCTTGTCTTTGATTACCGGACAACCGGAAGTCGTAAATGAGGCCCATCATTAATCAGGTTACAGATTGCAATTGGTAGTCACGCAATTGGACTCACGATGTCTTCGTCTCGGTTATGATTGATTATATGGAGGTAATCGAAGATCTGAAACATACAAAGAACTGTAAAATCATTAGGTTTCGTTGACGTTATGAGTCGTCGAATCTGTATGAAGGAAATATTGTGTGTTAATCACATCATATTTACGCGGATTCGTGATAATTCAAGAAATCAAGAAAATAAAATGCCGGTGCAAAAAGGATGATTCTTATAACAGGAAGCCAATTATAACAAAAGTCTGATACATCGTTAACAAATACCTGAAATGAAGCAATGCTTAGATCTTCACTTACACTTTGATTGGAGTTTTTGTAAAGCCAGTCAGTGTAGGCATCTTTTTCTCTGAATTCGAACTTCCTGGTTGTTAGCCCGACACCATTACGTGTTGCTCCATATTTAAACCATTCATTGAAAAAAAGAGCAATTGTTATTAATATTTCATCACATAAAAGCAACAAAATATAGAAAATATTGGCTCCTGTTCTAAATGTACTAAAATGGGGATAAATATTTAAATGCCATTTATTTGCAAATGAGTGTAAATTTGAAAATGCCATTTTTCGATCTGAATAAAAGTAGGATTTTCATTGGTCATATTAAAGCTACAAAATGAAATCTGGGATTCTCATTGGCTATTCTAAAAAAGTTCTTAAGGAGTTTTCGGAAAAGAACTCTCTAGACCGTCAGGAGTTTCGGAAACAAACTTTCTCGTTTATAGCTTACTTTTAGTAGTTAATAAAATATTTTCAATGCTTTTAAAATTCAATTAAATTGTCTTGTGAAAAGTTTTAAAAAAAGTATTGTGAAAAGTTTTAACTAAATAAGAATTTACTGACTTATAAGTGACATTTTATAAGTTTTGTCCATAATAACGACCGATAACGACACCTGTGAAGGTAACGATCCCGGAAACCGAAAACAACACCTGTAAAGGTCACAATCCCGGAAACCCGGAGTCTGGTATTACCGTACTTCGATATCTTGGACATTGGGAGCTTCCACAATCATTTCATGATTATAATAGTAATACATGTAGTTATACTGACATACACATTCAAAGCTCTTTAGATGTGTTTTATGGGGTTGTTGATAACCGTGTTGATAACGCATTTGATAATGCATCATTGTCGTCTACGATATGCTCTCTTTACTGGTCATGAGATTTCAGACTACTTCATTGGTATGTTCGGTAGCAATTCTATTGCAATACCGGTATTTAGTTTTCAGAATACTTGGTATTTATTTGATTCACACTACCAATATAATGTTTATAATGATAGCATTATAGAAGAATGCATAAGCCATAATATGCATAATTATGAGCATAATGCTGCCAGTATCTCAGTTTAAAAAATAACACTCCAACAACTGAAAAAAACAGCAAAGCAATTACGACGTCATTTTCAGCATTATAATATTTCTTAGCTAATAGAAAACTCAAAAATTACCCAGCCAGGTTTACCACGGCCACATATCTTTTTTAAAGATACTTCTTGTTTTTGGTTTTTTTTGTTTTTTTTTATTGTTTTTGCGTGGCCGCAAGCCATTATATTACTTTATTTTGTGATCCCCTTATTGTTCTCGTAACATTTCGAACATGTTGCATTTGGTAGATAGCCTAACTTACTCGTTTGTGTACGCGTCATAAGCAGGTTAAAGTTAAAATGAAATATAGGAAGGATTAAACAACCAGTCAGAAACACAGGCAATCTATAAATAGATACTGTGACGTCACGACTTTGCACTAGTCATTATACTAGGAACGTAGGACTTATCCAAATTCTGCGAATTGTTCTTTCTTTCTTTTTACTAAATGTGTTTTTCTCATTGTCGACTAATTAATATATCATAATTTTAACACTGGTATTGTAGATAAAGCAATCCGGCTATCCTACTTTCACAAATAAACGGGTCATTAGGACCGGTGTTGGCTCATTGAAACACAGGGGCTCAAAGTTGCATGGTGCAATTCGCCCCATTAAACTTCGAGCCCCTGTGATTAGCACTTGACTGCTTGTTCTGGTACACTGTTTTTATTTTTAACAAAATACTTACCAGGGAATCATCATTATTATTATTAGGGCAATTATTTTATTCGGTTTGTAATTTAGCAAATGCAGTAATCAAAACTCTTTGAAAAAAAAAATCTGTTCAAAACTCTTGATGCAATCTATTCATATAACACAAAGTATTTAACAACACTTGCAAGCATGCGTCAAGAATTTTAATTTTATGACAATACAGTCTAGTGGTGCATTTCGTGCCCCAACTGCTACAAGCCTATAATGCGTAAAAATGGTTATAGTATAGCTAATCTTATTATCTTTAGATAGACAGTAATGGAAAAACGTTCTAGAACGGGTCGGTGTCCGAATTCAGTGACTGTGTATCATGTTTAAGTTTAATTCGGACAATAATTATAAACGGCATTTGAAAGTCTCAGGAACATCTGTATGAACAATAAATCTTAATATCACGTGAACACGATGATAGTTTATTGCATACATCCAACATCTAACAATAACAGTATGCATGTACATATATAATTACTGTAAGGTCACGTTATTGATTCAAATACCACGCGAACTAATGTTTTTTTTTCCTCTTTATAATGAAGGGATGATCCAAATGACTGCTCACTAAAAAAGGTTTTTAAATGCAATTATCTTAAAAGTATATCATATCAAATCGAGAAAGTCTTCAACGAGGTCCCAGAATCAATAAAATCTGAGGATGCAATATGGTTTTAATTAGGGAACATTCAAAATTGAATACTAATATCTACTGTAGCTTTTTCTAACCTGAAGAACTATTTATAACGGCTCTTTTTAAACACGGTACAATTGCTTCCCAATCCTTGAAACAAACTCGAAACACACCGGAAGACGCTTAATGTACTTCCTTGCAACATGAAGTAACGTAAAGGCTTTAAACGCTTTCCTGTATAAACATACTGAGACGTCGATGTCACTGCTTCTCCTTATCCTAAAAGGGTGTACTGAATTACTATGATTATAAGGGTTAATAGGACAGTTTCTTCCGTCATTATGTTGGATGAGTTCAAACAGAGTTAATAGCTTCACTAGTGTAATCAGTTTCACATGAAGCTGATACAATTCACTTCAAATGCTATTTGATTTGTTTAGTCTTTTATAGAAGAGAGACAGGTTTATCAAGTTTGATCTAATACAGATTTACGTTCATTGCAAAACGTTCCTAAAGCTACATCTTATGCTTAGTGATCATTGCAATACCATGTGTTATTTTAAGCTAACCTCCAACTTTTATTGATACTGCTATCACCTGGTCAAAGCAAAATACATAACTAGCTTATAGAACATAGAAAGATTATCGTTCTTGTCATTGTCAATACTTGCTGACTTATCATTTAACTTCTCAGCGCTGATGGTTTTGTCCCGGTAGATTCACTGGGATATTTAAGGAAGTCATTATGTTTCCTTGGGGTGTACGTGTGGCTGTAACCGGGAACCCTTTTCCACATTGTGATCCTCCTTGGGGTGTACGTGTGGCTGTAACCGGGAACCCTTTTCCACATTGTGATCCTCCTTGGGGTGTACGTGTGGCTGTAACCGGGAACCCTTTTCCACATTGTGATCCTTCTTCAGTTGACCTTATATTAAGGTCGCTGTAAGTAAGACTAAATACAGTCACAGCGAATATTTACCACAGAATCTGTTATCTCATATAATATTGCAAAACTCATTTAAACCGTTTTTAATGAAACATTCTCTCATTAATTTCCTTTTAGTATTATTATCAATCTTTTTTTCAGAGATAAATATTTTTCATTCATGATTGCTTTTTCATATCACAATATTTTCTTTGCGAAATTATCCTTGTGAAATATTACATGCTATTTTCATTTTTATAGTCTTTAAATGTTTATATTTGACTGTCATTTTTTATTGGCAATTACTATTTCTTGGAAAAAGAATGCAAAATAATTGATATAAAAATGTGTTATTCTTGATTCTTTCTTCAAGGATCATTTTAGATAAAACAACACACAATAATAATAATGTGTCTGAAAGGGAAAAGGTTTAATCTAAATTTTTCTGCATTTCTATTTTCATTTCTTGTTTCATCAAATTTCCCATTTGACGTTTGCAGCTGGTTAGAATAATTGCCAGCTGTGTCAAAATTTAAATCTGATAAAAATTGAGGAACGCCATTTGATTTAGGAAGACATAATGTGGATTTTTTTCTATGGAAATTCTCTCAACTTTATTTTATTTCGTTTTAGCTGTAAATAAACACGAATGCTGGTATATTATAAAACTGTTCCTCTTCAGAAAAAAATCATTGAGTGCCATATCAGGGAGTATCTTATTGATTCTATGATTTACTTATAGACTGATGTAGCGTTTTACTGTTGCAACACTTTGTCAAAAATGAAAAAGGGCTGAGGGAGTTAAATTTAATGTAAATAACATTTTAAGAAGATAAAAATATGAAAAAAAGCATACTGATAATAAAAAAAATAAATTGTTAACCATTTATATTGACCATCAAGGAAAAAGCAGTATAGGTTTAGAAATCTAAATATGTATAAGAAAAAAAAAGAGAAAAAAATCCACCCCAAAAAAGAATCAAATTAGATTTTACCATTTAAATCATATATATATTTCCTTGTAAATGCTCAACTATTTTCAGCCAATCACAAATGCATCCTGTAAAGTAGATCATAACTTAAAAACATATGCAGATAAAGAGGTCTTAAAACAATGTTTGGAAGTTACAAACGTGTATGAACTTCCTAATTGTTTAAATAGTCTCATATATGTTAGACAATCTCGACTCAAAATGAATTGCAAATTTAAAAACAGGTTATAGCTAAATTATTTATATTCGATATCTTTAAACATGTTAAAATATCTTAAAATCGTTCTTGATGACATTCCACTCTTTAACGACTTACTTATTGTTGTGGTAATAAACACACTGTAATTGTCGGTGTTCAATAAATGAATTTAAAACTTGACAACTAAGCAATTAAGCATAAAGTAATATAAATGAACGAGGAGAAAATCGAATTTCTATAACACCGGTAACTATTTGAAATAATTCTTTTCAACTGTTCTGACATTCAAAGCTCAAATTATATTTGGAAATGTGCTTATGCCTTAAAAAGTATTTTGTTCTTCAATAATTGATTATTGCTACTTTTGCTATTTGATTTTCTATGTAGTGTTTCTCTTACTGAAATATCAAAGGTTAAAGCATTCTAAATAACACCTTGGATGGAAAATGTCGACGAAAGAAATGAAATTTAAAGTAACAAGAATTGATATTAAACTGTTCTTTTTATATTTTTTTTATTATTATTATTGGGATTGCATATCTTTTCTTTAAGGTTATTTTTCATTTTCGATTTTTTTGGTACGTTTAATTGACATCGCATTGCACAAGTATGGACCACGTGGCACACACTGTCAACAGATATATAAAAATAAACACAAAATCGTTTCAAGTATTAAATTAATTTGTTAAATTTAAGACCCTACTTCTCTCTTTTGTTTCCTTATTCCCCTCTTTAACTTCATTGCTTCGTTTTATGTCCCATTTAAGCAAACATTTCATTAAGGACGTTTCAGCGGGTTACGGCTGATTTTGATTTTGGTATTTTTTTAATTTCTCATTTATTTTAAGTTGAATGATAGTAGAAAGCCTAAATTTTAAGATTCATGTAATAAGAATATCATCAAAAGTATATTTTCTAAATTTTGAAGGTAAAAAAAGTCACATTTCAGTGTTTTTATTCATATTTGGCTAAAATTTAAAAAAAAGCAGTTTTAGTTAAAAAAACAAATTTGGTTAGGTATGTGTTTTTTTTACATTTTCATAAAGTATTTATATCAGAAAATTGACCCTGAAAAAATAAAGAAAATATGTCCGTTGATTTTTAGCTCACCTGAGCACGTGTGCTCAGGATGAGCTTTTAGGATCGATGAATGTCCGTCGTCCGTCCGTCCGTCCGTCGTCCGTCGTCCACAAT
>CM037781.1:53862722-53912722 GCA_021229015.1 Solen grandis | reverse complement strand
TCAAACACGTACATATTCCATTTTAGACAATAACATATCCTTTATCACAAGCAACTAAGAAATTAAATGCGGGGCATACATTCATATCACCAAACAGTTCTACTTTTTTTATCTCAAGAAAACACCTTATACACATAACGAAACTCGTAAGTATTCCCATTTTAAAACTGCAGGAAAAATACTTTTTCCAAAACTTATTCCAAATTAATATTGAAAAGGCGTATTGGCTCAATCTGATGCTGATGCATTAAAACACATGCGTAACCAATTTTCACGAACAGCTATTGAAAACCGAAAATAAGTTAAATTCTGAAGTTCTGACACGAGAGAAACAAAAAACTAATGTCGGAGTACTAATATGTTTCGTCTAGTTTAATTAACTATGTATGGGTCCTCTGCAAGATTTATTGTTTTATTCAAATTAAATTATTTCGTCCAATAGCCACACTGAAATATCATGCGACCAACGCTGACCTAGTTAAGCAACACATCGAATTTTTTTTTTTTTTATTAAATATTATACATATATTCATACTATAGAAAATTATGTATTCTATAATCCGAAAGAGAGGTACATTTATATAACGTACATTTTACCGCGTTATGACGTTACGTTTATGACGTAACTTCCGCTTGTAAATTATAAATATAAACTTTATATGTGTTTTTGTTGGATTTATCAAATCGTTTAGTTATTATTGGAACTGTTTACACATGAATAGAAAATAATCCATAAGCAATATTTAAGGGGCGGATCTATTTTTTAATACAATCAAGGGAAGTAACTATTTCTTATAGAGCAAGATTATTTACAGAGGTTCAGACGTTTTCTCATGTTAGGCTCGTCTGGTGACCATGGTCTACCACAATCAAAATTCTGAAAGGCTCAGTTTCATCTGTTGTTTTGTATGGGACGCGATGTACACCGGAAGTCTGTTCGACAAGACTGGTTCACATACTGTGTACATCAGAAGTCGGTTCGACAAGACTGGTTCGCATACTGTGATTCCGGGATGTGGTCCTCTATCGGTTTCATGTACGACATCTCATCTCTCACCTGTGATGATATAAGGACATTATTTTTTTTCTTGGGTTGAACGACCCATCAACATTTTATTCAGTCACCTTTTTCTCTATGAGAGTTATAGTGCTGCCTCACAGGTATCACACCAATCAACAAATTTTACGATACCACAAACAGACATATTATCCTAACACCGGTCCAACATATTCAGAAATTAGGAGTTACGTAATAAATTGAGCATGAAGATATTCCAATTCCATTTTAACAAGTTTTGACTTTCCAGTATGATGACATTATTACATTGGCGATTATATACGGTGTTGATTTTAACCTGCCATATCTACCTTTGACAGTATGCATTTGTCTAATATAAACCTAAATTACATGAGTGTTAGTTCTGTAAACTACATATATACTATAAATTTTACTTTCAGTCTTAATAACATTATTTTATATTTGAAGTTTTGGCGAACGCTATCACCTGTCTCTTCTCGTTATAATAATGGTTTATATGTCATTATTTCCCAATAAATAGCTATGAAACCATATGTTATAAATAAAATAGAATAACTGAAATATACATTCTAAGTACCTACATATTATACAAAATATAGAGTTAAAACTTCAGGTTAACATCTATGTAGAGAAATTTACAGAAATATTGGGAGGATTTTTTTTATTCTATTTTTTTTTATTATTTTATTTTAATGGGTTTTGGGCTAACGTGTAGAAAGACAATGTACTATATACAAGGTAAAAAAAGGATACAATTAATTATCATGAATCTTTTGTCTGTGAGTACCTTTTCCACTTGTCTAAAGACTCGGATCAGGTTCTTTCCGGCAATCTTTTGTAGGTCCTCCTCTTTCCATCCACGCCTCAGCAACTCAGCAAACAAATATGGATACTTGGAAACGTCTTCTAAACCGGTCGTAACTCTTCAGAAAAGTAAATTTAGAATGTCTAAATATAGGAATTAAAAAATCTAAATATAGGTTCAATACCGTTCGTAACGTTACTGCAACCATATATTTTTTTAAAATCACGGAATTTTGCACTTGTTGACCATCTATCTGTATATGGGTATTGGAAGACGTTATGCACATAAATAATAAAAATAAATATCAAAGTATAAGTCATTGACCATCTATGAACTGGCGGCTTTGATTATATTCATAAAAGTCATTTTTGGTTCTGTTTTATTATACAGTGAACACGGTATATTTCGGGAAAGACCAAGTCGTGCATGAGTGAACATAGATCATATATATTTAAAGACTTTTAAAACGCACACTTTAGAAGGTGTGTTTTTACAACGAAAACTCTTAACTATATGATTACATTCAAACACATTTCAACATATTTGAATACTTTCAGTTGCTGAAGATATTTTTTATAAAGTTAATACGTGTATATGAAATACATTTGATGGAACCTTTGTATTTCGTGTATGAATGAAAATACAGACGTTTTCGAAGTTCTTAAGTATATATCAAATTTGAATCAAAGTCATGTCTTACAATAACCATTTCGTACCATTACCATTTCGTACCATTACCATTTCGTACAATTACCATTTCGTACCGTTCTTTTCGTAGCGTTTTGCCATTCTGAATTCTAATCTAGTACCATATCATTATTTTTTAAATGTTATCTTGGGGAATGCTATTATTAGAAGAGTTAATAAAATGATTGAATTAATACCTATATTTTAAATATGAGAAGAAAAACACTATATAAACATACTGAATTGCAAAAGTAGCTACACTCGCTAGTACTGCAAAAAATGACTTGACTATGACTTGAGTTAACCGTCGCTTCGACAGTATTTCAGTCATATAGCGACGTCCAGCTAATTACTGGTGGAGGAAGACCCCGAATGCACGGAGGCATCCGGATAGAACCATCGACCTACCACAAGCCACCTGGAAGGCTTCCTCACATGAAAATCCGAATGACCCTGCCGGAATTAGAACCCACGCGGAGAGAGGCTGAGTGAGTGTTAAAGTCAGAGACTTTACCCTCTCGGCTTCGTTTAGGTCTCATTCAAAAGCATGATCCTGGTCGTGGGCTCTCATGCAGAGCCTTCTCCGCCGTTATCTCCTTTCTTTCGATTTCTCTTTGTCTATAAAGTTATTAAAACATTTCTTATTTCAATAGCCTTCTTCTGCTTATCATTTTTCTAAACTACAGTCTCTTCCTAACTTTTAATAAGTTATAAACTTGTTCTGTGTTTGATGTAAAATAAATAAAGTTTAAATACACTATAACGTGTGAAGCGCTCGTACATTGAAAGCGTGCTTCTTTTCAGTCTGTATTATATCCCCATTAGGTCATTTCGCACAAAATTTAATATTATGTTTATTTATGATGGTATTACTTGTTGCTACGCATATGTGGGCCGACAGAGATCTGCTGTACGCAGTTCATTGAGGGAAATGGAAATCACAGTTAACACTATAGTGTACATGGTACTTTAGATTAATGCGTATCTTTTTTTTTCTCATCAGTTTAAACAATATCAGAAATGATTATCAAACTATATTTATTACATGCGTTTTACAATTAGTAAATTATCAACACATTAACCCTTTCCCTCATAGAGGAAACCATGAAAAGACCTATGCGAACAACATAAAACCAGATCAGCCTGCGAGTAACTCGCAGGCTGATCAGGTTTTATGCTGTTCGCTGCTCCTCAGTGGTCTGGAAATGAGGACTTTATAATTAAAATTGGTAATGTTTAACTGTGGTTTTCTGCAGATCAGGCTTTATGTGATACCTATTGAGCGTGTCAAAATGAGTCTATATGAGGGAAAGGGTTAAACTGATATGAGGATATCGTCCAAAGTGTAGTGCTTATATAATAACATAATAAAAAATGACAAGAGGTCGTCAAATATTTTTTTTTTCGTGAGGTGAGGAACAAACGGGATATACATGTAGGTCAAGTTTAATTTGTTAGTATCTAGATGTCTTAATAATTTTTTAAACTTTGATCAAACACGTCAGAATTATCTATAACAATATTAGGATTAGTATTATAAACATTAAAAACGACGAAAACGACTTCAATAATGTTTTGCAAACTGCACATTAAACAACAAAAACGTAGTTCAAAATGACACTATTATGTTACGAAATTGTTAAGTCATGGAAATGTATAACACTTATATTCTATTAACTTATTTATTACATCACGGGAATATATCAGTTGTAAAATGAAATCTTTACAATATAAAAAAAATCATGGAGAGGGTTTCATTTCAGATAAATATATAGATAGTTGACGTTCCACACTAATTATACAGTAAGCCATTAATGAATAATCCCCTACATACAGATCACCTCGGTTATTTGCCGGTTAAGAAAGTCATCTCGCAACTGAAATCCTCGAGTTGGAAAACTTCGTTCAAACCCCAATTATCGAGTGGTTTCAAATTATACCTGCCATTTAAGTACCGTGCTTAGTTTTTTGTTTCGCTCAGGAACAAAGTAAACAAAACGATATATATATATATGTAATAACTGTATATAATTATATGTAAGAAGGAAATTCTATAACTCACGTTGGAATACCGCCAAAGTCTCCACCAATTCCTATGTGATCAGTTCCGATGAGATGCTTTACGTGGTCAAAATGGTCTAGAAAAGGAAAACACTTACTGTGTAAAATAGAATGTATGAAAGACATTAAGAAAATTTCCCTGTTAATTTTGAAGAGGACAAACTTGGGATAAATGAGCAAACTGTATCAAATGCTCCATCATCATATTTTTAAGCATATTTTTAAGCAACATGAATTTGGTAGATACACGGTTTTTTTTTCGTTTTTTTTTTCTAGTTTTGTGTCATTTGAAAAAAAAAAGTTGGCAGGATAAATACCATGTTCTTATATATATATATATATATGTCGCAGATGGTTGTTGTTACATATATTTCCATCCTGTTCATGTAATTACGAACTCTAGTACTTATTTCTTTTACTTATATATAATCTATCTTTTCTATTACAGCTATTGATACTACTACTGCTGCTGCTGTATCAATGCAACTTTTTCTGCTGTTACTGATGTTACTACCTACTGCTAATGCTACAATTTCTGCTGGTACTACTATTACGAATATAGTGGTACACACTGTTATACTTCTAAAAATATTAATGCTTCTAACACCTACAACTGCCTTCACTACTAATACTATTGCTACTTTTTCTACTACTACAATCTAAAATTTTTTTTTTTTTTTTTTCAAAAAAGATTTTAATACTATTCTACAATTACTGCAATTCTACTACTATTACTATTTCTACAACTATCATTTCTACTACTACTACTATTTCTACTAGGTTGCTACTGCGACTACCACCACTACTTATAATAAACGTACTTGCAGCTTCTTGTATGGTTGCCTTTGTCTTTGTGCTTGGTGGGCAAACTACGAACTTATCATAAAAGTTGATCATGATGATGCCGCCATTTTGTTTCTACAAACAGAAAAATTTACATTATCTAACAATCTCGTATTCATCATAGTTCTAGATTTGAAGAAGGTCTAATCTATGAATATGTTTTTATTCACTGCCACTAAAAAAAGAGGGATAACATACATATCATTTAGTTTCGAATCTAGGATCAAATCCCCTAAATCACCGGTCAAAACCGTTTAAAGAGTCCATGTCTTTATGATTTTTTTTTTTCTATTTCGAATTTACACCCCATGAAAAGTGAAGTGTTCTAACTGAACCCCGAATCGTTACAACTGACGTTACCTTTGGCGCAGCTGAGTCTCAATTGATTGGGAGACCAGGGTTATGAAGGTATGTTTTTCCCTCTAGGATGTGCTAACGTGCGTTTTCCGCAGATCTGGGGGCCCAAGACATTCAATATTATCGAACGTTTTAAATGCATTGTTGAACTATTTGAAGATACCATTTCTCGAAATGATGTGCAGGCCTCAGCCGAAAGCGCTTAAGCGGGGCTACGCCAGTTGAGGCACTAATTCATGGAGAAGAGGGCATTCTCTTAGTCACATATCTACTTAGATAGGATTTAATTTAATAAACTCATTATTCATAAGTCACATTAACATTTGGTTTCTATGAATCATAATGTCATTCGAATTAAAGGTTTTAGAATTAAATATCTAATTCCTGTCTACTTCAGATTTCTGTACATTCGGATATAAGTTTGTGAAATAACATTTCCTATACATGGAATCAAAGCGCTGAGAGATCAGCGTTTTTAATGTGATGAGGTCGCATTTATCTTACTTTTCAAAGTAAATTAATAAACGATTATCAAATTTTCAAGCGATGTCGATAAACCCAATGTTGTAAACCCGCTTTAACCTTGTGTGAACACGGTCGTTTAAAGGAAAGATGAACACAACATTTGTCTCAATGGCTTGCTAACAATTAGCATATCGCCACTCTTACTATCCCTTGCCTACAGTGTATAGGATTATATGAATAAAATAAAGGGAATCGATGTCTAAATCCCGAAACGTTCTGCGATGCAGAAAAGTTAGCAAGTAACTCTGTTAAAAACTAGGCATATTTTCCATTAAACTTCAACTAAAGAAACCATCGGACATACATTGATTCTCTTTATCGTTTGAAGACGGTACTTGTAGCTCTCTGCATGATTGGCCCAGAGCAAACATACTGGTCAATGCTTGGTCCGGTGTCAGGATATTGTGACTGGGTGTGGTATCATACCACCTGTTTACGGCATGCTACCACAGTGTGGCAGCACTAAATCTGTCTCAAATTGACTGAAATACTGTCGGTAGGATCTTATACCCAACAAAGAAAAAAAAAGATGTTTTATGATATAAATAAGCTGACTATACCAAGCGTTTTAAAATATCGTCTTGAACGTTCCGGAAGTGGTTACACACGTGGAAGGACGATGAATGACTGAAAATGACTGGAGCCTTGGATGTTTCCATGGAATCAATCATTGTTTTCTTGGCAACATGGGCGAGATCAACCATCATCCCCAGACGGTTCATTTCCTGTATGACTTTCTGAAAGTTTTGATAGAGAATTGCTACGTTTATAAACAAACAAATCAAAGATTCGAAATGAATATAACTTGACACTTGAATCATAACTAAAATGGTTCGGTAATTCGAAATTCTGGACAATATTACGTAATATATTTTGAAATTACATATATATAAAGTGTTTAGATCTAGATTTCCAATTAACAGTCAGAATTAATATAAAAGAGATGTATTCCATAGGTGCCCTTTCCGACCCCCACCCCCTTCACACACACACCTCCTCTTTGCATATTATTCTCTAAAAACCTGATTTTTTTTTTCGTTTGGGACTAACGTTCACCATTTTCTCAAATTATTTTATGCACCTTATATAACGTGTATGTGTGTGAAGTTGTGGGGTGGAAGTAGTGAGGTGGAGGTAGTGGGGTGGAGGTAGTGAGGTGGAGGTAGTGGGGTGGAGGTAGTGAGGTGGAGGTAGTGGGGTGGAGGTAGTGAGGGGGCGTTTGAGTCGAGCACCTGTAATGTATTCTCCACTTAGCTTTACAACCTTTTGAATTGAATTTAAATTGGCAGCAACCGCGTAGGAGTTCGACCAATATTCTGTTATAACCACTTTATCCTTATATGATTAAATCGTCTCGAGAATAATTAAAACTGAAATGCTAATTAAAATTTACGCACCAAATACCTTTGTGGGGTCATTAAATGATTTTGGATTTTTAATAAGGTACATCGTTACAACAAATCAATACCAGAAAAACATAATAATTCGAATTTTGTGGCGTATGGGTCCATACATAAGGTATATGAATGTATCTATTTACTTTGTTTTATTTCTGTGCATGTAATGTATTTTAATACGTTATTTGGCCAATAAAAAAAGTCAAATAGCAGGGTCCAATTTGTCATTAAAATCTGTCATGAATCTTACTTTTCCAAAGTCTGTTAAACCGTTGACCTTCTTGTCATTATTGTTTGGTTGGTCTGTGTGCCAGTTGTCTGCCCTTGAAAATGGAAAATTAAATCTGAAGTAATTTTCTTGTAATATAAACGATTTTAACAGCAATAAACGTAGAGTGGAACAGATCATGGATATGGTCAAATGATATAAAGTTACTTTTATAGAAAAAGAAGTTTTAACACACAGGTAAACACGGGGCCAATTTTACCAGGTCACAGCCATAAATTAAAATAAATACTACCGGAAAGTAATCAATATCATATTGTACTCGCACATGTATGTCAGAAAGTATGTGTAAAGAGTGCTGCCAAACTGCAGTATCACGCCGTAGTCAAGTGGCATGATTCCATATCTAGTCATACTATCTTGACACAGGGTCAATACTCTGATGTGATGAGCGCCAAGCAAAAACACAATTTTTAACAGCTGTGGTATATAGCAGCCTCGGATCGAAGTCACAACTCCAGGGTTACAGGCAAGCGTGTGATAGATATGATGCGCGGTAAAATACTCTTTTATATTAAAGCGGTATAAAGTTTATTTATTTAAATATTTAAATTTATTTAAACCATGATTAGATGTTTAATACATTTAAAATTATTATATCCTTATTGCCTTGCTCTAAATCCAAAGTCACTTTCTCAGTCTACATTCATGTACAAAGACGTAGTCAGTAACTTTTCGTGCAAATCCTGCAGCAAGCAGCCCCTGGAGATCCACATTACTGGTCAGCTGCTGCACGGAGTCTCCGTGCCACAGCTGCGGTCATAAGTGAAAAGCATGGGAACTGAGAAACATTGCTATCGGACATGAGATTTTAAATCAGGGACGTCTATGAGACATCCCATCTCCAAGCAGACTTGTCGTTTGTTCCTCGCTAAACCATCTCTGCAATTGGCTCAACGTCAAGAATCTTGTCAAAACGGAAAACAATTATTTAACGTCCATTGAGATGTATCTTAAGAATCTCAATTATAGAAACATTGAAGAATTAATTTTTGAATCATCATAAAAGGTATGGAAGATAATTTTTTTAATTTTTATTATGGGAACTATTTCCTGCCTTATTATGTCGATTGGAACAATCCGCAGATGTAAATAAATGAAATGGGCAGACTGAAAAGCAATGTGCGTCGTTATAACCTGAGACTGATTATTTCCGGGATGTTCTTCGTTAGTTTCCGTAAATAATTACGATCCAAAAATGTATTTTTAATCATAATATGGTTTGCAATGCATCGTATTTTATTTAGATAACACCGGGTGGACTAGTGGTAAGTACAGTGGTCTTGTAAACTTGAAGTGGCAGGTTCGAATCTTCGATATAAATTGATACTTTTTTTTTATTTTATAAATGTTTAATATTTCACTAACAAAGAAAATGTAGCATGCTCATTCACAAAAAAAAAAATGGTTCTGAGTCACTGGCTGTGTCAGTGCTGCAATCCTCATTGGTGTCGGATGTGTTTCCGGTCAGGTTGATGACTATTTTAGATTTTTCTGTTTATTTTAAGTGTTTCGAAGGTTTCTTACACAACATGTTTAGCCCTATATGCAGTCGAGTAATGAATAAACTATCTAAAGTATTCAACAAAAAATTCTTATTATATTGTACTGAAAAAAGAGGGCCATATGTTTTACTTCGGAAACCGACATTTGCCGAGAAAAAGTCGTTGAATATTCAGATGTCTCAGGTTAATATTGCCAGACTATACGACGAGAATCTTGTGCTGAGAGATAAACAGCATGAATCACGTGAGATTCGAAATGACGGCACAGTCTCTATTTATAGATTGCACTAATTTGGGACTACTTTCTGAGCCCACCACAGAGGTGAACGTAATGTAAGCCGATTACATTTATGAGGACGGTATTATTCTGTTCATATTACGCAGTTCATGTCAGTTCATGTGCACAGTACGTGTGCACGGTACGCGTATATATTTCTGCATATATATCCGTTATTAAATCCACCTAGTTATTAAGTCCACTTCGCTATGAAGTCCATCTCACTTTTAAAGCAGCTTGTTCACAAATGGCTATTGCCTAAGAATTTGCTTTTAACTACACGTGTGTACGTATTACGTCTATCAATACCCATCATATGAAGCATGGTCATTCAATCCGTTATTGTTAAGAATATGGGTGGTTTCCCCATTACAGACAATACCGTCACAGACGGTATTGAACCTATATTTAGAATGTTAAAATCTACATTTAGATTTTCTATTTTCAATTGCCGTCACTTTGATCATCACATTCACTTTTCACGCATATGTTAATATCATAGGCTGAACTTATGAAATCGCTACCCTAAACTGTGAAGACGCCATAATGCGGAAGGTGTCATATTGTACCTCAAACATCTGCATCGGGGATACCATATTTTAACCGATTTCGCAGAAGTTGCGTTTACGAAAATATGGTTTCCCGTGTATATTGATCTACACATGTCGAGTGTATTTGTTAAGAAGCAAATATTCATCAATAATAACAAGGGACTTAGAAAATGATTTGTTTAATTCCTAACGATCATCTGTGAACGAGCTGCTTTAAGACCAACTTGTTATTAAGCCCACCTCACTATTAAGTCCATCTCACTTTTAAGACCAACTCACTATTACGACAACCAATAAAACCACATCACTATCAATACCTCCTTCTGTGTAACAACATATCACTTATAAAATGAAAATCTACCACCACTTTAAGGACAATGTCCATCTCTTTAGTAAAAGTTTTATACCAGTTAAGGACATGATATTGGTCTTAATGCTTAAGATATACCCTAATTAAAATGTCTAACATACCAAGGAGTGTTGCAGCTGTGTGTGACTGTCATGTATCGAACCCCTAACTCATAGTACATCCTGAGTGCCCCGAGACTGCTGTCAATCGAGTGGCCACCCTCTAAACCGATCAGGCTGGCAATCTTACCTTCATTGAAAGCGTCTAGAATACCTAGAGGATATAGACAGAATGATCGGATTACTCGGTAATATTCGGTCATAGTAGGCAGGTCACGCGGAAAATCTGCAATATCCGGAATCCAAATACTTGATTGCTGAGATATATTGTACCTAGTCGAAAATATTCTACTATAAAAGGCTGACTGTTGTTGTATTTCTTATCATGGCTCATTTAGAGTGGTTAGAGCGTCCGCCTCGGGGGCGGGGGGTCGTGGGTTCGATCTCCGGCCGCGACATACCAAAGTTGTAAAAAAGGTATTGTTATAGCTCAATTGCTTAGCGCTCAGTATATAAGAGTAGATCCAGGACTCGTTAGCCCGGTGTCAGGATAATGAGACTGCGTATGGTATCATGCCACATGTCTACGGCGTGATACAGCAGTGTGGTCAAGTAGATATTGTCTCCAAATTACTGAAATACTGTCGGTGGGACGTTTGACCCAACAAGCAAATAAACAATCAAACAAAATTTTGCACATACATTTAGAATTCGAATTGGATGAATTATACATACTAGACATAATAAAGCAAATACGTTTTAAGTCATTTATATAGAATATAGCTACCATGGTCGAATTCCACCAACAATTCTTAGCGTTAAGTAATACTTAAATACTTAAGGGCCAATTTTATTATTCTTGTTTCTTTAATAAAATACCAACTATTTCATTTGTTTTCAAAACTTGTTAGATATTAGGGGTACAAGTCATATGTGCTAAGTCATGAACTTAATTTTCAAAACAGGAATGGTGGAATGTGTTTTTCTAATTTAAGTATTACTTAGCGCTAAGTATTGTTGGTGGAATTCGAGCCATATCTAAGTTTAAATCAAGTTTTTCTTTAACATCGACTTACAACCATTTCTCTATACGTTTTGGGCTGTACCTATATTTTGCACCTAGAAAGGTCACGAACGGTTCTCGCCTCTAGAGGGGACTCGAGTTCATAACTTTCGGATTCTACGGGGCCGTTCCTACTAGCAATTGAAATGTTTTCATAAGGAGATTTAACCAGGTTTATCCCTTTCTTATCAATTTTCCAATATAAAATATGCTATTTTAAATGATGGTTACCTTGAGACGTGGTTACAAATTTAAATGTGTCCGGATACTTCCGTATGAACTTATAGATGACGTCAAGCTGGTCCAGTGTCATGCGCACTGCATCTTTGTATTGGCCTGCACATTCCACATAGCATGCCCAGAACTGGAATATTATAATAATAATAATAATGATAATAATAAAGATAAACATGAAATAATATTTTGACAATGGTCAAGATGAGGATGAGGAAGACCCCGAATGCACGGAGGCATCCGGGTAGAACCACCGACCTACCGCAAGCCAGCTGGAAGGCTTCCTCACATGAAAATCCGAATGACCCTGCCGGGTTTCGAACCCACGCGGTGAGGGGCTGAGTGAGTGTTAAAGTCATCGCCTTTAACCTCTCGGCCACGGAGGCCCCGACCACTTTTAATAGGTGAGAAGGAAAAGAAAAAAGAAGACGGAGAAATAGAAGGAACTTGTTTTGCAGAAGAAGAAAATGAAGAAGAAGAAAACAGAGATGTAACAGAAAACAAAGAAAGAGAAGGGGGCAGAGAGAGAGAGAGAGAGAGAGAGAGAAGTAAAAGAAAGGGAGGAAAAAAAGAAGATAATAAGAAGCCGAAAAAAAAGCGATCGATCGTACCCGAATTTCTTCTTGTTCGGGACCATTTTGTTTATTTGGTTTCATTCATTATCTTGGGGTACTAGGGCAGATAGATTACTGCCTAATTTGAACATCATGCTTTTTAAATGTTACATGGTACCACATCCGGTCACACCAGCATGACTCTAGGATCTTAACTTATATGCTTGATACCAAGTAAGGGGGTTGAACGAGACGGTACCGATTACAACGCCTTTGGTATATGTGATGGCCACGACTAGACCCACGTGGCCCGTTTCACTAAACTTCATATGAAAACAATCTTAGTAATCGTAAATTCACAGATGTAAAATAGTATTTTTCCTGTGAAGTTTTCTCTACAAAAATTGTGGTGTTTGCTAAATGCAATTAATTGGCCATCTTTTTTCATGTTTTATTGTTAAAATAAGACATTAGTAGACACTATGTAGAACAAGTGACTTGCGACTTAGATCAAAGTTTAGTGAAAGGGGGCCCCAGGGGAAAACAGCTCCATGGCCGGGATCCTTGTATGTTGAGCACCAAGTTTAACTATCGTATGAGTAAAGCTCAGAATATAAGGGTAGTTCCAAGATTGGTTGGCCCGGTGTCAGTATGATGTGACTGGTGTGGTATCTTGTCACATGTCTACGCGTGATACTGCAGTGTGGCTGCACTATTATATCTGTATCGAGTAGACATTGTTTCCAAATGACCGAAATACTGTCGGTGGGACGTTAAATCCATTAAACAACCAAACAAACAGGCAGAGCAGGTATGTAAAAGTATAATCTTTTTAAATAAACAAACCTGGCCACCAACTTTTCCCGCTCGTAATCTCGGAATGTCCGTCTGTGCGTATGTACGGTTCCAAAATGTTCTTGTGTCAGTCGTCAGGTCGATATCATACACTTTATTCTTGGCAAACATTCGAAACCGATCAGCAAGGTCGTTGTGTCTGCAAATACATTTCTATTGAACATAGTTATCCTTAACTTCAAATAAGCATGTTTCGATGCAAGACCCTCCCTGCTGTTCGATCAGGTCCTCCTGTGTTTGCCCAAACGATATTGTAGTTCAGTTTCTACACAATCTGCGCGGCAAAGAAAAATGTAATTGTTTCAAATACTAATTAAAGTTAGTACATTTATAGTAATCAAGTTATTATCATGCATTTTATAGGAATATTCATAAGGTAAGGGTTACATCTTTAAATGCGACCATATGATCTCATCAGTCAGTTTGTCATAATCAGTCAGATTTTAAAATCTAGAAGATACAAATTTCAGTACATGAGATCTCCAACTATTAAGCCTTTTCGCTACACTTCTTAAACCCGACTTTATTGTTTTGTATGAATTATTGTTTTTTTTTACATAAAAGTGTAATAGAAGAAACACAATGTACGTAAGTATGGTGAAAGTAAAACGGATAATTTAACAAGTTCTTACCAACAGACTACCAATCCCTCTCGATGGCTTCCTGGGTTGGACCAGTACTTTGCGCCTGAGAAGGTTATAAAAAAAACCTTGCCTTGAATGGGGTTCGAACCTATAATCTTCGGATTCGCTGTCGGGTATGTTATCCCTGCCTCGAGCCAATGGCTGTTTTATGTATTAAGCAAATGGCTTGACAACGAATTTTCACCAATTGTTCACATATTTTGCCCTAGCTGTTGTAGATAATTTGTCTATTTTGTGAGGGTATTATATACTTTAGTGCTATGTTCTCCCAATATTCAAAATTTAAAATGACGTTGCAATGACATACAAATAGTGTATTTGAGTGAATCTTAGATTTTTATGAGTGCTTATTTCACGAAGCTTGTCATAAATGAAATTTTCTATTCTTCACTATATCGTAAATGTAGAAAACATTAATTTGTCTGGTTTACTGGTTTAATGCAGGTCAGACTATATTTATTCAAACCATTATTTTCGCTACGTAGTGTTCCGCGAGAAACTGAAAACGTGTTACTAGTGTAACAAAGTTTTTAGTAACTATTAAAGAATTACATATAAAAAATAATTATCAATCTTATGGAAATTAGAAGGTACTTTCATAAACCAAATTAGGCAATGTTGAGTTAATTTTAAAGGTTGCACAAAATGTTATTATTAAATTTGGGGGGGGGGAGGGGGGGGGGGAGAGAGAGAGAGAGGTGGCAGTGACAAACCCGTCAATTAGTGGAAACGTGTCCAAAATGCATTTCGCTTTTGAAATGTTGTCTGTCATTAGAGAACATTTCCGATCCTTTGGGAGCATCACCCGTCCTCCATCTTGAATTTGCCGATTCTGCTGTTTATCGATGTCATTAACAACACGTGACACTTCCATTTCCGCAGAATTGCACGCGTTTTTCGTCTGCGCCACGAGCGCAATTACCGTCACGAGCAGCACAAACAACACCGCGCTTACCGCCGCTGCAGCAAAATAAACCCATTTGCTCGTCATATAGGACATTTTGTGTATATTTTATTAATATATTATATACTTAATTTATTCCCCGTTTGCTTTCTTTTAAAAGATTGTTATCTAACACCGTGTTATATCCAAAATCACCGAATGGTAAGATATCGTTTTGACTCCGTGAAGTTGTAAAGTTGACTTATCTAGAATATAATGCGGAAAAAATAAACCGAATGAACACTGTATTTATATTTATTACCACCGGTGTGTTGAAAATTGAAATACATGAACGCACCGTGAGGAAACCTACTATGTTTTAATTTGAAATTTTACCTCTCGCGTTCTAAAAATACACAATTCATATAAAATATACTTCCTATGACATGTATCGCACAAACCTCATTTACTGAACATTTGTCACTCAGCCGGACGCGATAATGTTTATCGGTCTATGATTTAAAACAAAAATTATTCAAGTTATATACGAAGTTATACAACACAGATGTGGAACTATGCAGGAGTATGGGTCTTTAAACCTTAAAGAACTGTGGTACTAAAGGACAATCCGGATATTATAAGGCGTCCACAAATAACGCATCGAACATCACTAATAAACATCGTTATTTAAAAGTCGGAATTACATTTTCTCTGATACAAACATGATTGTATAATATGATTCGGGTTTTATTGTCATACACTATATCAGAAACTCTAAGTAAAATTAACAAGTTGTTTAATTATACTGAATTTCACATACTCCATTTCATTAACATTTTTTTCTTTTCATTAAAAGCTAAGTAAGCCGAAATATCAAACACATAGTGATTTTCCAAATACACAGTCATGTATTACATATTGAAAAATGTATTCAGGCTTGACGTTAAAATCCAAACTTAAATTTTCTCGTACAGTATAAAACGGGCCGTTTAGATATAAATACAGCATACTGTAATATCTACACTAACCAAATGTGATGTTCGCGCTGCTTGGCAACCGTGGTATAAGCTGCATATTGCATATATGTTATCTTATCATTTGATACTAGTTCAAACAAATCAAATATACTAGACGAAACTTATAAGTACTATGATTTAGCCTATGCACATTTTAATATTTACTGGGCATATGTTTTGAAAAATATATCTTCTTTACAAATTGGAAATCGGTGTACTTACAAGTTTCGTTAAGTGTAGTTTAAAAGATCAAACATAATGATATCTGTTACGCTTATATGTAGTGCTTTATTTACACATGGCTTCATCAGCTGACGGGTTTTCACTTCTGGTGGAGGCCTCATATAAAGCTTGGTATGCAAATATTCCTTCTTTTTCAGTGATTTCTTTTCACCTCCTTCTATGTCTCGGAACTTGAGTTTTTTTCGGCCGTTAGCCGTTATTTTCAACATGACTTCCTGTGAAGCACACAGTAATGACGCAGAATAAAATTAGGCTTTTTATTTGGTTATTATATACTTTGCTTAATTCCCATTGGTCATTGTAAAATTAGTCATAAGAAAAGAAAGGAGTTGCGGAAACGAGTTCTTTAGATCTCTGTTTGTTTTAAAAGTTGAAGTTTTCTTCCCCTGTGAACGATTTGTCAAGAACAGTAAGACAATGCACCTTTTTATGGTAAACTGAAGGAGGAGAACGCTAAAAAATAGGAAACACATAGATTTCGGAATTGATTGTTCGACCCTGACAGATCCTATATTCAACAAAAACGTAACATCCAGTTTCGTATTGTAGCCCGCGAAACGAAGTCTAATGCGCAGATATTTTAAGGCTGTAAGTGTCTACCAAGATTGTACATATTATTTGGATCCGTGGTATTTCAAAGAGCTGCACTGACACAGGAATTACACAACTATTAAACCAACAACAAAATACATTACAAGTTAAACTATTCAGACACTTATCATCAAGCCGGTTACAACGACTGAGTATCACATGTCTACGGCGTGATACTGGAATGTGACAGCACTATATCTGTCCCAAATAGACATAATCTCGTCCTGGGAACGGATCCATGATGCGTAAATGTATTTGAATCTTTGATGACATTTTAAGTCCAAAATAACAAAATAAAATTTTTCTGGCATCGAAATTGAGCAAGGATCCTGAAGTAAGCAAAACAGCCTCTGATAAATTTGTGCATAGTGGTTAGACAAAGTCATGTTCTTTCTTTAGTATTAAACGTTTTTTTTTATACGCCGCCGGAGGCGGTCGTATATTGGCGTCATCTTCTCCGTCTGTCCGTCCGTCCGTCCGTACGTACGTCCGTACGTCCATATCTTGTGAACGCAACTCCTCCTATATTTCTGAATGAATTTTTTCAAAACTTGGTCAATGTCATAACTATAATGGGTAGATGTGCATGAAGTGGCGATTTTCCGGTTCATTGATTTTTACAAGATTTGTGTCCCTTCGAAACTTAGTCTCTGTAGCTGAATGATATTGCAGCCTTGTGAACGCAACTGCTCCTACATTTCTGAATGAATCTTTTTATAACTTGGTCAATGTCATTACTATAATGGGTAAATGTGCATGAAGTGGCGATTTTATGGTTCATTGATTTTTACAAGATTTGTGTCCCTTTTAAACTTAGTCTCTGTAGCTGAATGATATTGCAGCCTTGTGAACGCAACTCCTCCTACATTTCTGAATGAATCTTTTCAAAACTTGGTCAGTGTCATTCCTATAATGGGTAGATGTGCATGAAGTGGCGATTTTCCGGTTCATTGATTTTTACATGATTTGTGTCCCTTTGAAACTTAGTCTCTGTAGTTGAATGATATTGCAGCCTTGTGAACGCAACTCCTCCTACATTTCTGAATGAATCTTTTCAAAACTTGGTCAATATCATTACTATAATGGGTAGATGTGCATGAAGTGGTGATTTTATGGTTCATTGATTTTTACATGATTTGTGTCCCTTGAAACTTAGTCTCTGTAGTGTGATATTGCAGCCTTGTGAACGCAACTCCTCCTACAATTCTGAATGAATCTTTTTATAACTTGGTCAATGTCATTACTATAATGGGTAGATGTGCATGAAGTGGTGATTTTCCGGTTCATTGATTTTTACAAGGTTTGTGTCCCTTGAAACTTAGTCTCTGTAGCTGAATGATATTGCAGCCGTGTGAACGCAACTCCTCCTACATTTCTGAATGAATCTTTTTATAACTTGGTCAATGTCATTACTATAATGGGTAGATGTGCATGAAGTGGTGATTTTCCGGTTCATTGATTTTTACAAGGTTTGTGTCCCTTGAAACTTAGTCTCTGTAGCTGAATGATATTGCAGCCGTGTGAACGCAACTCCTCCTACATTTCTGAATGAATCTTTTTATAACTTGGTCAATGTCATTACTTTAATGGGTATATGTGCATGAAGTGGCGATTTTATGGTTCATTGATTTTTACAAGATTTGTGTACCTTGAAACTTAGTCTCTGTAGCTGATTGATATTGCAGCCTTGTGAACGCAACTCCTCCTACATTTCTGAATGAATCTTTTCAAAACTTGGTCAATATCATTACTATAATGGGTAGATGTGCATAAAGTGGTGATTTTCCGATACATTAATTTTTGCAAGATTTGTGTCCCCTGAAACTTAGTCTTTTTAGCTGATTGATATTTCAGCTTTGTGAATGCAATTTCTTGTATGTTTCCGACCTAATCTTTTCAAAACTTGGGCAATGTCATTACTATACTGGGTAGATATGCACAAAGCAGGGGCTTTGATGTTCATCAATATTTGCAATAGTTATGCCTTTCTAAACATGGTCTCTTTAAAACACAACTCAAGTTTCTAAACAGGTAAAAGTGCATAAGGCAAGGATTTTCTGGTACAGTGATTTTTGCAAGAGTTATGGGGAGAAAGAAAAAAGGATTCAAATTGATACTGCTATTTGACCTACTGTCATATTGGAAGCATTTTTAGGGTTCTATCTCTGTTCAGCTAAATTAATTGGTCTTACAGACTTCATTATGAGCTTATGCTTACAGAAATGTTAAAAGCAATAATTAAAAGACCCCTCTTGGTCTTTATATTTTGTGGCGGCGTATATTGTGGCATCACTGACACTCTTGTTTGTTTTTGTTTTTTTGTATAATAATTTGTTTTCTTATCAATCTAAATGTGTTCTTGAAATAATGTGATGTAGTATTACATTTACGCCACGTTTTATGAATTCTCGAGCATTTCCTTACGGGGTGCCTTTTGAGTCTTTTAAATACTATCCTACCACCTTGACTTGGTGTTGTCACAGTTTATTGAGATAAAACTCTTTAATACCTGACAGTAATACTTTCAAAAGGCAGTTTATGTGTTGTTTGTTTTGCTTGGATTTTATCCCAAGAGACCGACATAGCAAAGTATCATTGCAACATCAAGGTGTAGACAAATAGCGTGATGTCAAACCAAATCACATTAACCTGACACTAGGTCTACAAGCCCTGAAGCAAACCTTATGAGGTACATGGAAGATATACCAGTACCATTCGTAATAATTTTGGTGTGTCGGGGTTTTGGCTGCAACCACGACTTCCCGGTTATCTTCTATTGTAATCGCAAGCTATAATTATCTGAATATTTTAGCTATATTTTAAACCTTGCGGTCAATGGTTACCCATCTGTTGGTCCTGTTTTATGCTGAAGAGACAGCATCGGAAGAGATAGTGGTTGGATACAAGGGAGGCCGAGTGCGATATCTTAGCTCATTTTGCGAATGGTTTCCTTGGCTCTTATACGTGCCCGGTGTATAGCACCGACAGCACACGGGAGACAGACGCTCTAAGCTACCAGAACTAGTTAATGTTTAATAAGGGTAGATAGACAGATAGATTTTATTCAACATAATAATGTACAGTTGCATGGCATAAACATATCATAACATACAATAACTATTAACAAGTGTAGGCATAAAAATAGCCATGTCTATGGAACGCCATAACTGTTTTATGATGTGCACCTGTCTTTATGTTTGGTACATATGCCTTTATGTGCAGTGGTTTGCTGTATAATTACTTTCATTAGCTTATTTAATGAAACATCCAATGGTTGCAGGAGCGTGTTACGCTATCTGTATTACCAGCCAGGTACTCGTGTTCAAGAGCCGAGCTTTAACTGAATGCATTAAACACAATCAACGATTTCTGCTACCGTAACATGTTTAGTCGTCACCTTTTATATTGTGTCAATTCAATTTCAGACAAGCGAATTATCTACACACCCCCCAACCTTGCACCAAACACCAGCTGGCCATCTTGGAATAATGTACAACGTCAATTAACCACATTTCTGGTCGTGTTGATCTTGTCCATCCATGTTTATTGAAGTGCACCATAGTTGTCTAGAGAAAGTAAGCTCATGGCGCCTTGTATGCATTGCCTTTCTGCAACAAATCGTAATTTTTTTTGTCGTTGCTTGATTATGACCCTTTGGAAAGGTAGCAAATTCCCATTTTTTTTATTTTGGTCTACACTATAGCGAAAAGCAAGACTCCTCCACGCTAAATTCTCAGCCAGTGGCCACTACCATGGGCTTCTGCGTAGGGAATAAGTCAGTTTTTCTCTTGCTCTGACTGTAGAAATTTTCTTATCTGTATCTTTCCAAATGATGTTAGCTTAATTACTCAAAAGAACAGTTCTTAAATGGAATGTTATCAACTGTTTTTAACATAAACCCTTAAAGGGACTGCTTGCAACAATTTCCAGTAATAATATAGCTCTTAGGTGTTTTAAATACATGTGATAAAATTATTCTATGGATTTCTCCGATAGAAGTGAAGGAAGTGTTAACTCACTAAACCTGGTTTTGTGGTCCACAATGGCACCTGCTTTTTTTTTTAACTGAACGCAACTGGTGTAAGCAATTTGTTCTAACTTAAGTTTACCCAATACATTTTGTAATACTAAGATACCTCATTAAACTGCCACCTTTCCTCAAGTAGACCCTTCTGAAAAGTTTAATGTCTCAGAATATTTTTTGTGCAATTGCAGTATTCACTTTACAAAATTGACAAAACTAAAATTGTTTAAATTTTGAGAAAATAATATTTCTACTAAAACGATGACATGTTCTTCAAATACTGGTTACAATTAAGAAAGAAGTGATGGGTAAAACACATTAAAGTGTTGTTTTTTTTAATATTATTATGATCTTTTTGTTTTATTTTGATACCAATTTCATTTTGAATTCTGACTGAATTACAACGACTTCAAAAATTGTGGTACAAAAAGTGCACTTGATTGACCTTTGACCTAATTCGAGGAGTTCATAGGGATCTTAGCAACTGAGATCCGGCAAAACGATATGCGGGATGCAATGAGCAATACCTGTAATGCATTTCTTTACCTCTACTCTCCGATGCCATGGAACATGAAATAGAGAAGATAGTGTTTGAAATGGACTCCATACTACATAGACAGCTGCACCCGAATAGGAGATGAAACGGTGAGTAATTCGAACTACCCCAGGGGCCTCGGAGAAACAATGTGGAGATTACTTTTGAGGGGATTCCCATAAGCAGTGACCTGTCATAGGATAAGTGCCATATCTCATAGCACTGCTCCATTTCCTGTGGGACAAACATCGGGAGCCATCAGGAGAATCCATATCGCCGAAGATTTTTCCTCAGGTGGAACCTTGACATCCGGGAACTGTTTGAGGCCTTTTTCTAGGTCAATGGTGTGCTTTTGTTTACCTGCTTGTCTTAATTTATCTCTCCCTCGCAAATATAGATTAAGTTTATGCTAGTCGTTTGGAAACCTTTCCCATCAGGGAATCGGCTTCATATCCCCCGTTTAAAATTTCCACCATTATAGAAAAACCGACGGTCACACATTCAAAGACCTGCCCTGCCCAAGGTTGCTGAACGGATCAAGTCGAGAGTAGCAACTAACCGAATCGCACAAAAGCTAGCACAATAAAAGTGATTTTAAATTTTGTTAGAAGAATACCTTTTCGCATCAACAATACAGTAAAGAAAACATGTAGCATGGATATGGATGCCAAGCTCTACTCTCGGGTGCCATGTCCCAACAACTTTCTTCCTGTTGGTCTCCATACTAGTTGTGCACATTTAGAATTGATTCAAGTTAAGATATTATTAGATGCAGTCCAAATAAAGGCGTTAGGATGTTATTTAAACAAGGTAATTGCTAGCTTAAATTATAGAAGTATTCACGTACATTCTCAGTCGCTAGAATAATTACTTAAATTACAACATTTTTCGTAATATTCAATGAAATTGATATTTTTGCACACAAAAAAAGGAACAATCACTTGAGTACTCAGGGAAGGTTTGCTTCCAGCTTCAGTCTACGAATGCTTCCATTGATTGACCTTTCCATTTTAGCAATGAAGTAATAAAACCTACTCCAAACCAAACAAAACCGTGTCTTCAACCATGATCTGTTATCCTAGTGCAACTAGGCGATTTGAATACATTGGTAAACACTGGAGAGGAACATTTCGAGATGATGATTTATCTCCCTTCGATGAGTATCAAATAAGTTATTCACTTAATCCATTGCATTAATTTAGGGGCTATATTTGTTTAATCTAAAATTCCCCCTCCTTATAAGTAGGTTTTATAGAGATATAAATCTAGTTTAATTTTGTTTCCAGTCTTGGCACTAAGTGATGTTGATTTATTTACACACAAATGCATAATGGACGTAGAAACTGAATCGAAAAGTGCTAATTTTTGGATACAAAATGACTAAAAATTCTCTCTTCTCTCACCGCTATAGACGCTTTGAATACCAACTTATTCATTTATTTCACATGTAGTCTCTCTCACCCTTAAAATAATTAGAATCGGCACAGTGTCCGCTTTGCGTCCGGTAGTTCTGGTGCTCAAATCCAAACCGGGTAACCGGAAGAAGAACTTGTCCCTCCCGTGTATCGGTGCTATATTCCGGGCACGTAAAAAAACAAGGGGTTTATCTACTAAATGGGCTAAGTTATCGCGCCCGGACTCACCTGTCTCTTCATATAATAATAATAATAATAATAAAAATAAAGAGCCAACTCGTAGGTTATCCTTGACCGCAAGGTCTAAAATATGGCCATAAAATAAGACAATGATTGCTAGCCATTCATTACAAGAAGAAGAAGAACATTTGGAACTCGGGTTTACGGTAGTTGAAATGACAAAAAAAAAAAAAAACCCCAAAAAACAACAACAACACGTATCATTTGCATAGTATATTGTAACGTATCACTTTTGACAAATTATTTTGACAACATTTCGTACAATCTTATAAAATGAATATTTCTTCGCATTAACTGCAACTCATAACTTTGGTGTATGGTACAAAAAGAGCATGTTCTGGACATGACTGCCCGATACCGCGTGAAAAACAGCATGCCCTCTAGCCGTCAACATCTTTCACCACCATTAATGTTCGCTGATTTGACTTCCAATTTATTTACATCTGAAATATTCCATTCTGCGAAATCAACAAAAAAAATAAATTCCCACGAAAACTACTCTACTTAAATTTTACTTCAAGGAGACTAATTTTCACGCATAGGCAAACAGAACAGACCAAGATCAGAAAGCTCCTACATGAGCTGTCTGATCAGGGTCTTCTCATGTTTGCTGACATAAAAAAATTGTAGCTCAGATACTACACGATCTGTATGACAAAGTAAAATCCATTGTTTCATATACTATAAAAAATTCAGTAATATGAACTTAAAAATGTGAACATTAATATTCATAAGCTCAAGGGTTAAAGGCAACGGGTACAGGGTATTACGTTTTCACTGGGTGTCGGGTAAGAAGTGCTAGATGTTTTAATTAATACAATTGCAAATAGCAATCTACTGTTTATACATCACTGATACCTTGCTAATATAAAAAGGGATGTGTTCTTCTTCGTGCATACTTTTTTTACTCGGTGACCCTTGCATGGTACGATTACGCTATAAACATATTTTCTCTCGACTATATATAAAAACTACATATTACGTTCTTCAGAGGTTTTGCCTCAGACAACCATTATGTGACAACAAAAGCTTGTTTAAGACTTAAAATACAATTTAGTGCGCCTCATTTCAGTATTAATTTGCAAATACCTAATCTAGTATTTGAACAGTTATATGTAAATGAACCGAAGCGAGAATGGTATATGACCAATAAGGAAAGATAACTCTCCATGAGAGACATAGACGAATCGATAGAGTCAGCTTTCTTCTTCACATTATTGCCCATTATTGCGCGAATCGCACACACTTTTGAATGAATCACCAGATCCATTTTAATCATCATATCGACTTGGGAAAGGCTTAATTAAAACTTTTACATCGGAAGTTTATGTAGGAGATAAATTGAGTAATATTGTATAATATTTAATGGTTACATTTAACTAAATCATTTGATTGATGATATTAATCCAAGTATAGGAATTAAGAAATTATATCTAACATTTGTATTTCCTTCGAAATAGGATAAGAACTGTCGAAATATATGGCTTAATCATGCATAAATATCTAAACATTCACTATATCGCATAGGAAAGCTTGTAATACACATTTGTAATGGCATTTTTAACTTTTATTGTATTTATTAAAATGATTTTAATGTAGCCGCTGCTGCTGCTAACAACGGCGACAACGATGATGTTGATGATTATTATGATAGTGATGACAGCGACGATGAGGGTGACAGCGATGAGGATGTTAACAGTAAATTTCTGTTTTCAACACATTTCATCAAAATCAGATGACTATATTAAGTAACAAGTGCAAACATAAAAAGTATCACGATATTACATCATATCGCATTCACCTAAACTAAAGGATGCATGATCAATAAATCTTAATGAACTTTAAAATGATTACATGATTTAAAATATAAACTTCACGGTATGCGTAATATAATAAGTTAAAAGAAAACAGCAATGAATTAAAAACAAAAGCTGAAACTTGAAACACTTTTTACACAAAGTTATCATATAGTGCAAATTGTTTCAACGTAATCTAATGCAGGAGGGTTACATGGGACGTTAATGATAAAAAGAGATATTTTGCTAATTACGATGTATGATGGTATTTTATTACATGAGTGGCCAGTCAAAATATTTTTCACAAGTTACAAAATGAAAATATCTATAAAGACCATCAGTGGAATAAAATCCCATCACACATCGAATTAAAATTTGTCTTTTATTTATTTCATTCTTTATTTTAAATAATATAATCCCTAATTTTCTGCTTCTGCCTTAGAAAACCCAACACGTAGCCATAATCAATTAAATGACGTCACTGAAGCAATTTAAACCCGGCTTAGTAAACGCTTCATTACTCTGAAACAAGCATACAGGCAACTTTTCTCAACGTGAAATTACATGTACATTATTTTATCATTTTATGTTGTATGATATGATTTTTTCCAGCATGAAATCAAATAAATGATCTAATGTTAGAAGGAAATTTTGATTATATGCAATAGAAAAATGGTGGGACGTTGCCTTTAAGGCCAACGAAAACGAAATCCGAAGACAATGTGCTCCACCGTGTTTAAAGATCAGCGGTAAAATACTGTTTGTCCATGTGTAGCCCCTCTTGCAAATTATTATACATGCAAAATAATGTTCAATATATAAACAACAGTAGTACTGTTTTTATTGATTGAGTATAATTAACCTTTTAAATCAAATTATTGGCCAACAGAATAAACAGTTGTTGTCTGTTGCTTAATTCTATTATATAATTTGCCCCATTTTCGTGTCCCAAAAAAAAAAAAAAAAAAAAAAAAAAATGGCGATTTAAATATGATTTTTATACTTAACAATAATCAAAAATCAAAATTCATCTATATTCTAAGTTTGATATTGGTTTGATCCTGAATGTGTATTTTTATAGAACTCCATTTTGAACATCTCACATTAAGTTTTCATGAACTCGAAATGCTTAATTTCCTTTTCAACACACTATTGATATTGAGATACCCGAAATGAATGAGATACTTACAATGAATGATTATTGAAAATTGTATTTAATGATGGTACATGTTACAGTATTTAAACAATAGGACGTTTACAAATCCTAAACTCATAAATAAGGATTTCACCGGATTTTGATTTATTCTTTTTTAAGATGAGAGGCTTCGATAAATGTAGATCAAAGCAGCCAATCCATAACAGTTTTGGTATGTAAAGATGCTTAACTATACAACAAAAAAATGTAAATTAAGTAAAATCTTCATGACATTATATAAAGAGTGCAAAACACTATTTCATCGTAAGTCTTAACTCCAATAATATTCCCACTCCTCAAATAAAAATTAATGACAAGTAATAAGTCGTTTAGATACAATATTTTAAAAAAGGGATATTCAAATCTTAATTATTTCAAAGTGTAAAAAAAAGTTAAAAAAATATTGTTCTACGACTTAAAATGAAACCCCGTCACAAAATCGATACATTCTGTCTGTATAAAGCATGTATATCTTATGAGTGCAAATAATACGTTCCACAACGTTGAGGCCAATTAAACAAACAGTTGTATCTCTCATGAAATGGCCAAACAGCCAAGGTTAATACAATATATGCTCATTTGTAAGATACATTTTCATGTTCACCTACAAATTGCTACTAACGAATCATACATATTTAATCTTTAAATAACTATATTGCTATATGCATTTGTTCTTATTATATTTTATTCATAAAATTTTATCAACCCTTATTATTTCGGTTTGAACTTTTTTTTTAAATTATCGGATCCTTTAAATATATTATTGGTCAGGCCACCAGAAACACAACTATTCATTGAGACCCCACATGATATAACAAGCATAAAATAATTAAATCACAGTCATATCTATATCATTTCTTTTATTTCATTAAAAGTTGTGTATTTAACTTAACTACTTAACTGTATAAAAATCGTACAAAAGTTGGTGTATAGATAATAAAAAAATCATTCACATTTCTGTGGGTGAAAAAGCGATACCACGGGTTACGATTTTACCATTGTATGTAGGATGTTGACACCGGATCGTTATGTCCATTAAAAGAAAATTGTTCCAAAGAAGTAAGAATGTAATATCCGGAACGTTTCCAAAGAATATCAAGTTTTACCTGATAGCTGACATTGTTGAAATTAATGACATGAAGGTACTTTTTGGCGAGAACTGATTTCTTTATGTAAAGACATTCTCTTAGAATACAAATTAATCTATTTGTTCCTTTTAATTCCCATTGTATGTTGAAAGTTATACGGTAATGAAAAACTTGAAATTGATACGTTGAATACACCTGTTTGAAAGAAAGCCGTATATGATTTGTATCAAAACATTGACTGTGAAAGACAAAAAATCTACACTTGCACAAAAGCGCAAAAGCGTCGATTTTGGATTTGACATTTCAATTGAAAGTGGGAATAACCTTTACCATGATAAAACCTGGTATTGGTAATTGCTTTTCACAGTTTCGACATCTTCTTGCAATATATGACTTAAATAACGCTGCTTGGCTGGTGCATAAGCAGTTGCATTACGTCGTTGTCTGCTGTTTCCTTTCAAAACGAGACCGCTGATCAAAACGAGGTCATCGGTCGTTCAAAGCATGTCTCCCCCGCTAAAACGAGGCAATGGAATATTTAAAACGAGGCTGCGCTACTGTCACCAGCTTTTCATTTCATCTCACAGTTTAAGACACTCAGCATCAAAACCAATCACAGTTTCCGGGATACTGCCGCAACAACATCACAAGATCAGAATGAAAGATCATTTAGTCATTTTGTCAGTTTACGCATTACTACCGTTTAAGAAGAAGACTCGTTCTTTTCATTATTTCATTATTTGCATGAAAGCACCGCAACGGGCGACGAACTTGGTCCACTTATTTTGATTCGTACATTCTCGGGGAACATCGTTGGTCTCCGTAAAACATGTCCGCTGGAGTTAAGTCTTATAAATCTTCTATTAACACACCACGCCACACAAATATACACAATTTTGTACTTTAGGCCTGTTGTGTTTATTTACAGTGTAGTTTGTTTCATTTCTTCTCTTTTCGTTATTTTGCGTAAACCTTGGACTGTTTGGTAAATCGTGAATAACCAGTCTGCGCCCTTGACCTTTGACCTTTGGTTGATGGCATTTTGGCGGTGGACGCTTGACGAAGCTTCAGTATTCGGGTTCTACAGATGACGCATTTTAAAGGTAAACATCGCTGTGAAACAGCAACCTGAAAAATGATAAAACATTTTAAATCAATATACTTTTAGATAATATGTGTCTACATATATCATATTTGATTGCACTCTGCAATTTCTTGCAAATGAAATGTCATTTAAATCTTTATGAAAATATTTACATTTCGGTGGAATATTTGCAGTCTGAGGAAAATTAATTTTCTGTACACTGCTGCTTCAATAGCAAAATATATAATTTCGTATAACATTTGTTTAGACCAATATTTAAATAACATTTCGAATATAATCATATTTCACTATATAAGCTTGACGAAGAAATTGTTCCAGATGGATCTCAAATTTGATTTTCTTCTATTACCGTTTACAGAATAATTAAAACTGCGCTGCGGCTGAACAAAATGTCTGCACTCAATCAATATTGTTTAACATCAAAGTAGTTTCCTTTAAGATTAAAATGTATCAAGTTAGCTACAATACATATTCGTGTTTTAGATTAAATTAAAAATGCCTGGTTCCTTGTATATGAATAGCATTATAAAACCACATTTTCGTGCCTTTCACAAACTGTATACGCCATGTGAGTATAACGTCCTAAATGAAACCCTAAATGACAGGAAGAGATATGTGTAAGTGGTCAGGTAGCATTCGCCCTATCAGCGAGGGGTCCAGAGTTCGAGTCCAAGTTTTTCTCACCTTGCCTCTGACAGGTAGTGCTGGCGGTGGAGGAAGTGGTATTGTTTTCGTAGTTATAAATAATATTCATAATGCTGCTGCTGATGATGATAATGATGATGGTTGTGTTTCAGATGATGTCGATCATGATGAAGGTGGTGTAACTGATGATGCTGGTGATGACTGTGATGCCAGTGGTGGTGATGATGATGATGATCATGATCATGATGATCATGGCAATGATGGTGATATTGAGGAGAAGGAGGTTTCAACACATACCTGTATTGTTTTAATGAAACATTTTCTACAGATCACCTTATGGCCACAGGGGAAAGTTTGCATCGTTGCCTTTGCGCTCATGCATATAACGCACTGTAAAATAGAAATGCAATGTCTTACACCGGATCAAATACTATATACTATATATCTACTCCAATGGCTTCAAAAATATCCATTTACAACTTTTCTAGCAGCGACATTATTGGCACCATGCAAACAACTTCAATATTTGTCATTTTAAAAAGCCATAAATCATCCTCCGCGGGTGCGGGGCGTCGTGGGTTTGATCCACGATCAAGAGATTCCAAAGTCATGAGGAATGGTACTGGTATACATATAGGTCCCTGCTTGGAGGTCCCAGGACTGGTTATAATAATAACGGCGTGATATTGCAATACCTCAGCACAACGAATGTATATATTGTCTCAATTAGACGTAGTTTCCAAATGACTGTAATACTGTTGGTGGGACATTAAACCAACTAAACAAACAACCAGACTTAAACGACAACCTAATGGAACAGGGCCATATGGCCGTTTATTCTGTATGACCGCTAAACATAAACAAAATAATAGTGTCAAAGCAAGAATGTGGCCTCTTGTCACGAGGTGAATATATTCGAATATATTTTCCGGAAACTTCAAACTGGCCGCTTAAAACAGTTTGACTGTTTAATAAAGGTGACCGATTACACCGTTTTAACCCCAAACATTTTTATCTAGCGTGTTTCATACAATACGAATATGTGATTCTAGTAATTTCATTAATGTCTTTTGAGGCTTCTCCTGTCAAACATAACGGAAACGAGACTTCCATGAGTCAGTAAACAGAGCCTTATATTTGACATGTGAATATCAATACAGCCTCTCAAGTGTTCATTGAAAATATTTCGATCCCCGGCTGCATTATAACGCAATCGTTACAAGGGTACTGGTAGCTCCCTGCATGCCGCTCATTCATATATAGCTTCAGAACTAGTTGATCCCGTTTCTGATTAATGAGAAAGAATTTGACATTTTGTCTAATTTGAAACCCAGTTGTTTACACAAAATTATTATGATGCAGCAATATCAGCGCTAATGTTTTACTTGAGTATTGAACGGTCTCAGTATGTGTTATGTTGCTTACATTTTTAGAAACACTTTGCAAGCGACTTTACAGAAACTGATGAACTTCGCAGAATAACATTGCCTCAGGACAGTAACAAATCTTTCGACAGCTAGAATAATTTGCACTGGCATTTTGCACCATTCTTTGGGCATGTTGCGAGGTATTTGATGTCAACAAATGCTTGAAGTTGAACGAGTAACAGAAGAACATTAATTTGGTGGCGTTGTAGTTGAAAAAGGAGTTACGGTGCACATGTTCGAGGAAAACAGGTTTTGGTATGCAACACATTCAGTGGTGCCATTAATAACGCCTTATATAAGAGCACTGTTGCAGAAAAAACAAAGGTTTGTTGCAGTGGGAAAACATGGGGTGGGGATGTTAACATTATTTGCGCTTTCAAAATTTAAAATGAAATTAAAGTTAGTGGAGGTTGAACAATTTCGTTGGTATTAGAAAAAGGGTGGCGCGTTGGTTTGGGAGGTCCTTGAGAGACTGTAGTGAAATAATGTTTAAATCAGAAACACGGTGGCGCCTTCGAAGGTATATTAATGGCGCAGTAGCTAATAGAGATGATATGATATATTCAAACTGGTTACTACAGGGTATGTGGCGTCATTTTCAGCTATCGCACCTCGAATCGGGGGAGACAATTTTTTTCATTTCTTAAGCAATTATAATGGGATATAGCGCATGCGCAATTTGTACCCTACAAATGAACCCTAATCGTTCTTTTATCAGATATACACGTACAGGATTTCCTAACATTTGAGAAAATAGTATGAGTGATTTCCTTTTCGCAAATACGAAGGTTTTACCGATGTTAGGAAATACTGTACATCTTAGGACCCATGTTTGAGCACAATTTTCTGTTTCGCATACGCTATGTCTCATTAAAATTTATGAATAAATGAAATACTTACCGTAGTTTTCTCGCCCGAATCGAGGCAAACGGTGCTGTTTCCGTTAGGGTTTAAAATGATGAAACATACCACACTGAGAGTAGATAAAGGAAAATAACACAGTGTTGACAGAAGAACTCACCTCTTCGTCCTCTTGCAGTGGTGTTTGCGGAGGCTGAGTGGTGGGGGAAGGCGTCGTCGTGGTCGGAATGGTCACGTGCTGGTCGGAATCCTTGTCGTCAATTTTGGCCAGTAACTTATCCTGAAATGAAACACGAAGGCTATTAGCTACTAGTCAATGAATATGAATACGTTCATTAATAATACATTTTGAAAGAATGCCCATGAGGATGGTGATGGTGATGATGATGATAATGAAGATGATGATTTTATATGAGTAGTCATAGGTTTTTGTTGTTGATGATAATGACGATGATTTCTCTTTATTTTCACTCATTTATACATATACATGAATCACGAATCCAAGTACGCACCGTGATTGCGTGGCTAAATGATTCCTGAATTTTACATTGATGCGTGCAACTGCCACATAATCGTGACTGGTTCTTGGCGTGAGCAAGAATGTATTTGACGTCTGGTGCAGTAAAGTTATTTTTGTTTGATTTTATTTTGTGTAATAAATCGTATATACACATGCTTACTTGTTTGTACACAAATGCCTTTCTTTCGTAATCATTATATTATATTTTTCATTTCGTTAGTACATGTATGTATTTTCAATTCGCTGCTCGATAAGTTTAAAAGATGTCAATAATTGTGGTCTGGTGCTAATTTTACCATTTCTAAATTACAGATCACAATGGAATAAGTTAGAAATAATAATTATTGACCATGTTTTGTGTGTTCATGAAATTGATCTATAACCCATTGTTTTTTTTATCGTATTTTTATGAAGTACATTTATATATTGAATAATGATATATTACTTATATTTATGTATATATCAACCGGGAAACGAAGGAGGAAAAGAAAATAATTCTTGTAAAGTATAAACAAGCAAATTATGACTAGACCTTTTCGCATGTTTATTTGAGAATCGGTCCTGTCATATTGACGTGTGACAGGCTACACCAAATTAAGGAAAATATTATCGACTGTGCAACCAAAATTTGTCTCGCGAAGCGCTTTCCCATATCCAATAATCATTGATGTTCCTCATGACGTGCTAAATTAACTAGAGCGCCATGACTCGGTGATTATCGTTACGATATGGACAGCCATACCACGACCTGTGCCACATCAAAACACTAAAGATGTGTACGTCAGAAATTAGAGACGATGCCGATCGGAATATGAATAGAAATCTCCTATTATAGGGGCACAAATATAAGTTATGTATACTTGCAAAAGTGTATAGATCTGAATATTATATGTTGTAGATTCCAATACTGGGTCTTACACAATTTAGCTCTAGATCTATATACTTGAATACACTCGAAAAACAATCTCGTTTATAATTCATAAACACTTTTTCCGTGAATTTTACCAGAATTTATACAATTTGAAATAAGCATTTTTAATAGCAAAAGCAGTGCGAGACGGGCGAAGTAAGCTCTACGGTAACGCGTAGTTGTATTAATTGTTTGTTCAAATACTAACGCACTGAAAACTTTCGTCAGTCTCCATCTTGAATGTTTATCACAGGAGAAATCGGCAAAAAATATACTAGAGAGTTATCCTTATTGTTAATTTCAAGCGATGTTGCATATAAAAGAACTAATAACAACTCTTGCTATGCCGCAGTGGTGTTCTGGGTAAATTTGCAAATCGGAGCACCTCGGTGCTATATCCGCCCCTGTTACCGCCGCGCTTTGTATCGTACTTACGGTGCGTGATTGAATTAAAAAAAAACGTGCGCTTACTTCGAGGCATTGCCATTACATATCATTTTAATGTATTCCTTTTTTCATTAACGTACGGAAATACAATGGTATAATTCAACTCTAGATTAATTGACTTTAGTACCGGGTCCTTTAAAATATTTGGTTTGTAATTTTTGACTGTCTTTGCTTTAAATTTTTATATGAAATAATAAAGTTTTTTTTTTCTCACTTTTATCATTTAACTATGTGACTTAAAATTGACCATAAGACAAATTCAAACATATATCACAGGCCAACGATAGAATAAACAGAAACTAAAATATTTTTTAAAAAAGATATTCGGTGTTGATGGAGATTAAAGTAACGGAGATTGTAATTGTTACACAATGTAAAGCACCCGTAATTAGCGGAGTAAACGTTTTTGAAATGAAAGCACCGTAACAATCTTCCAGCCATACGTAGGTGGTGAAACAGACTATAATTCACTGCTTATATTTATAACATTTGGCCCCGAGACACAAGTCTAATTATGCAACTAAGAAAAAAGTATTTTGATAAAACAACTACCCGTATGTATTTCGCAAAGAAACTGCAATTCTGTCTAAATACTTTATCAATATTTCGTGAACTAGTTAACTAGTGATCAAAAGTGAGTTTAGACAGCTACATCGGAACATTTTGGCCAATCAGAATATCGTCTGTCCCCTTTCCCTTGGCAATACGAACCTGTGAAAAGGTTGCCTGAAATTTTTGACTGTCGTAATCCTAAATCACCCACAGTGTGGAAAATGGAGGATAATTGAATTTTTGCACAATTTGCTTGCTCCGGCTCCCATATTAGATAATTAAAGAAAGGTTCTTTGAAATCGATATTTTTGAGATCAGAATGCGAAGGATGTTGCATGCACTTCTACGTATTTTTTTTCATTTATTCAAGAAAAATAAAACGTTTTCGACAAATTGAACACTAGTCTCTCTTTGGATTTTTTTGGCAGAAAAGTAACAGCGTCTTAAAGAAGGAACCAACACCCAAAGCAGACTTTCTTTTGTGATTACCCGTATGCTTTAAAAAAAATAACTGGCTTGCAATTTCTGTTGAAGAAAAAAAATCTTCTCCTTATAATCAAAGATTCGATTGCATCCTTAAAATGAAGGCGTCCTTTGATTGAGAGGGGCAAAAAATCTGAAACTTAATGAGAAAAAAACTAGGTTTGCTTGGCAGGAAAATAGCTTGCATCACGCATAGCAAAATTTATCCTGAATCCGGAGCTTTTGAGTTCGAATCTTGCCGGAACAAGACTCGCGTCTAATCTCAAAGAGAATTTAGTGATTCAGATGCATGATTTTTTTCCCAGTCGACGAAAAAAGAATAAGACAGAAAGTGTCGAACATTTTGAGTTTGTATGCGTGCCTGATAATTAATAGCGTGTCTTAAAATAAATTGACCTAGTAAGTGTATGTTTGAAAGCGCATGCGCACTAGCAGTCTAAAATATATATTAGTTTACTTATGCACAGAACAAAAAGTCATACATTGTGAGGGTTAAGAAGAATCTGTATGACTTGCCTATCTCATTAAGCGTCTGCCTGAAGACGAATGTGTTGGAAAAACAAATGCAGCAGTCAAATTTACGATCTTATGTTCAAAGGTTTCTCGCAAATTTTGCAGATGTCTGAAAGTCTTGTCGTACAGGGTTGCATGTCGCTTATTTTTTATTCTGTCTTCCTTTTTCATCGCACTAAGTATAAACTATTTTTTACATCTTATGGTAATCCCTCTCGATATAGGTGGACTTAGAAAAGTACTTGGTGCCTAATCCTTGCCCCACCGAGATTCGAACCAGCAACTTTCGGATCTGAAGCCGTGTACGTTACCACAGGATCAAGCACCCACAAACGTTTTTTACCGTATTTTATAACGTCGCCTTTATCGCTCATTATATTTTTGCTATGTCGATTCCATGAGTCAGAACCTTTATACTTAATTATTTGAACAACAAGGCGATGTCCTCTAGACTTTATTTTTCAATCTGAATCACAGCCTAAGATAAATATAGTCTGTTATGATTAAGTATTAGACATCCTTATCAATTGGTTATCAACCTTTTCCCGCATAAAAATCAATTAATAGATGTAGAATATATCATCTTCAACATTTAGTGTTTTTGGCGGCATTCACAATTTTTTGTAATGCCAAAAATAATTTATTTCTGATAAAGATATTTGATTAAAAAAATGAAAAGTATGTCTTTACTGTTCCCTTACACTTTAAAGTAGCTGCATGGTTGAAGGATCAATAATGTTAGAAATAACAGCTTTGTAAAACTTTCTCAACGTTATGGCATATCTTAAGATGTATCAAGAATACAATTTTCTGGACCTCCAATTTTGCTGTTATTTCTGCTACTGATACCATCGTTACTTCAAGTAGAACAAACCTTTATTACTACTATATTAATCATCGTTATAACTAAATGCCCGAAAGGAAAGAAATTAAAATCCAGAAATTTAATTATCTTGAAAATAAAAACATTTAAAAGCATCTGCAAACACCTCACAAAGTCAATTATCGGTTCGTAATTAAACGGAGGCATTCCAAGTATTTTTTGTTACTTTAAAATGCAAATTTAACAACATCGTTATAGTTTTTATCCATTCTTATCACTAAATCGTCCGTGCAGTAAGATTAAATCTTTTGCAGATAATGACAAAATACAGATATAGCAAAAACAGCGAGAAAATGCAATTCCTCAAAGTCAGCAATGAACAACATAACAGAAGAGATGTATGGTTTTCTGGCACGGCGGTTTCCTCAAGTAACATGCCACCTTTTCATTAATTAGGTAATTAATTACTTTCTACTAATGGCACATTGCAGTGTTATTTGATGCTTCTACAGCTGATGGCTAAACTAAATGACCATTATTTATTTATTTAAGTGGCTGGGTTTAGTGATTTGGCAATAAATGAATTGAATAATATGTTGAATAATTCATTAAGCTGAGGAATGAAATAAACGCCAGTAAATAGATAGAAAATATTTTATCAATAAAAAGGACAATTATAATTAATATATTGAGAAAGTATTTTTTTTTCAAAATAAAAGAGAAATATTTCTGCATAAAAAGATAGAAAATGTAATGATGTTACTTATGTTTAAAAACTACAAACACATTATATTAAGTAAATAATATATCTGACGTATAACATGCGTGTTCATCACTGGTGTAAGTCAAGCAAGACTAGGCTGTTTCTCTTTGTATTATTCTTATTTATCTCATCACTGAGGGCATAGACAGACAAACAGACAGACAGACAGACAGACAGACTGACTGACTAATATTAATGAATACACACATTAAATTAATGGACGTGTGTAGAGAGAGAGAGGAAGAGAGAGATAAGGGGGGGGGGTATGATAAACAGGTTTATCAAATACTCTTATATGTATTAAATACATTATACATAAATAAAACATATACACACATACTTTAAAAGGAACCTGTACAAAAGAGGCATTCAGAGCAAGAGACAGACAGATGTACAGACACATGTTAAACAAATACATGATGTCAACATAAAACAGAACCGAAGTTTAGTTAAATAACGTGGACATAAAATAATCGCGAAGGCAATCAAATAATGATGCATACATTAGCTATACAAAAGGAATATTAATAAGAAATAATCATACATGTATATTCTCTTCAGTTCAACCTTTTTACTAATATAAACTTGTTTTGACACAATGGCAAACAGAGGACACCCATTCTAAAGACATTCCCGGGCCTCCTCTGTTATTGCTCATACAATATTGTAGCTCAGATTCTACACGAGTCGGCACAGCAAAGCAAAGCCCGCCGTCTTACCATTCGTTGTTTCAGTATTTTAATATTCATCAAGTCATAAATGTGTGTGTGAATATTCATGAAATAAAAGGTTTAAACACGCATTTTCAGTTTTCAAGTTGTTTGACATCTTCCTTCCACAAATTTAGTAGATCATGAAGAAAATGACTCTTTCCCGTGCAGTTTTTAAAACGAAAACAATGCATTTCCTCTTTGGAAACTTTATTTTCTTAAAATATTTTATTTTTCAATATTACTTCGCATCATTTTAATTTACAGCATTAAAAGTTTTAAAAATATTCCATAATATTTCTAAATGTCTAAAAAGCGTTGATTTCAATTTATTTCTAAACCCCATTAGGACAGTAACAATAAATCAGGCATTTCGTCATTTCCGTTCAACGGTTCCTCCTTCCGTTCAAAAAACATGAAACATAGCTGACTTCATCTCTTGACGTTATCTTAAATAGCAGTAGAGCAAGAAATCACATAATCATCATTATTTTTCAATTTTTATTATTTCGAATTTCTTCGCCCACTGTATCCGCTGACATGTGTTGCAAAACTAAAAAATATAATATCAGAAAATGAAATCTGAGGCTTAATTTTGCATGGTTGGCAGGCAATTTCAAATTCGCGTGAAAAATATCTTGCATTTTTTATTGCAATAAATGTCAGCTACAAAATTTTGACATTCCGTGCTAGTCAAACGTTTAAACTCCCGCGAGAAACAAAAACGCGGCATGTCTGAACAAATATGAAGAATCATCAATTTTCGCTGACATACATTTTCATTGAGCATGTGTAAATGTTTTTCTTTTGAGCTTCCTGGATTAATTTTCACGAAGTCGTGATGCACGTACAAAATCGAAATGCATGTTAATATCCGTTTCGTTGATAGAACAATGTTTAATTCACCCCCTCTCACGCCTATACCCAATTTAATTATTCGACAGTAACTAAACTGATTCTCTGAATTATTGCGCCGGATTAGCATCATTAATGGCATGCAATTTACTTTTTGTGAAGGCAATATATTTCTTGAAGGGTTCAATAAAAAGCACGGTCATAAAATCATTGTTTTTGACAGCAAATCGAAACCAACCAGTGCCCGAAGTGAATTTCCTTGCTCGAAATAAATTTGCGTCAAGACTGATATATTGTGAACTCGATCATTTGTTGACTGTGTTTGACATTTCGTATTACGGGATACTCGACCCATTTATCTTTGAGCACGAGCTCCATGGCCAAATAATGATTATAAATAGGTCAAAATGTCACACATAAACACACAGGGCTTACAATTCTCATTCCATGATATGTATACAAGCCTTTAAGGAACGATAATGCTAGTTTCTGGTTCATGGTCCCTCGTGTGCGAGTTGTTAGACCATCCGCCCCATCACCGGAGAGTCGTGGGTTGTTCCCGGGTCGCCCCATACCAAAATTGCTAAAGATGGTAATAGTGTAACTGCCCTGCTTTGCGCTTAACATATATACATTTATAAGGTAGTTCCCGAATGTCAGGATAATGTGACTGGTTGTGGTATCATGTCAGTTGTTTTCGGCGTGACATTGAAGTGGGGCATGTAGACACAAGTCCTCAAACAATGTTGGAGGAACGTTTAACCTAAATATAAAGACTGAAAACAGATACTTTGATGTAATTTTTTTTTCTATTAGTCTTTCGAAAACAACCGTTTTTATGTCATTTGTTCAAATTGTCATTTTCGAATGTCATTTGTCACTTTACGTTGCAATTTTCAATGTCATGTGTCACTTCATTGCTATTTTTCAATTTCATTTCTTCACTTCACATTGATTCTTCTTTTTCAATGCATTTGTACTTACTTGATTTTCAATGCATTTTTCACTTCATTGCTATTTTTCAATGACATTTCTTCACTTCACATCGCTATTTTCTTCAATGACATTTTTCACTTCACATCGCTGTTTCTTCAATGACATTTGTCACTTCACATTGATATTTTCTTCAATGACATTTGTTACTTCACATTGATATTTTCTTCAATGACATTTTTCACTTCACATCGCTATTTTCTTCAATGACATTTGTCACTTCACATTGATATTTTCTTCAATGACATTTGTCACTTCACATTGATATTTTCTTCAATGACATTTGTCACTTCACATTGCTATTTTCTTCAATGACATTTGTTACTTCACATTGATATTTTCTTCAATGACATTTGTCACTTCACATTGATATTTTCTTCAATGACATTTGTCACTTCACATTGCTATTTTCTTCAATGACATTTGTTACTTCACATTGATATTTTCTTCAATGACATTTGTCACTTCACATTGATATTTTCTTCAATGACATTTGTTACTTCACATTGATATTTTCTTCAATGACATTTGTTACTTCACATTGATATTTTCTTCAATGACATTTGTCACTTCACATGATATTTTCTTCAATGACATTTGTCACTTCACATTGATATTTTCTTCAATGACATTTGTCACTTCACATTGCTATTTTCTTCAATGACATTTGTCACTTCACATCGCTATTTTCTTCAATGACATTTGTTACTTCACATTGCTATTTTCTTCAATGGCATTTGTCACTTCACATTGCAATGTTTTTCAATGGCATTTGTCACTTCACATTGCTATTTTCTGATGTCATATGCCACTTCACATTCTTATTTTTTCAATGTCTTTTTACACTTAACGTTGCTATTTTTAATTGTCATTTGTCATTTCTCATGGCTAATTTTGAATGTCAAATTTATACAATTTCACCTTTAAATGACAGTGCAAACAATTATACGTTTGCTTGGCAACAATTTCTTAACCTGCTATAATAACTATCAGATATCTTGAATAGTTCACCGACTCGGGTCTCTTGTTTTAAAACAATATCAGCAACCACTATTTTAATGCAGGAGCCCAATGCAACATTAAAATAGTCAAGTGAATAAACATATTCTGATTCCGAGTCCCATCCCATATTCTGCCGATCAATGTCAACCTGCTGGGTCAGATTTGCATACCCATGATCAGTTGTCAATGACAGGAACCTTAGTCACATGATACGTTTTTTTTGGCGTGCGTAGGAAGTATTTCAGATAATATTGTCAAATAATTTGTATTTTATCTCTGTCACTGGGAAAGCAGACGATCCTTAAAACCCCTTTAAATCTAGAAATATATTTAGTGCACGGAGAATTCAAATTATGAACATCTCAGCCTCTTTAAATACTACTCAAAATAGACCCTATATAGGAAAATAATGCAAGCATTTCATGATAGGTGCTGCATTATGTGAGAAACCTTAACTTTTTTCTCGCAAATATATGATAACGCTCGCGTGAAACAAACTGATTCGTTATATGTATAAGACTGTACGTGAACAGTGATTTTGTATATGCGATATAAAATGCTGCATAATTAAAATGCTAGCGCGTGAAAAGATATACAAAACGTAGTCATCGACTGCGTTTAGGGAAGAGGCAAACGAATAAAGAGAGCGCTAGAATCTGAAAAGTAGCTGATGGAATCATGCCATACTTTCACATGATATGCATTGCAAAATATCATATTTTATGAAAAATAAATAAATAATGCATAAAATAAAAAAAACGGATAATGAATTTACATAAGACAAAAAAAAAAAAAAAAAAATGAAACTTTCTTTAACAGTTGCAAGACTTGACTTGACTATTTGAGTTTACCGTCGCTTCGACAGTATTTCAGTCAAATAGCGCGACGTTCAGCTAATTACATGTGCAGGAAGACCCCGAATGCACGGAGGCATCCGGGTAGAACCACCGACCTACCGCAAACCAGCTGGAAGGCTTCCTCACACGAAATCCGATGACCCTACCGGGATTCGAACCCACGCGGTGAGGGGCTGTGTGAGTGTTAAAGTCAGCGACTTTACCCTCTCGGCCACGGCGACCCTCTAACTATTGCATGAAAGTGGTGAACAAGTTTCGCAGAAATCACGAACTTGATAGTTATATAGAATACCTTACAGTTGAACGTATCTATAAACGTTCTACACATAGGTCACGTGATCGGTGCTTGCTGGAAGTTGTTATTTATTCATTTCGAGATTCGAACGTGTGTTCCGAAAGAAGCTAGTCTGGTAATCTTTAGCGATATAAAACCGAAAGATAAAGGTGAGAAATCTTCAACCGAAAACGACTTTTGATAAAAATTGAATCATTTAAATATGGTATATATGCGCGTGTGTATGAGAGAGAGAGTGAGACAGACAGACAGACAGACAGAGGGACAAAAAACTAGAACCTGTCTTCAGACTCAGCTGAAAGATTAATAAGATTTTCATATTCACCTGATTGAATTCTTATAAATGACAATTCATCTCACACCTTTTGCAATATATGCAGGAATCTAAATTCAATCTGCAAACCATGAATACCACAAAAATATCAGATTGAATCATTCACATCTACAATGGTAATCTTCTAACTTATTTCCTTGGAGAAATTTTCGCATTTCGATTCCAAAAGGGTACAATGTCTCTTGAAATGATGCATATATCGTGGCTCAGACGTTATTAGGTGTACAACTCATTCCTCAAACAGTCACGTGACAAGAAAATCATCAGCCTTTTTGACAGAAATATCATTTTCAACATGCAAACTTGGCAGCCTTGTCAAGGCTGGGGTACGGTGATTTGGTCTAAACGAGCAATTCATATCTAAAAAACACTATAGAACAAGATTCTTTGGTCTGAGATTTAACGTATTGCAACGATATGTCTGAAAGGGCGTAGTTTGGCATAACTGGTGTGCGTTATGCCAATCCGTATGCAACCGGTCTCTTACAGTCATCTACGGAGTTGTCTTAGGGCCATATACCATGCTCTTCACGTGCACCTTATGTTGGTAATCGTGAACATTATATATCATGACACTGAAATATATTCATAACTGATTGTAAGCGTACGGTTGTATACGGTTAAATATACTGAACGCACGTCTGGACTCAATGTTTGTGTGTGTATATGGATCACATATTCACTAATTTGTGCTTTGATATAAGGATGTTTGTCTTCTGATTCTGAAAAAAAGGACTTTTGCCGCTGTTAATCATTTAACGGTGATGATAACGTTGTGCAAACGTAAAATTGTAACTGATTACTCATGTATAAAAGGGTATCTCAGTGACTTTGCAGATCCTATATCAGAAAAGTGTGACTGGGAGTGACGTCACGTCACTAACAACCAACTATCTCGTGTGATTGCAAGTATATCCCCAAATAACAACATAAGTGTTGGGAAGTCGTTAGGTTAAATTTAGAAGAGAGAGAGAGAGAGAGAGAGAGAGCAATTTGACGAAACCTTTTTAAATTTTTTTTTCGGAATTAGAACACTTTAGAGGAACAATGTTTTGATATACTTTACTATACCAGTTTTGAAATATATCATTAATTTTTCATCTTATCTTCCATCTGAATTATGATGTATATATAAAATGAATAAAAGTAAATAAATTAAATAACAATAATATTCATGAATTATGAAATTAACTATTTATGCACGTGACTGTTATTTCTTTCGTGAACATCATGTATCTTAGAGTATACATCGTCATGCCTCATTGCATTCTCTATACTCTAAGTTAATCAAGTACAACATATATACAAACGATATCCATACTATTTGACATACACTTCCAGCCAACAAAGAGGACGAACTTGATGATCACCTGACCGATTGTATTAAACAAAACTTCTCCTCAGGGGACATTTCCTCGAGATTTTCAATCCGTAAAAACCATAGAATACACAAAGGCCATGCCGGCATCTATATTTCATCAGTTTTAATTAGTCGATGGAAGAGAGACACTTATCAGTACCTTTGTTTTCATACAACCCCGAGAAACTAACCACTTTTTTCTCTATTCCTTGTGTATTTGCTTTCTTCTTTGTTTGTCTTTATTGCGCGTGTTTTTTTCTAAATGTATCGGGGAGAGAGTTTATTTTCTGATTGATATTCCATCAACTTTCTTCCGTCTTTTTAATCCTTTGTCTGCTTGGGGGTGGTAAAACATATAAATACCCATTATCGTCTATGGTACTTAAGGCAATCCATCCACCATTAAATTGTGATCATGGTTCATCAAGTGATTGTTGAAATTATATAGTAAATGCAGGCCTTTATAGACATTGAGCCTACAAACCTAAGTCAATAAAAACTTGCATCTAAACTGAGGTCTTTTTAAGCATTTGACGACCATGATTATAATTTTATGATGGACGGGTTACTTTAAAAGAACCGCTCATGGCCGTTTTACATTACTAAGCTATTTCTAAGTCATGAAACATATCTAAGGATTAACGATTAACGTCCTATCCTTTGCATATTCTACCTTTTGTTCTCATATATTTTGTTTAAATATACAAGAGAACGGGAGGAGGCAGCTGCAAGACAATAAATAAATGAATAATAAAACAAGTTAGCTCCTTAGGCATGCTTAATTGCTATGCGACTTTGACATGTGGCCCCGATAGGCCAAATTCTGCGGTTCTTGGGCAATTGTAATTACAGTTTAATTGGAAAGACGTCTCGCAACCTCACTGTTTACCATTCAAACAAGCTCGATTATTCATACATGACAATGTTGTTATTTTATTCTGCGTAAGAATATAAACAATAAACTGTTGAAATATATAGATTCAATCCCGTTGGCGTATTTTAACTGCAAGGTCATGCGATTCGATCGCTAGCAGCGACACAAAGAATTGATTAAGATTATTCATCCATCATTAAATTTTGATCATGGTCCATTAAATCACCGTGGGAATTTCATATCAGTTGCAAGTCTTTATAGAATTTAAGCAAAAAAGCCTATAAATCCAATTCAGTGGATGCTTGCATCTACACTTAAATTGTAGAACTGATCAACAGAAGAAAGGAGCTCGTCGTTGTTGAAAGGGCAAACTATAATTCAATACGTATTAGTAATCTATAATCACACAACTCATGAATTTGACCAAAATATCAAATGCGTCATCAATTTTTCCATTAGACGATGATTCACTTTCTTCCTTAATATTCGTCATTTGTCGTTTAACGGAAATTCCCGAATTCAACCGATGGTCTTCAAATTGTTCTTAAATTTGCCACGGAACTAAACGAGACTTTATTTTCACGAACCTCGTAACCATGGCGGTAGTACGGACGTATTTTTGTTTCAGCCCTGTTCAGAAAAGGAAATGCTCATTATTTATATATAAGGGAAATACGCCAGCTGGTTGGGTAATAATTCAATTAGGAGAGGTTTATTAATTTATAGCCAATCGCCGTAGTGGGACTGCAATGTTTATTGTGCGGCTATCGTCATATTGACCTAATGAAGTTAATTTTTGACGAGAGAAGGGTACAGTAATGGACAGACACGTGGGCGTCAGAAATAACACGCTTGAACGCGAAATCGACCGGAATTTTGAACCCTTTGACCGATTTAATGACACCTGCATAGATTTTAACTCTATTTCTTGGGCTCCTGTATATGGAAAACTGATACCAGAATAAGGAATCAAATGATTATAATTTAACTACAGAGGTTCGATCAGTGTTTTGCCTGTCGTTCAATTCGTCGGTGAAACGGTACTGAAGGAGAAACATCTGAAAGTAATCAGCTGGTTCCTCACTTAAATCAAAAGCCGTGCTTGGACTGAAAAAAAGAAAGAAATTTTGTCTAATTAACATTACAACCAAATTGCAACAAACACAAATCAGTAAATACGCAAATAGATGCACCTTAAAGAGTGTTAACTGTGCTGCAAGATGCGTCATCAAAAGCAACAACTGTGCCATATGACCAACCAATCGTCATTTTTGCCTCAAGATGTGCGTACTACGGCAAGAAGTGAGTCCCAAATATGCCACCAGCTGTGTCAAATATGTCATCAGATGTATCAAATGCGCCACCATATGTGTCAAATAAGCCACCGGATGTATCAAATGTTTCATCAGATGTGTCAAATGTGCCACAAGATGTTTCAAATGCGCCATAAAATGTACCAATGTGCCACCAGATGTGTCAAATGTGCCATAAAATATGTCAACTGTTCCATCAGATGTATTAAATGCGTCACCAGATGTGTCAAATTCACCACCAGATGTGTCAAATGCCACACCAGATGTGCAAATGCCAAAATTCAAATGCGTTACCAGATTTGCTTATCTTGCAATGATGTAAAGAATTATGCAACTCAGGCTACGAGATTTTTTCTCGTGTCCTTCCAATGCCCTGTAGAAGCAACCAAAGTAATTTCCTAAAGTACGTTAAGCAATTATTTTCCAAATTACTGATATTGTAATCACTTCAGCCAATAGAACTATGAAAGGACTCAATATAACATACCCACACATGTACACATGTATACGTCTTAATGAATTCTTTTCACACAGTTCCTAATTAATCCTCTGTTATTTTGTTATAAAAGCTTGATTATTGTAAATGTGATGTGACTAAATCAACCCTTACTGGAACTAACGTGCCGCCTGAGGCACGAAACAAGGAGACTGGATATAGATTTCCCGTAAATAGCTAATTGGGATCTGTTCTTGAAATCACTTGATAGTTTTCCTGACCCAAATAAAGATAATTAGTTGTTTTACTAGCCGCTTCCATCTGTAAAACCAATTTCGAGATCAGAGCCTTACTTTTATCGATTTACTTATTTTCTAGCGCACCTTATATGTCATATAAACACTCAAACTGCTGGTGGACACAGCATGGAATATGTTGAGTACATGCAGTTGCTTTGACTGATTTAGAAAGTTATCTGATCAGGTGCAGCGATTGCTCTAATTAACTTAGCTCTTGTACCAAAATGGAAGCAACTAAATGAGTGCCGAGAAATGCTATGGATGCATGTCTTTGCATATGTCAGTAAAAATTAGAAAAGAAATCTAGTATTCTATCCGAAATTCTCCAAAGTGCGTTTACTAAAAATAGCGTATTCCCGTGCAATGTGGCATACACTTGCTGAGTTTATTTGTCAGGAAACAGCATTTAACGAGAAAGAGAAGAAGGAAAAACCTTTTTATTTCTATCAGTCAACCACGAATGAGCTTCTTTAAGGTATTGCTTTTGTCATTATGTACTTTATCAGCATAATAATCATCAAAACCAACACTCTTTCTATTTTCCTTTAGTATATTATTATGTTTGGCATAAACAGCTTCGTATTGAATTGCAATTAAGTCTACTTCAAATGTTATCATTATTTTAGTGACTTACTCTCCAAATGTTGTATACATTCTGCAGGAAGCAAGTCACGTGTTCTCGATAATACTTAAGTATGATCTCAAGCTCATATTTGAGTATAATACTCAGATCCCTATGGGAACTAATGGGAATAGTTTGAGTCTGAGTATGAAATCATAATCAAGTTCCATTTTTATTTTCGAGAACACGGGACCAGATTTCTGTCATTTTCAGTGCCATATTTGAAATCACAGGCGAATAAATCAAATCCTTTGTTCATCTGGGAACTTCTTGTTTTTTGTTTCAAAAAGAGAAACCCATAAACACAAATTAAACTCTACCGTTCAGACTGAAGAAAACAAAGCTGTGCATTCAGCACGAACTGAAATATCAGATTGTCCCGAGGTACTCTCAACTGAAAATGACGGGAGGTAAAAAAAGAGAAAATTACAAAATCTCGTGAGGACAACACGCACGTTACAAAACCTTTCTGAGCACAGTATAGAACAGAATCTGTAATGTAGACGCATTTTACGATTTGCAATAATTCTAAGACACGACATAATTCTGTATTCTGTGGTTCCTAGAACATCGATAGTTGACAGGAAATCGAAACTGAGGGTGTATTTCCGAGTTCTTACTGCATAGAGCATATTTGTCATTTGTCCATTTGAATTTGCTTACATGGAAACCTTGAACGAACTTTATATAGAACTGATGTTACAAAATGTTTTTAATTGTTATAGAAGAAGAACCTCTAAGATTCGACAACATGTTACATCGTAGGGAAAAGAATAATTTGATAATGAATAAAATAATAGAAACCGGAGCAGTTAATGTTTGATTGTTTGTTTGTTTATTTGTTGGTTTTAACATGCCACCGATAGTATTTCAGTCATTTGGAGACTATGTCTAATATTGAGACAGATATAGTACTGCCACACTGCAGTATCACGACGTACACATGCGGTGATATCACACCCGGTCACATTATCCTGACACCGGGCCAACCAGTCCTGGAACTACCCTTATATGCTGAGCGCAAAGCAAGGGAGCTATACCAGTACCATTTTCTACGACTTTGATATGTGGAGCAATTTAATAAAAAAAATACACTGTCAAACATATATGGACAGAACGAAATAATATCTAAGGGATATTTTTTTAATGGACATGTATATCCCGGGAGAGAAAATCCTGAAATGCATAATCTGTAATGGAAATGTTAAAATAGAAATTGATACGTCAGTCTGACAAACAAAGCACGGATACGCGACTGCGATGCACTGTAAATGTATCACGTTTGTCATTTAATCTGTAAGCAAGTGTAGACTATTCGAATTTATCAACCAAACCTGTCTCTCTTCCGGTGTCTACGTTGATCAGATGTCCGTCAATTTCAACTTCCACACTGCTATCGCATGTCTCGCTATTTCCCGTTTTCTGTGTTTCTCTTATCGCATATCTCTCCCCGCCCCCTCTCTCTCTTTCTCTCTCTCTTACCTCCTCTCTCATTTACTCAATTTTTTTTATGCAGTGTATTCTCCTATTTCACCTTCACTGACTAGCATGTATCTTCTTTGATTGTGTCTTTTTGTTTCTCTGTCCCCTTTTCTTTGTCACTTTATCTCTCCATCCAGAGAGTGCGCCTCTTTCTCTTCTCTCTCTCTCCCTTGTGATAATAGTGTTTTTTCTCTCTCACAGGCTTATGCCTCTATGTCTCTTTTTGGGCGTTTTGGTTGAATGCTTAACAGTGTTAGTGTTATAAAGTTAGAATTTGTTTTGTCAAATCGTATGGTCCCTTAATATCCTCTCCGAAACATAGACGCATGTAATCAGAAACAAAATCTCATGACATAACTTTGAGGAAATTTCTATGGTCTACTTAAGAGTACACAAACGACACGTGTAATATATATTCACATAAAAAAACTGATTTCCTTGGTCGCCAAGGCAGATTCTTCCCCGGACAGACGGATTTCACCAGTAATCTCTGAATGATCCCGTCATATACAGACAAATGGAATATTGGCGTTCTCGCCTTATATCAGATTGACTGCCTAATTCTCAAAGACCTTTCCTCTCTCTTATCTACTATGGTAAATTGATTTTTGCTCTAATCGCGCTTAAATTTCAACGCAGTGACCCCCCTTCGTGTTCTTTTTATTATTGCAAGGGGAAATAACTGCTAAAAATAAAGGGATATGACAAATAAATGCATGTGTGTGTGTGTGTGTGTGTGTGTGTGTGTGTGAAATTGAGCAAGGAATGTAATTATTGTTTAATAAATACTGTTATTTACTTTTATATATCAAGAGTTTATTGCAAAACTAATGTATCTACATATAGTTAAAGAATCCGTTACACATGTTATTCAGTTAGACTTCGATATGTATCACCTATACGGGATCTAATTTTCTACAACTGTTAATGTAAATAGTGAAGTAGAAATTTGAAAGATAGCTGATACTGCAGGAAGGTATGAAGTAAGAAATGTTGTCAAGTAGGTGACGCTTTCAGCAACCTTTCAGTCGGGGCATCATGGATTTAAATGCTTCGTACATTGCTCCAAGTAATCGAAAAAGAAAACATCAAGTTGGAATTCTTTCTTTGGTTAAAAAACAGATTAAACAAGACAGAAATAAAGATTTTAACTATTGAGGAAAAATGAAATGACACTGAATGAAAAATTGGTGTCCAAAGAAATGAGAAAAAATACCGAGTGTTTTATAAATGTTTTAGATTCATGCGAAATTTTATGTAAAAAAAATGACGACAAGTCACGAAAGCCACGTAGAATCGCGTCTATTTTGTAAAGTACAGCACAGTCTGACACGCGGATTCAATTTCCGGTTCTAAGACATGTTTGGACACTAAGTCACGTGAGCAGACCATTAACCGATGTTAGCTGCTAATTGAAATCTAGCGCAAGACATGATGTGTGTTAAATGTTATGAGTGTTAATGGACAACACAACACGGCAAATCGCAATCTTTCGGACATTTGCAACAAAGTAGCAATTTGGCCGTTCTCAGGTTGAATATAAATTGATAGCCCTGTCTCACATTCAAGAATTCATTGAGTTACACTTAAGTTCATATTTTAAGTTTGCAATCAGTATATTTATCGTTTTGCAATTTTTATTAGCATTTTGTTCACCAGAATTGTACATATTTTTGAAAATCGCATTAAATTTGATATGTAACATATGTTACAAGCGCCACATTGCATAATGTAGCATATGCAAACCGCATCTTGTAATACAATGCATGTTGTCTGATTTGATTGTACGATTATCCCTTTGGCTCCTGTTGTTTGATGGGCATCTTACTTCAAATAAACTACATATCAACTTCCCATCTCCAAGCGGGTTAAGTGATTCGTTCAGGTTACATTATATCATAATGTTACACGAAAAGAAAACAATGATGTGATGTTATATCAATTGGCGCTCATTTGAATTTCGCGAGATTCGCACTACCATTGATCGGCAATTTAAATACGCGTGCTACATATATGTGAATACATTCATATGTTTACATGTAATTAAAACTGTACACTTTGAAATACGAGAAATTGTGAATGCGTGAATTATTTTCTCTCAGCCTTGAGCAAAATGTAGCCTGTGCGACATATATCTTTAATACATTTAATACAGTGAGTTCTACATAGGCTAAAATCCGTGTCATTTCTGTGGTTTCCGAAAGCATTTTAGACGGTGTTCTTACCGCGATCAATTCCTCTCAAACGACTATCGGTCCCCTCCCTGTGAGCATTAATACTTTGCAGAGACAAGGAATATTAAGATGATAGAATAATGAATCATTGAGAAAAATCTCTGATTACAGGTCTTATCCATTTATCCCTTGGCTCAGTTGTAATCTGGTAGCATTTCCCCACCCTTT
>CM037781.1:53812622-53862622 GCA_021229015.1 Solen grandis | reverse complement strand
ATACTCCTTGCAGTAATGTCTTTTAGTTCTCACAGTAACACAGAACACTAAAATATCAAACTTCTTCTCCGCCATATGGATGAAAAAGAAAATAGGTGTGATTTAACTACAGTATGCATTCTAATTACTCATAACACATCCTATGTCCTTGAAATAATATAATCCATCTTTTCAATAACAGTATTGGTCGTTACTGTGGGGACCGTTATTGCAAGGAGTCACGTGGGGGTTTTCGGGTCACAACACTTAAAAGACATGGGGTATCACATTTTTAAAATAAACTTTTGAAATGATTTTTAAACTCTTTGCAACGCAGCTTGAAAAAAATGCATCATCAGACAATCCGGCTTTTTGCGTAACATAAAGGACAGAAATAAAAGTCACGCTTCCACTTGCTAACCTTTATTCAGTTGTGTCTTCCTTTCCTTTGCTTGAACATGCTTCTGGCTCCATTACCGCCATTTAGAGATAATGAACCTTCATTTGAAGAGTCAGGTGGTCAGATTCAAAATACAGAAACTACTATACGCCAGTATATATTATTGGAAGGACATTTGCACTACAAAAGTCGGAGAAAAAACTTTCACTATATCATTTGCACCTTTAACCGTGACAATACACAAAAAGTTGTTGTTTATTCAGTTATGCAAGCATCACAGTTTGTAGCACTGGCGAAATAGCAACAACACAGTACACCGAATAAATGTAATGACAGTTGAAAGATGAAAATGTTGTGCAGGGACATCCAGAAAGGCTTACTTTTGGGGATACAGACAACAAAAAATCACATATATGACGACATTCACATAAATGATTACTTTTTAGAAGAATATTTGTAAATCCTAATACCATGTATGACATAAGTGTTTTAATTTCTCTGTGCTGACCTAGACTACTTAGAAAAACTAAAAGGACAACTTTTTGTTCCAAATTTGATATTGACTCGTATATTATCATTTACACGTTACTTGATAAGACTCGATAAATTAGAATCTGCATCACTTATTGTTTTTTTTTAATTCTTTTTTGTTGCTTTAGTTGATATTTTAACGATGTTCTGTATATCTCTGATATTGGTACACAAAATATGACATCAATATACTAGTGCCTGGATAGAGTAGTAACGCACTTCGTTTCTCACCAATGCTTTCCGGGTGAGTGAGAGAGTCCAGTGGTCGCCCGACTAGACACGTGTTTTTTGTTTTTTGTTTTTTTTTTTGTTTTTTGGAGGTGTGTGTATGTGTGTGTGTGTGTGGGGGGGGCTCTCCGCTTTCCTCCCACATAAATGACCACATACACCGCCATCAGAGCCATAGAAAGTGACTTATATATGTTGTGGGAACTTGTTTCGTAATAAATATAAAATAAATAAAGTTGAAACTTAGCGCTTTACAGTATCCTATTATTTTACATGGTCTTACCGTTTAGGTATGACAGTTGTAAGTTTTAAGTTTTAGAAAGAATCATATAGTGCAAACAAATGAAAAAAAATGGTCGGATTTAAATATGTATTCAGAACATCCAGCCAGTACAGACCCCTGCTTTAGGTCTGCGTTATCTCTAAATGCCAATGAGTTTGTATTGCGTGTCTTTCTTTACTCTCCCGTCTAAAACAACACATTAAGGATAGTTTTGTAACCTTACGTTACACGGCAAGGAACCCGTGACATTATCTATATCACAATGGCGATAAATAGTGCACAATTGAATATAATCGACAGCAAAGCAAGAGGATGGGATGTTAATTAAATACTCTGTAGCGAACAGAGGAAATTAAAAATACAGAGCAAACCATCTAATCACACAATAAACGAAAGTCAATGATTTGAAAGCATTTTTAAGATATGGGTATCTCGCAAGAATATTTATTGTTTTTGATTCCAGAAGATTTCTTTCATTAAACAATTTCTTGTGAAGCAATTATTTATATTATTTTGATTATGAACAAATAAAAAATACAAGATCGTTTTAGTATGAGTTAGTACATTTGTTTGTGTTTAATGTCCCATAGGTTGTATTTCAGGAATTTGGGTACTTCAAGAGCCATGGTGCTGGCATGGTGCCAAAGCAAGAACTATATAATGAGCATTTTAACGACTTTAGTTTATCGCAGCTAGGGATCGATCGAAGGTACGGCATACCAGCGTCGGAACCAACAATGCAACCGATAATAAGTCGAAGCTAAAATTAAGACCGACCTTTATAAATCTTTATTTTGTTACTTATTTAAGTTTAAAGAAGCCTTATGTGTTATAGTTAATTACGTTATGATTTCATAAAAATCATATATTGGGTTTTGATAGAGATACAGTTATGTAAATTTCAAAGAACGATGATAAAAATCGTCAAATATCGATCTAAACACAGCAATTCCAGTTAAAATGTGTTTCATGTCTTTTATATTTTTATATTCGATCCATGCTTTATTTAACACGTTTAGAACGTTTTTATTTAGTACGAAGTTTAAGTTTTCATTTTGCAATTTTTAATGAACGTAAATACAACCTGTTTCTGTATATGTATTTCTCGTTATACATCGTATAATGGAGAACAATTGTATCAACACGTCTTAGTATGCGAAATCGATTTTACTGGATCGGTAAGTCTCGCTTTGAAAACAGTTATTGTTGTTGTTTTGTGTGGAATCTGTTATGTATATATTTTTCTAGGATATTCAATACTTTATTTCGGTATGTTAACAATGCATATGAACAACATTTACATTAAAAAAAAAACATTCAAGAAAATGACTCGGATCTGATCATTGATACTGGTTGTTTTTTTGACCGCCTTTGTTACACCAAAGCAATTCATTTCATGCGCATCTTTCTATTGTTCTATTGTATCTTAAATGAATTGTGTTCCTAAGTGAATTTTAATGGGATGAAAATAATAAAAAGTGGCATTAAAGGATGGGATTAGCCGCGATTCATTTTGATGCATTCGATCAATTATTCACTAAAGAAATACATTGACCTTGTCTTGTCTCTCTCGGATTTCCTAGAGACGGCATGGTAAAGAACATCAGGGAGATGTAAACATCCTTAGTTTACACAGAAAACTTGTTCGTGAAATTTCTACCAAGTAGCAATATCTGAAGCAATATCTGATCGTATTAGATGTGCAAGGAGATAAAGGCATATAGTTTCATATCTTATTTCATTAAACATATATTTCAAATATTAACTGCACGCGCATAATGCAGTTATTTTCTATATAGGCAAAGAAGGAAATTAAAACTAGCCATGAGAATTTATTAAGACTGCATGATTATAGAGAAATACATTAGAAACTAATTTATTGAAAAGAATGGGGGTCACCACTACGAGTGGAACTTTACACATATCCTCACACGCATGTATAAAATACACATCCATAAATATACACGTATAAAGATAACAACTCACTTCAAGGGCAGATAACTCAAAAAGGAGAGCAATGACGCCAAATTTCCTTCTTTGTTTATAAAGAAAATAACTGCATTGCGCATGCATGTCTTTATTTTGTGAAGTACACTATGAGTGGAACTATACACATATCTACACACGCATGTATACAATACACATTCATAAATATACACGTATAAAGATAAATGCATAAACATGGACACATTCGCTTGAAAATAAATGTAATATTATGAATCTCAACTCATTTCTGGATCCACTTTCAATGAACCACAAACACTTCAATATATCAATACATTGTTGAAATTATGTGTTATTTTTTGTACAGTATGAATTAACTACAATTCATCAGTCATAAGCATTAAACTAAAAGGAAATCGAGACTGGCTGACCTATCATGTGATATTCGTTTTGTTATACTGAGAGTATTGAATGACATAGTTATATAATCACTTTAATGATTGTTATTAAAAACTTTATTAAAAATTGAACATAAATCTATCGAGATACCGATACTGCCGTATGTGAAAAACATGTGCAATGGAGCGGTAATTAGTTTCAAAAAAAGTTTGTGTAAAAGTAATGACAGGGTCCCTTTATCTGATTAGTTAAAATATTGTGTGTATGGCTATTTTTATCTTTATATCTTGCAAGAACAATACAATAGAAATTGAACTCGATGACGATTTGTTTGCCACTTTCCTTGAACATAATCTATCAAAGTATTCTTTTTCTACTACTTCTTATCAATGCAAGACCATAAACTTTGTGATGCAGCTTTAGTAATATTGTTCAGAATAACCTCCTCCATCTCTCTCTCCAGTAAAAAAGGGAGACAATACTTATTTTTATTTACATCAAATATAATACATTTTGGAAACAAATAATACATAACTTGAGTTCACACTGCCATTTTCAGAACCTAACACATTTGTCATATTATGCGATAAACAATAAGTAAGTAATTTCATAATGTCGTATTTACATGGTGTCACTGTTTTTTTTAAAGAATATGAAACCAAAACATATTTTCCGCGTAGCCCTCCTGCAGACTGCAAGATAGTTTTCTGTCTGGGAGATTCTGCATAGATTCTCTCTTTCTCTCTCCCTCCCTGTATATATATATCAAACTGATACTTTAGCTAATATAATTTCACACGTCTTTGAAGTATTAAAAAATATCAATTAGCCACATGCTGAGATAATGAATTCTTTAATGTTCTGAAAAAGTGTATACAAGTTGATATTTTATTAATCATTTCATCTGAAAGGTAGGATTAATAATAACCTTCACTTAGAGTTTGGATCATTTATTTACATTACATCCACTTTAGGTTTCAGGAGAATATGCTGCATTTAAACGGATATCGAAGTACCTATCAAAATTAACGAAACAATGTACTGTTACTTTAGAACAAACTTGTAAGGGCAGGCACTAAATAGAAAGTTCAACACGATATTGAGTACATTTCTTCGCTTCACACGTTAACACGATGTTCAGTTTTACTTATGGATCCAGAGAGAAACCAATCAAAAATGTATTTTTTCTTCGGTTTTCAGGATAATGTGATTTCGGTATCTCAACTAACCAGCATTAAGAGTCATGTGTTATTCATAGAAGTTGATAGCCCCAAGGTCTATGTTCCCTAAAATAAGCTTATTAATATTTAAGGCCAACCTTGGCTTCGTTTTTAATAACTACATGTATATTTAATAAATATTTTCAGCAAAACGGTAATTTGGTCATAAAATACCAGGTATTGTTTCTTTATGGATAATTTGTTCTGTACGACGGAAATTATGGTAGCAAACGCTAATGGTCTCTTACAGTGATAGGAAGTTAATATTGTGTTTACCTTGGTTGGAAACTATATTGGATATACCAAAATCCGCTCATTTGGGCCGAGAACACGAAGACAGTAGGTTTCGGTTCCATATTATTTCCAGCATTATTCCCACTATCTACGAACGATGTTATCAAATAGCAAACGAACATTAATCGTATGGAAGAAAGTTAGATCACATGGTAGTTTGCAAAAGAACGTATGCCCACTTACTTGTTTATCTCAATATGTTTTTGTAAACAATTTATTTACTATCTTTATTGCAAATGTGGTTAGGAATGTCAAGAAAATAAAACGAAATATAAGAAAGATAAAATATAACGAATAAGCTATTTTGAAATTAATCAAAATGATTAACAAATAAAGCAAAGCAAATCAATTTATTAAATATATTTTATAAACCTTAAAAAATATAGTATACATTTATCAAATAGAATCAAACTGGTTTCTAAATTTTGTTTATTTAAGTGTTTTATTAACCATAATATATTCTTTGCAAACAGTTTTTAAGAATGTCAAGTAAATAAATAATAAGTAAATCAAGGAAGTTACTATGAAATTTAAAAGTTTCAGTAATTGACTGAATAATTAATGAAACTGCGAAATCAGTTTATATGTTTTATAGAAGTTCAGGAATTCGCTCCGACGTATGCATTTATCTCAAGAAAAAAGTGACAGTTTTGAAAGCTGTGTAAAATTAAAGAGAAATAAAGTAAGGCAAAACAATGAGAGAATACCTTGAAATTCTCAGGCGCCTACTAAGCATATGTTTTAAAGTATATACCACTAACATATTATCTTTCATCATGACTGAATTATTCCATACTCTCCACTGAGGTTCTCGGTGCAATTAAATTATTTTTGCAGGTGCCTGTTTGACTTTATTTTCTAATAATCCAATATCAGATGCAATTGAAACAGAACTTATTTTGATATGAACTATATGTTCAGGATATTTGCAATATATCTCCCAGACAGAAAACAATCTTAAGAAAATTCAATAGTCTGCAGAATAAATAGTGCCCTTTGATTTCCAGAAAATTTATTTGAGTTATATTGAGAATCAAAAATTAATTTTGAGATACCGGCACTGTACTTTTCCACATTTTAGCAGTGAAAAGCCCTGGCTAGTCAACTCCCTAAAACATTATTTAAAACAAAACCACGTTTTGTATACCAGGTAAACATATTGATTGATTGATATTTTGAGTTTACCGTCGCTGCGGCAGTATTTCAGTCACACAGTGACGTCCAGCTAATCACAGGCGGAGGAATACCTTGAATGCAAGGCATCTGGGTAGGACCACCGGCCTACCGGAAATGAACTGGAAGGCTTCCTCACATGAAACTCTGAATGCGGTCACGGAGTCCCCCTCCTCCCCCCACCCCGGTAAATAGATGACTACCTTTAGGTAGCCAGTTAATAGGATATATCTGTTAACACTGCAGAGGTTCATTTGAAGACTGCATATAAGAATGGATGACCCCTAAACAACATTAGAAGTATTGACAGATCAAGATTCGTATATTCAAGTCGACAACAATACCCAAACCGTAACATATTAAAAGACTGTATAAAGTAGTATATTAATTTTTTTAAAACTTGACGTTATCAACGGTGATTGTCTAATTGCTCATGTGATATTAACATGACGTTGCCATATGGCTGTAAAAAGGGTTCCCACTTCCCTAATTAAAGTATAACCAAATGTACCGCCATATCAGTAAAGATATTTTATTACTGTATGTTTGAGTCTTTTGGTGCAATTAGAATGGTATCTTTGCTGAAGAATCTACTTCTGAACGCTATCGTCACATCGTGCACAAAAGTTAAGTGAATAACAGCAATACTTATGTTTTGATGGTGTGTCTCTCTTCTTAATCAATGAACTTTGTTACAATTAATCAGAATGCAACGTGACTTTATTTCAAGCTCTTCAAAAGTGAATAGTTTCAAAATCTTTTATTGTAATACTAACGGGATATCGTTGTATTAGAGATGCATTGCTGTGAAAGTTTTTACGACGTAATCTATTGTTATTTCGGTACATTATATAGAATATCGTTCAATACAGGTACAAATCTAATAAGTAAATTAGTAAATTACAGTCCAATAATAATGTCAGAATTTCATTTTTAACGCTGTAATTTCTGTTCCTCGTGTTTTGTAATGTGTATTATTGATTTATTCAATAAAGGGAAATAAGTCTTCTCCAATTTATCATGCTTATTTTGTTGTTTCAATTGTATTGTGAGAAACGCGTCAAAGTATTCAGAAGTCCATACACCGCTTAAAATGACAGACTAAAACAAAGTGAAATACAATTATATAAATGTAAGTTTTGAAGAAAAATCGTTTGATGCATGCTAAGTAATACAATAAATAGCTGTGAAAACATCTCTGTTGACATAAAAATCTTTTGTGTGAATTTTTTTTTAAATAAAACTTCTTGACATGGAAATAAAAAAAAATTAAAACGGAATTAATAGATGTATAAAATGTTGGACAAATTTCGGCTTTTTCCCCTACAGAACAGTGACACTTAAAACGACAGGTCTGCAGATGTTAATTGATTTGTAGTATCGTTAAGCTGCAATTCATCAGAGGCATTTTTTATTATTTTATTCGCAATTACCGTATTTGTGACGTTCCACTAGGAACTAAATACATTACGGGCTAAATCCTAGCTGAAACAGGGACACCAAATGACGTCGTTATTTCTCTGAATATCGAGCTGTATTAGATACTGACTGAGACCAATATTTTCTCTAAGAAGATGGGCAAAAACTCAAAATGGGTTTCTGCTTTTCGCTTTTGTCGAATCATCATGTATGATGATTTTCTTTGTCTCTTAAATTTAAAATAAATTCAAGTGTCGTATTCAAGTATGTATGTCAAGAACACTGCTAAAAACTGGATATACCAAAAACAGCTCATCATAAAAATCATATTCAAGCAGATAGTTCAGATTAACCCGAGATCGTTGACTGAAAATACACTGTCAAGCTAAAAACTGAGAGACGCAAAAACCTATGGGCATATTATGAGTATGAGTATATAAATAATACTCATGTACTATTGTCATTTAAAAAAAACACACAAAAAAACTTGAAGACATTCTCTAATCACGGCGTAGGTGACAATGTCTAGAAACCAGCGCATAGTCACAGCTGGGTATCAGACAGGAAGTACGGCTCAAAACACTTTCCTTGACATCAAAAGAAATAAATCATTGCACCCCACAGCTGCAGTTTATATTCACAAAAAGAGTCAATTAAACGTATGATATCGATGTCCTATTAACTAGCGACAGACAGGCAGAACAGCTACCAGAATCAAGGAGTCGATTGATTCAACACGATATTCTGATAAAGACGGTTAAACGTAACATTTAATCACGGTATTAAATGAACATGTGCAGTGCATGGTCAACTTAATTTTTAGGGATATTTCTCGCTCAATCTTTTTCAAAGCAAAATCCATTTTAACACTGTTATCGCATTATTGTTGATGAAAATGTTGTTGTGAAAACTTACTCAACAAATTAAAGTAATTAGGAAGATTTGAATTCGGTTGCACAATTAATTTCAGGACACAACGTGACATTGATCGACAAAATAGGCAGTTCAAATTACTGTAGATCGATATTAGGAGGATATTGATAACGGTTAATGTAAAAGTATATCCTGCATAATCTCTAAATGACTGGGGATATTGGTGGTTTGACATTAACTCCAGCAAACATACTATATTTCTACCAAATGACTTAATGTATTTCTCTTGTCAGTTTTAAAAAATAGTCTCATCAATCGAATTTATTTTTTTTCCTGATTATATATTATTATTGATAAGAATATTACTGTATCGTGATTTTAATAACTGAAGAAAAATAAAACCACATACCGTACGCATGGTTAGTTTTTATTTCCCACTCTCTCTAGCTTTTTGCTGAAGTAAAAAAAAAAAAAAAAAGCACACAAAAAACAACTCCTGTTTATATATTATTAAGTCAATTATTAACCAGACTCTCCCTGCTTTTCGTTTTCCACAATGCCATTTGTAATTGCACATAACCTCAGAAACTATTCATGGAGTAAAACTTTAAACGAATTTAGTATAGACGATCCCTCAATCAACCATTCCCAATGCGGATGCTGTTACCAGTCTGTCACCGGGTCAGTCAGTCTACCTTAATAAGTAAATCATCGGACTTAAGGGTCCTAATGTTGCATTAACGTAACGAGCAAACAGGTGCACGTATTGCTTGCTCGCTTGAAGACATTGGATTTGGATATACGGTATTCAGGTTCCCGCGATCGATCCTAATATGTTGCGTTGTTAAAAAGGATGTCGATACAATATATATAAATACAATAAAACAAAGAAAAACTGCTCAAACCAACAGAGAGAGAGAGAGAGAGAGAGAGAGAAACAACAACAACAGCAACAACAACAAAAACCAGTAGTTTATATACGGTAAATGCATAATGGAATCAATGATCGCCCAATGCGTACGCTGTAACCAATCTGTCACCGCGATCAGTCAGTCTACATTAAGTAAAATTAAGTTCAGTCAGTAAAAAATATAGGATGTCGATACAACACATATAATAACAATAAAACAAAGTAAAAATGCACAAAAATACAAAAGTCAACACCACAAAAAGAGAGAGAAAAAAACAAAACGGAAACAAAACAAAACAAGTGCTAATAAAACCTGTGGATGCTCCCCGAACTGCGCTTTGTCACTTTGTCACTTGATGGGTACTTTATTATACTATTTGAACTCGGGACAAAATTAAAGTATGAATAATTAATAAAGGGCAATAACTCTAAAAATGTGCAAAACAGAGTTATGTTTCTTGTAGACTGCATTTCTCCTCATTGAGATCTTTCTGCCTTTGAAGTTTCATGTTGATACCTTTTATAGTTTTTGTATTATGCTCCGGAGAAAATATAAGTAAGAAAAATAACAAAGGCAATAACATTAACTCCTAAATTAAGCAATACAGAGTTATCAATGGTGGTTCTTGAACAAAGTACTTCTTCTCATTGAGATCTATCTTCTAATGAAGTTTCATGTTGATACTTTTTATAGTTTTTGTGTTATGCTCCGGATAAAATTATAATGGACGGACGTGTTGGACGGACAAGGCAACTTTATGCTTTCCCCTCGAGTAGCATAAAAACAGCCGTTTATATTCGGTACTGGAATCAATTATCAATCATTTAGAAGCGTATTGATTCATTATCAAGTTGTTTTAATTTGATATCAACGTTTCAAAATTAAATTCGAGTTCAACCTTAGTATTTCCTAATTTATCTAGGTAACAATTCGATTAACTGCCTACTGCATTTAGCACGTCGTCAACATTGAACACATTTCATAACATATTGGGTTGCAATGACTTGATGTGCTTTAATATCCGACTATTTCAAACTAAATGAAAACAGTGGGCGAATAACGTCTAAAAATCAAGCTGTTTCATCGAGATCTCAGCGAAGATGGTTTTTGCACGACATTATTTAAAGCCATTCGTTACTGATCGTGAGGCTGATCCTCTCCATTGCAATCGATCTCTGAACAAAAAACCACAAATGGTTGAGGGTCGGTCGATCACACCTTCTCATTCCATTTGATTGGAGCCCATTCTGTAGCTGAAGTTTTCTTGTATTCATTTAAGAGGAAAATAAATGCTGATCTTGAATTAAAGTGACACCAAGCAGATTGTGAAACGTTCAATATCCAGGAGGGTATCGCGGCCTGTATTGACGTTGTTGTGCTGGAAAATATACTCGTGGTGACATTAGGTCATTCATAAAGCAACCTACAGCTCATTCCAAGTGAATGTAGACCATCAGTTCATAGATGCCTCCGGAAGAAACTATCAAACTACCCCTAGCCAGATGGAGGGTTTCGCCACATGAACCGTTGATGTGTAAAATACCAAAACGATAGGATAGTATTTCAGTCATTTGCAGAATATGTCTTCATGAGATAAATACTCAAAGGAAAAAAAAACCGGTAACTAGAATCTGTAGTAGCCAGACTCAAGTTTTTACCTCCTAACCTTGCAATAAACCTCATATGATATTCCCCATCTCATTCTAAAGCATTTATTTTGTTTGTAAACAATCTTTATCAAAATAATTTAAACTGTAATATCGTCGAATACTTCCTATTTAAAACTGACACAAAAGTTTACACTGCGTTACTTTTTCCGCTGAGTATATAGAGTTCTGCCACACTAAAGGTATGTCCCAATCAGTTCTTGATCTGCTCTATATTCTGAGTCCATTTCTTTTAGGTATATTTTTAAACGACGAACGTCAAGCACGGGGAACGAATCCAAGACTTCACGCCCCGTTTGTAGATTTGGTCAATCTTTTTACGATAGAATCTCAGTGCAATGACACATTTCTGTATTTTTTTCTTTCATGTGGTAAACGAAATCCCCAAAAGTCCTGTTCTTTTGTCACTGAAATGACGTTAAACCCCAAGAAAACATGTCATCTACTACCATTATTTCCGATTTTAAATTGAAATTGGTCGATGTTTTAGTCATTCCATTTTCTCTCACGCAGGCATATGCGACTTTTGGTCTAATCTTTTAATACTTTTGACAAATGTTTTAGGATGTCATAATGCATAGAATACATTTAAATGAAGATATGAAACAAACCCAAAACGCATTATCAAAACAAATGTCGCATTACAATATCCTTCTTAAACTAGTTAAAAAGAACAGCTGATATTGTTTGTTTGTGTAAGACGGAAATATAATGATAATCAACGGACTTATATCACTGAATGGATGAATATGCACTATAACGTCTCTGTAATGTACATGCAGCTCTGAGCCTGCACCATCTAGAAAAGCTGAAAATATTTTAAACTTCATGTTCACAGAAATTGGAAATTACGCAGACATCTTCTCGTTGATGGCACTAGGGATGTCCTTCAAGTGGAAAGAAACCACTGTACTCGGTGGGGAACAGTGGTCCGGTGGACACGCATAGGAGCGAGAGGTCTCGGGTTCAAGTCCTGCCAGGCACATTGAAAATTTCCTTGAGATAGAAATGTATTCAGTATCGGTTCACTAAATCACAAGGGGTAAATGGGCACCTGAAAGGGCGATATGATAAGAGTAGTGAAGGGCTCCCCACAGGGAAATCGATAAAGGATTCTATTAGCACATATATACACTCTCACACGCAAAGCCGTGTCGACCTAGGTCGAACCCGGGTTAAAAAAGCAGTGTGTTAACATTGAAAAATCCATATTTTATATATCTTGACTTTAGGTGTGTGGCATACAATGCAAACTAAAGAGTAAAAACACATGTAATAAAAAAATGTAATAATATATTCAAAACACATCTATTTCAAGTGAATTGAGGAACACATTTTTATAATTTTGAAACTTATCCATCAAAATAGTTTCTGTGTTGCACAAGTACTTTATGCTAGAAAAGGTCTTGACAGATCAACACCCCTCTCCCCACTTCATACCTGGTATCTAACAGCCAGTTCTCAGTGCCCCTTTCTAATGTACTAATGCAGTGAAATTCGTTATTTTTGGTTTTGTATTTCTAGGAATATTCTTGATGGATTATCAAGTCATTCCTTTAAGACATCTGATTAATTTCATCGTCTAAAGATGTAATATTTTCATCTTGAGTGTCTGTTCCAAGGCAAAATGACTCAAATGGAAATAAGTTGATCCATCAGGCCTGCGCCAGAAGAGGGAATTGATTTATGTTTTCGAGGTGTTCCTGAAACAGACCAGTGCCAAAAACAAACGGTGTGCATTTCATTTAGTATCAACGTATTCATTTTATGTGGATTAGAAAAATGTCTTTCAAGCAATACTTATCCTTCTCAACAGTTTCTTGGTTAGAAAAGAACTTTTTTTTCATTGAAAGGCAAAAACATTTCTTTGCTTTTAGCACTGGACCATGGCACCCTTCCTTTTTGTTGAATCTAATTAGATAAGATAACATTATCGTACATGAACATGAATGTTCCTTTAAATGTTATAAGCATGTCTTTAATAACAAGACGCCGAAAGGACCAAATGAGGAATGCGGTGTTTTTTTTATATGAAATTCAATCTTTAAATGAAACTAAACACTCTCATTTTTACTATGAGAAATCGTTTGTCACGTCAAGTAATGTTTTTAAAAATAATTCCAGGAAAATATATCTACTGAGCCAATGCGAGTAGTTCCTGCACTTTAAAATATTTCTACAGCATGCTCTTAGTTTCAACGGTGTAATTCAAATACTGATTATATGTTTCAGCAGACATTCAACAGAAAAACAAAAACAGCACCACACACACACACACATACACACAAAGCTAAAAAACAAGAAGAAAAAATTGTGGAAAAGGGGGTAACTTACCCTTACAATGTTGTGGACACATGTGCTGTACCATATTTATTCATGTAATTTTCATTTCTGTATGTCTAATTTGTAAATGAAAATCGTAACATATTTAGTGTGTTGTTCTTGTCAAGCAAAGTCAACCAAGGAGGATGACTCCAGTAAAGCAAAATCATTAATATAGTTTTCTCAGTACTGCGGTTATTCTTAGTGCCATTTTGCAATGTTTTAATATTGAAGTAAATTTCATATTCAATGTTTGCGTTACTCTCTGGAGAAGCAAAATGAAGGTTAATAATTTGACATATTGGTATAAGAGTTTACGTTACTTTGTACTGCATTTTTAAGTGTAATATTTAGTTCAGCTCAAGCCTACATTGATATTTTCTTTACACATTTGCAGTATTCCTGCGGACGAAGAACTTAAGGGTCTCGAGCGCTGGAAAGAAAAACACACACACACAAAAAACAACAACAACAACAAAAAAAACCCCTACTAAATCCCTTTGTCTCTCGGTGCTTCCAGACTTGCGGTATCAAGCCATATGAAAGGAAATAAATCACTGAGGCTTAAATCTAAAAAAGGATACACATGGAACGACCGTTGAAAATCGCACGAGTAAATTTGATTGATGGGTCAGAAAGTCTAGCCACTCTATGAAGAAATATAATCGTTACGGTCAGGTAGAGGTTGAATGTCCTGCTCGAAATATGATAATAACGTTGCAGGTACATGTTTTGCCGACTTCCATCATAAACCTCGATCGAGATATGTTGCAATTAGATGGTACAGTGAAGTGCAGCAATCAGAAGGAATCCTAGACGAAAATTTCCAAAAAAAAAACAAAACTTTAAAAGCCTTTCTGTCTAATTAAAATATTCATATATATGTACAGCAAATGAAGTAAAGTACTCGACTGTTCTAATCGCCAATATGTAATTGAAATTTCAAGTTGAAGACCCAACATATTTGTTTAATAATTGCATAAAGAAGGAATAGTTAGGTACTTTTTTGTGTAACGAATATTTTGTTAAACTCGTCAATTATTCGTCAATCAGCAATTACAAATTTTGTGATTTGTAGACGTGAACAATACCTTCATAATGTTTTTAAGATGCAATCTAGATACGAAATGATGGTATTTGCACTTTTTCGAATACACAGATATTAACTGAGGATTGAATTACGAAATGAGACAAAATAAAACATCTTTTATCGGAAACTTTGGAAAATGTTTTGTATTTATCTGGAATGTTTGTACAATTTATAATTATACATGTATTGCTAGAGAAAATCAGTCGGTAAATTTTCAGATAACACCTTATTCATTTTTATATCACTTAAAATAAACAATGTTGAAACAGATTTATGTGGATAGGAATGAAAACAATACACACCCGAAGCATTTTATAATAATAATGAATAAAAGAAATGAAAATGGATTTTTTACACTTTTTTTAGAGTTTTGTTGAGGTGACATTCAATATCATTCCTACTGATGGAGAACTTCGAGGTACGCATGGCACTTTAAATCGAATTGAGGTTTTGAACTGTGGCAAATGTAGGCTAAAGGTTTTAATTAGGCCATGTTCAGCACTCGCCGAAATTTAGGACATCGTTAGGGACTGTTTTGTATTTGAGATATTTCACCTTTACAATAAATACATATAATTTGTGTGAACACATGTGTTCCGGTTGTTGTAATTGTTAATAAAGTTATTTAAAAAATGTCGAAACAAACCCTGAAACAAACAATAGAGTATAAAACGTTTTAGGAGATGGTGCCTCTTCTGTAACGAGCAGCAGGTCTCTCAAAGTCTTAAATACACTTCAGTTGCAGCCGCATTGTATGTCAGCAATGCATGTTCGGATGTAATGTGATGCATGTTTTGACGTAATCCACCAACTTTCGACATGAAAGAAAAAAATCCGTAAAGCAGCTCGTTCACAGACTATCGGCAGAAATTTAGATAAAAAATCTATTCTCCCTCGCTAATGTTGGTGCAGTCTTTGTTTCCTGACAAATTAACTCGGCAAGTGTAAGTCCCATTTCACGGGATTTTTTTGTTTCGTTTCCATCAGCAAAATCGGATAAATATAGAATACGGTATCCCCGAAAAAGGTGCTTGCGATAAAACTTGACACGTTCCGCAACATGGCGTCATCACCAGTTCAAGGTAGCGATTTCGTTAGTCCAGCCTTTGAAGTAAACGCATACGCGAAAAGTGAATGTGACGGCAAATGAAAAAGAAAAAATAAATAAAAAAAACAACAACAACAAAAAAAAAAACATCAAAAAAACAAACAAAACAACAACAACAAAAACATCTCATGTACAGCTTTTTATAATTCTAAACATAGATTCAAATTCAAATTCTTAGTCAATAGCCATCTATGAACGAGCTGCATTAACACGTTGTATTACATGGCACTGTTTTACACGAGAAAGAAGCCTTATTTGATAGTCCTTCGCAACGGTAGTTAAAACCCCTTGACGACCCTTTATAGCGGAGGTTGACTCCAATACAAAATATTGCAGCTAAACTTAAAGGTTTAAAAAGATATATATTCCTGCATTAAGTATTTCATATTTAATAATAAAAATTAAAAATACATTATAGCACTTTCCCCAACGTGTAAAGTCATATTTAACTTTCCGATACTTTTACTTGCCTTTTACTTGTACCGGGACGGTAATTCTTGACGATTACCACTCCCCCCCCCCTTTCCGTATATATATGGCAAAATATTGTATATATAGTTGTTTTAAGTATTTATTTAAATAACAAAAGTGACATCCTATCTAGATGACGTATGAACATGGCGGATGATGGACGTGTTTTTAAGCGCTGATAAAAATCGCTAAGTTTATTGTGTATAAGTGAAAATTAAAATCTGAAAGTTCACATATATTGCTCAAAATAGATTGGAAAGTGACTATAGTTGCTACTTGTGTGATAAAATGAGGCGTTTATTGTGTAAATCAACTGGATATATGTGCTTTGTTTAAAACTTTTTGGCGGGAGCCAACGTTAACACAAAGAAGGTATAACAAAGGATAAAGGATCATGGATGTTTCAAGGCAAGAATTTATTCTTTCGTCAATAGACAATAAGTTAACATACATGTTTGATGAACTAAGATGCATAAAACGAGATCAAAATTCTGTAAATCGAGGTTTGCAAGCACTTGAAAGGGCAGTGACAGGTGTTGGTCAGAAACTAGAACAGATTACTCAGGTAACAAATGCACACACTGACTTATTAAAAACATTAGCCTATAAAAGCATTGACCTCGAGGCCAGATCCCGCAGGAACAATCTCATATTTAGAGGCATTGCTGAAAACAGAGGTGAAAATTGTTTTCAAATAATCCGTGATTTTCTGTCCAATCACCTCGATATTGATGAGGATCTTTACCTGGCTCGAGCACACAGATTAGGCAGATACATTACACAGAACCGATCCCATCGCAGACCAATCATTGTGAATTTCCGTGATTTCTGTGATACAGAATTTATCATGAGGCAAGCCTACATGTTAAAAGGGTCTGGTTTTTCAATTGACTATGATCTTCCCAAGGAAATACAGACAGCAAGATCAAAGCTCTGGCCTCTCTACAAACAATTAAGACAAGACAATCCAGGCTCAAAGGTTTCCATTGTATATCCAGCGAAACTTCTGAAGGATGGTAGGCTGGTTAAAGATGAGCTCCCTGAATGGTCAAAGTATCTGAGTGCTAGCAGGATAGTTAATATTGACAATATTGAACCTGAGGTATGTACCAGCACTGATCTTGATAGAAATATGTCTCAACCATCTCAGTCTCCAGCAGGTCAAATATCTCCATCTAATCAGGTAGATAATTCACTGCAGTTTCCACAGATTGGGAATCCTTTTGCTGGTCACTTTCACCCGATGTTTCACGGCCCGCTACTTATGTACCCAAGTCCCACTGTAGGTACCACTTCTACAACACCTGGTAGTAACATTATGGACACTCAAGCTTGTTCCAGCAATGTGACATATACGTCTGACGATATAAATGTCCAGCAGCAGCAGCAGCAGCAGCAGCAGCAGATTTCCGAGCAGCAATCTACTTTGCCTGACAATATTGCCAGTAACCATTTATCTGGTACAACAAACGAAGATGTTCCCATTAGTTCCGTGATCCTACCTAATGTAACTACTGTTGATAACACAACTCCCCTCCCCGCGGCAGGCCCAGGGTTGCACGTTCTACAGCCCGTTCCGAGAAAAGGTCGGATTCAGCTCGTCCTTATAGACGCAACGCCAGTTCCTCGAGGAGCAAAACCCGGCCTTCGCTAACTGAAAGTAGATGTAAACAAACTGCGTCAGTGCTGTGTGATACACAGGTTTTACCCAGTGCTATAAATAGACCAGTTACACAGGAGCTGGCTGACAGTGTACAGCAGAGCGGTGAGTCACCCCCCACTACTGGTGTAGAGACAAGCGCAGGAACCGGTCTAAATACAGGTCACTAGGTATCAACACAGAAGGTCGAGCTTAGATGTGCCTTATTGAACATTCAAGGATTACAAACAAAACGTACTAATAAATTATTATCACCCGAATTAAAACATGTTTTTGATAACCATGATGTAATACTTTTAACTGAAACATGGTCAAATGAGTTTTCGGAATTAGCAGTGGAAAACTTTGAATATTTTTCACTCAGTAGAACAGAAAATTTAAGTACATGTAAGCGAGCATCTGGGGGTATAGTGGTATATATCCGTGACACTTTTGTATCCAATGAAACATTGGTATTTCAAAGCCAGGATGACATAATATGCATTAAAATCTGTGGTAACCTTGTAGGCACAGAGGGTGATCTATTTATATGTCTGTGTTATGTAATTCCAGAGGGCAGCAGTAGACAGGCTATGGTTGATACACATACATATGATAGATTGTTAGATTTCATAATTAGTACAAATGCAAAATATGAACATGGTTTTAATTTTTTATTGGCTGGAGACTTTAATTCTCACACATCTGATTTGCCTGACTTTGTAGTTGATGATAATAATGTTTTTAATGAATTCTTACCAGATGATTATATTGTTGACATAAATTTAAAAAGAGTTTCACAAGACAAAGGAAGGATAAATAATAATGGAAGGTTATTGCTTGATTTGTGCAAACAAACAGGTATCCGCATAATAAATGGAAGATTTGGGGTGGATAAAAATGTAGGAAGTTATACTTTTATTGGTCACCAAGGATCAAGTGTTGTTGATTATGTAATCACCAGTCAAAATTTGCTAAATCATATTGATTATTTTAAAGTACATGGTCCTAATATTCTCTCTGATCATTGTCTTATAGACTTTACACTTTCTTTTTCTAATACCAATATAGAACCTATTCAAAAGTTAGAACAACATAGGGAGAAAATATCTCATAAATATATCTGGAAAGGTGAAAAAACCAATAATTATAAAGAACGCCTTTCAACGGATGAAGTAAAAAATAATTTGGATGTAATCATTGAGAATGTTAACATTTCTAATTCAAACTCTGATATTGATAGATGCATTTATGACCTTTCTAAGGTAATAGACGAGGTAGTCTCCCCTTTATTTAAAGTAAAAATAAGTAATCCTAATTACCATAACTGTCATAAAAATGATGCTCAAATATCAAATCAATGGTATACAAGTGAATGTGACAATAAACGTAGAGAATTTTATGCCGCATTAAATCTATATAGAAGTAATAATAATGAAGAAAATAGGGCACTAATGGTAGTTAAACGATCAGAGTATAAAAAATGTGTTCGTAAAGCCAGATTTGCATATGACAAGAAAGAAACTGAAAAATTATTATCAGCCAAAATTAAAAATGCTAAGCTGTATTGGAATTTACTTAAAGGTGCATGTGGAATAAAACAACCAAATATACAAATGAATGACTTTGAAGCTTATTTTCAGGCAGTTAACAACCCAGATGATCAGTTCTTTACACCTGATGAGGATGTACTATATTTCATTGAGAGATTTGAAAACAATGAGTTTAGCACTATGTTTGAGGAGTTAAATTTACAAATTACACATGAAGAGATAAATCATGCAATAAAACAGTTAGGGACCAATAAATCAGGAGGACCAGATAATTACCTAAATGAATTTTTCATACATGGCAGAGAAATATTGTTACCTACTTTATATATATTATTTAATAAGATTTTTGATCTTGGCTATTTTCCTGATTCTTGGTCAGAAGGACATATCGTACCCTTACACAAGAAGGGAAATATAAATGATGTAAATAATTACAGAGGGATAACTTTACTAAGTACTTTGGGAAAGCTGTTTACTAGAGTTTTGAATAACAGATTATGTAATTGGGCAGAATTAAATGGAGTGTATATTGAGGCCCAAGCTGGCTTTAGATCAAAAATGGGAACTGCTGATAACATTTTTGCATTACATGGTGTTATTAACCATATGATTAATAACAATAAACAGTTGTATTGTGCTTTTATTGATTTTAGCAAAGCTTTTGACTATATATCAAGAGAGAATCTTTGGATGAAATTAATTAAACTTGGGATTAGAGGGAAAATGTTAAACTTAATCAAATCAATATATAGCGGAGTTAAATCCAGAGTTAAACATATGAATGAACTAAGCAACAGTTTTGATTGTCATCTAGGCGTCAGACAGGGTGAATGTCTTTCGCCTTTCCTGTTTGCCATGTTTGTTAATGATATTGAAAATATGCTAATGGAAAACAGTTCTTGTGGAATAGATATATACATGTTTAAATTGTTCCTCATCTTATATGCTGATGATATAGTGATTTTTGCAAACAGTAGTGTAGAACTTCAAAATGCCCGAATGATTATTGTAAAAAAATATTGTTAAAAAATTTGTTTATCTGGGAGTAGTGTTTACATCAGGAGGATCTTTCTATGAAGCACAAAACACTTTAGCTGGACAATCACTGAAAGCTATTTTTAAACTTAATAAGTACTTAAATAAATTTGTAAACATTACCATTAAAAATAAACTAGAATTATTTGACATTCTAGTATTACCTATTCTAAATTATGGTAGTGAAACTTGGGGCTTCCATTCAGGAGATGCAGTGGAAAAAGTACACTTACAGTTTTGTAAAAAATTATTATGTGTTAAAAAAAGCACACAGAATGACTTTATTTATGGTGAATTAGGTAGAACACCTCTACAAAACATAAGATTATATAACATTATCAAATACTGGATAAAGATATTAGATGCTGATTCAAAAAAGTATATAAGAATAATTTACAATGCTCTTTATCAAGATTTAATGAATAAACCTAACTCTAAGAATTGGTGCTCATTATTAAGAAACTTGCTTTTCACACTTGGTTTTGGAGAATCATGGTATTCTCAGTCAGTGGGTAACAAAAATATTTTTCTTTCATTGGCTAAACAAAGAATTTTTGATCAATTTTTGCAAAACTGGAATGATTGTTTACAAAATTCAAGTAGAGCTTTATTTTATAGAAATATTGTTAACTTTCAGTTCCAACCTTATTTAGACATCATTACCTGCAATAAGTACAGAATTAATTTAACACGTCTTCGAGTATCATCTCATAGGCTACATATTGAAACTGGTAGATGGAAAAAACCTATTGCTACACCGGTAAATGAACGCAAATGCAGCTTTTGTAATATTTTAGAAGATGAATATCACTTTGTTTTAGAATGCAAAATGTATGAAAATATAAGAAAAGAGTTTATATCACAAACCAAGGAAAAAAAACAAAAGCTTTTGAATTGAGAAACAATCTACTATACCATGAATAACAGTGCATTGTAAACATATATATGGGTGTAGCATGTATTTATGTCAATTAATATATACTGTCTTTGCGATACTCTATAGTATGAGAATTACATCATATGATACATATGGCTCTCATAAAATACTACACTACATGATATTACATAATATATTGTATGTAAATTTGAATGATAATTTGCTACAGTATGATGTTATGGATAAACTCACATGATCATTGCTATACATGTACCCTGTTATTATTCATTTACATGTAATTTGAGATGTATACCTGTGTTGTGTAAACAGACCATTATTACTATTATATATTATATATATATACCTCTGTATATCCTTGTGTAAGTATAGAAATGTCCATTATTATTTATTTATTTATTATTATTTGCTTTTAAACTTGTGTGATGCGCTATAGGATTTGCCTGACTGCTACTATGTAACGTCTTATAAATAGTATTTAATGCCTTTGTCAAAATGAAAATACTATATCATTTGAAACATCAGTGTAAAACATACCTTGCCATTTCTGTCCTTCTTTCTTGTCTCTCTATCCAGCTCATTTTCTTGTGTATCACTTACTACACGGATACACACACTGCTGTCACGATAAAACATCCATCAGTTCAACAGAATACTGTTAATTATAAAATATATCCATAAACTATCCTCATATATTGTGATTATTTATCATAATTTTCAGTTTACCATGTGCCTCCGGTCCTTGTAATTTTCACACGATGATAAAAATCAGTAAAGGTGCCAGTTTAATTGTCGGACACTTAATAACACATTGTTTTTCACTGGCATAATGTTTTATAGAAGTAACAGAGATGTCTATACCTGGATATATCTAAATTTAATGTAGCTTCATGGAATTATATATAGTACTCACCTGTTTCGTATCTCCTTTTATCCTGTATTTTTGTTTCTTTCTTTATTTTGGGAATCACCCTTATATTTCGTTTCGATAAGGGAGGTAACCACTGAGTTACTCGATTTTTTTAGTATCATAGGTTTTTCTTTCTATTTTAATTAAATTTTTTTATTTATATATATTTATATGATGTTTTTTTTTGCATGTTACATGATCGTTTACACTGCTGTCACTTTTCGTTTGTTCATCTCCGTCATGTTTTGTACAATTTATGTAATATGTTTTGCCGCATGGGTCGTACGACCTTCTGGCTTATAGTGAATAAAACTTTCTAATTTCTAACTTTCTTTTCTAAATTGATTTAAGATAATCTCTCGTTTACCTATGAACATCATTCCAGATTTGTTGACTTTATACAACCTTTATAAATTAGCATCTAAAAACTCACATTTGGTAATAGTTTTAGTCAAATGTAATTATTAAAACCTGAGACTGTGCTGCATTGACCTTTTTTTGAAGGTCAAGCTAAAAATAAATTAATAAACAAAAATAAAATTCCATATATTTACTTTTGGTTAATATCAGGAAGGTTCAATAAACTTTCTGGAGATATCACTTTAGCTAGAATTGACATATATATTTTATTTCCTTCCAGCGTTTAATTATAAAAATACATACTGGATAGAAAAATTCTAAGTGCACTTACGATTCAATAAGTGATTTATACATGCATTAAATAATTCAGTGATAAAGCATATTCGGGTTATATTTTGGAAATTGTTTGTTTTGGTTTATATTACCAACTAGGCCATTCTTTCACAACAACAGTTCGTATTTATTTCTTCTTAAGTTATCTTTAAAACATAACGGGAAGATGGTTTTGTAACACATTTAGTGTTTCCATAAAATATTGAAAAAACGAAGCTAAATATTTATACTTAAATATTGAGAATGCTTAAACTCAATTTTCAGAGAGAATATTTAATGTACTTTCTGAGCATGATACATATTCATTCTTAAAATACATTATTTCATTAGTTGTCATGTGCACTCTTTTCCGTTTACTGTTTGACCTTATATTAAATAATATCAAATTTGGTTCAATTGATTATACATACCCTATTATCAACCTACTCTATTATCATTTCCTTCTTTAAAACACATTGAAGATGACAGTCTTAAATTGTATCATAACATTACTGCATATAAGAGAATGATAAACGCAATATCAGAAAATATTTTTAATGAACAATCTGAGCTTACATGATTATTCGGCTGCAAGTTATGTTACATAAAACTTGACATTTTAATTTTAGTTTAATTGAAATTAAATGAAACTAAACAATAACCTATACATTATGATATGTTTAACGAAAATATACAACTGAGTTGCTACATACATATTCCTTGGAACTGTAGGAGTATGTATCCAAATGACGGTTTTTGTTATTCTTATATATAAATTTTTTTTTTCTTCAGAAGTATCCTTGTTTAATATTTCGGCAGATATCATGACACCTCTTCTAATTGATAAGTCAAGTTCACAAAAAGAAGTTCAAACTAGTATATACAGTGTTGTCTAATTTTGCCTTAATGTCTACAAAACTAAACATATTCTCGTTCTCTCTGTGGAATTACTTAAATAACAGCTATCTAAAGCGTTCAATGAACTCGGTTATAAAAATTACAGACACAGCGGTGACAAATTAGTTGTGGCATGCGAACACCAGCTGCTGATGACGACATTTAAACGAAATACTCAATCACGGCATTAAATACATACTTGCAACAAAACTTTGCGAACACATTTCTATCACACTTTTAATTTTACTGAGAAAAAAGAAACAACAATAAAATAACAAATGGCTTCCCTAATATGAATTGGCTGCTGTTGAACAAAATAGGTAATTCTGAAACAAACCATATTTACTTGAAATATCATCAATTACACTTTGTTTAACTTTTTGGGGAAAAAGTTAAATAATAGTAGATGGTGTGATTGGAAAATTACTGCTTTAACCTTTATAACGGTAATTGAATGATAAGGATGGTTTAGCTTTATAGAATAAGTTTAAAGAACTTAATGCAAAATAGCTATATATCAAAAAGGAGATAAATAAGATAAATTGAACATATTACTAGACTGATATAATTAGGTATGGCAGATTAATTGATTAAGGCATCATAAAGTTTATTATCGATATGAATTATTGTTCTTATTTGACTTAGCAAAATAAAAACGATATTGCATTAAACCTGAATATGATCATATAAATATAATGTAATCAACATTTGAGCCAAAATTAAAAAAAATGTTGAAGTTAAGAATTCAGGAATTGGGCATTAAATTAGTCAAACCTGCTTGTGAGTTATTGTGTTTATCTTTAAGAGAATAAGAAATAATTCAGCAAGTGTTTTAGAAAGAACTCATTTTTTTTTCAAATTTGAATTAATCCCTATTCAATGTGCTTGGATTAGACTAGTGCTCTGTGCCTCGGAATGTCAATCGTACTGATCATAGTTCAATAATTATTTAAGCTTGATGAATGTAATAAAACGATATATGTGTATGCATATTGATTAATTATCTCTACCAAAGTTGTAAACCTAAATCGACTGCCCATTCGATGACAGGTTTACTAATATAAAATGCCTGATTACTCAGACAATAGAAGATGGTGGTTATAAAACGAGTCGCCATTTGCCCTGGTTTGGGTCCTGGTAGACACGGGATTTTTTTCATTTTGATTAAGAGACCGGGATGTCTAGCTACTATATAAAGAAAACAATATCAGGTTGATTGACGATTTAGGTAAATTTCTCATCAACAAGGTCCTGTGCTTTTTGGCTTCAATCATGGAGCGGAGGCAATATTTCAATAGGTGCACCCTTAATGACAATGTATATCACAATCCATGCCAAAGAGAGATCTTATTCAAAGCTCAAGGTTCGAGGCCCTTATGACTAGATGTTATCGTTAAGGCGTAAAAATTCGTCTACATAAAGAAGCAATGATACATTTTAAAAAACTACCTTCCAGATATATTGTCAATTTTATTATTTCAAATCATATGACTAACAATATTAATATCACATAGCATTATTTAACTCACAATCAACATTAAAACATTTCAGAGTGTATTAGCAAACCTTACTTGAAAACATTCGAATTTATCGCGAGGTAAAATGTGTTTTTCCTTAAGTGGAATTAGCAAATTTGCGTCCTAGAATCTACGGGGAGGGTATTGTACGAGTTTTACGAAGCTATTAAAAATACTGATCGAGTGTCTCATTCAGCAGCCAGCGAATTCTAGTTTAAAACGGACAGTACCAAATGATAGAAGGTCGTTCGATAACGCCTTCTCATTCAAATTGATTTAAGTACATTTTAAGGGCTGAAAATGTTTTTGCTTTCATTGGATCTGTAAATTAGGATCTGAATCTCTTAATTAACATGTCATCGAGCAGGTATTTAACTGATTGCTCCGTGTTAAGGACGGCACCATGGGTAAAAAAATATAATTTAGTACTAGAGCTTGTAAATACATAACTCAGCATATTCTTTTCCTTATTGTTTGTTTGATTATACATGTGTCGGGTTTATATTCAACTTACAGTATTTCAGACATTTTTTTAATATATGTCAATATGAGACAGATTAACATTTATTGAAAGAAACAACAATTCAAAAAGAATATGTTTACATGACCTATTGAGCCTACTTAGCCAACGACATTATACTCTCTTGTTTAACCCTTTCCCTCATATACACTCATTTTGACGCCCTCAATAGGTATCACATAAAGCCTGATCTGCAGAAAACCACAATTAAACCTTACCAAATTTATTTATAAAATCCTCATTTCCAGACCACTGAGGAGCAGCGAACAGCATAAAACTTGATCTGGTTTTATGCTGTTCGCATAGGTCTTTTCATGGTGTCTTCTATGAGGGAAAGGGTTAACACGATCACCGCCGCATCCTAACATATGGTAAGTTGTAGCATGTTTATTTCAGTACTGTATGTAATACAAATGAATACAAAACAAATATGTTTGCAGTTGGCTTATATCTCTTTGCAAAATTATTTCCCCTTCTTTTTAACATACAACTACAATTAGATTTTAATTTAAAGTTTAAAAGATGTAGATGATATAAAGATACTAAAATTAAATGACAAAGATTTCTCTATAAAAGACACAAAAAAAAACGTGCTTGTAAATTTATATTTTATTGATTATTTGGATACAGAGAAAGCTTTGGTGTTTAACTCTGAGGTTTTGAATTTAGCTGCGGTGACCTATCAATAATATATGTATTCAATGAAAAATCATATAGAAAGATCGAAGGTAATCGTGCAGGGCAGACAATTTTATTCACGAATCAGGATGTCTAGCAATTCTATAAAGAATGTGGTCGCTATGGTCTGGTAAAGTTTGAATGTGCTTGATAGCAGCTTGTAATATAGTAACAATCTTTCAGGCGCATGCCTCGCCGATCTTCATCACAAACCAGTGTGTCCAACCTTCTATGGTAATACTATCCTGTAAGACTACACTATGGGGGTGAGAGACCAACGCTATAGTAAATACTGATCCCGGTTTAAAACAGTATTTACTGTTCTGCATTCTTCAAATACTATTTGTATAATGGATGCTTATTGAACATTGGGATGATTCGTCGGTATCTGAACCTCGTTAGGTCTGTTCTACCCACTTCGACTAACCCCATTGCAATTCATACATCGAGGAACCAACGTACTTTGTTATTCAATCCTTGATTAAATTTAAATTTCAAAACCCTTTTCATAACATTGCCCTTCTTCATTAATTAAATTCGAGTTTTTAAAAGCATTTCCCTTTTTCTATATATACGCAACTGATTTATCTTATAAAGCATGCTCTACAAAGTACGAATCTGTCTGAAAGCCGCTTATTTTTTTTCTAGAATCAGATTAGTAGAAATCAAGTTTGGTATGATTTTGCTAAAATGGGTCTTAAATGGCCATTTTCATCGTAATACGAATTGAAGATGCTGCGATGTAATGAGGAAGGAAGGAAAAGTATAATGCACTTTTTAGATATGAGGGAATCATTCGGGGAATAATATATTAGGCTGATGATATCTTCAACGTAGACCCAGACATAGTTTATGTCTATCGATTGGCCATACTCACTTTTCAACGCTGATATTCTTTCTAACTTGATTCATGGATAAAGTCTATTTTTTGCCGTAGTAAGGCAAAAACGTAAATTGAGTTATTTGAATAAATTGAGAATATACAGTATCCTAGCTGATTAAGGCTAAATGAAAACCTGTTTTCTATTTGTTGCTTAATTAATCATATTTAAATCAATCGAAATATAATCATTGGATTTTTTTTTTAAGTTTAAGCGGACAACTATTGTGTGGCAAAATTTTCAAAGATTAAAGATTAGGCTGTAAGATTCAAATTCATTAGGTAAGAAGATTTTCTGAAAAACAAGGGCCCTCGTATTAAAATTTTAATGCTATCTGTAAAAAGATTGGGCCATAAACCAAAATTAATTTCCATTCCAATATATATGTTTGATTTTTATACAAAGGAATATTTGAACAATAGTGCCATGGATGCCTTTTACCCGAGGCTATTACGTTTCAGTAGACATTTTTAAAAAGAGTCATCTCATATATTTTGGTAATGAAAAAGGCAGTTCACGTGATGTCAGAAAAAATAGCTTTATAAATTCGATTAATTTGAACGATAAGGCCAGGGTGTATATTAGAAAGAACAATTTTGAAATCCGTAATTTGACGCATTTATTTGACGGGGGTTTGGAATTTTTTTTTAAAAAAAATTTTTTTTAAAAATAGTAGGCCCCGCTAAGATTTTTACTGATCGGAATTGTTCCAACGGCCGTTGTAACAATTTGATTATTTGTGCAAGATTGCTTCTGAAATGTGGCCATTAGTTTTAAACAAGAATATATTTAAATGATTTAAGCATAAAAAAGTTCCACCTCTTAGTCCATACCTGTGACAGTTGAAAACATTCTAAATACCTCTACCAAATATTTTCATTCTGTCAGTAATTTTCAAACACGACATTTTTGAAAGTTTCATTTCTAAATTGTCACTCCTTTGGCAGTGAGATGTCTGTACCGATTACAAGTTTGTGAATAGTACACTGCAAAGTGCAGCGTTATAAACGGAGATGTCGTTGGAACAGATTACTGTCGACAGACGAATGTCAGGCACAAATGTTCGTTCACAATAGTTCAACATAATCACTTTGTAGTATGGTTAACAAACATACACTGGTTGATTGCTGTTAAAAACATATTTTTTTCTCAAAAGTTTATCGATGTATGATATAAAGTATATTATTTCTGCGACATGTTCAAACAACTGTTAATGCACCTAATATGTCTACTATGACAGCGTTCTTTTTTATAGATGATTAAGAAGTTTATTTAATCAGGCTTTGGAAAATTTACATTGTGCACATTTTCCGCAGTAAGGATAGACAGTCCATGAAGATGTAGACAGAAAATCAAAATGCAATAGATGCATTGTCGCTTCACGAATCACGGTACCCTGTCACATCTTGAAGGCACGCTATGTAAAGTGACACTATTATCACGAGATTAAGGGCCCCTTTAATGCTTTATCATACCTAGAGAGTTGGTTCAAAGGAAAAGTTCATCTTCTTGAGTTCAGTCTGGAAGATGAATACGCGTCTTGTGTATTGTTTTCCCTAGATTGGTAGTGTCATATGTTCAATAAACTTATTTAGCAATGTCTGGCAGATATATTCTAAACGGTTTATCAAAATGACAAGCAATAAGGTATTTCTGTCTGAGTCAAAAGTGGCCCTAAAGTAGTAGATAGCTGACTGAAAGTTAGCTTTCTAACCATAAATAGTTTCGGAAATGAATATTTGATCTGTTTTTAATCATACTACGTTTATGAAATAAGCTTTATTAAACAAATACATTATCTCTTGCATGCAAAATTAATTGAATTTCATTATCTTTTTAAAGTTACCGTAAATTGTACCTATTGAAATCTGCGAATGCACTTTACAAGGTTAAACCCATTTGTTAATATCTTTGATGATGTTTTTGAATCTCATTTGACCAGACACGTATCGCATATAAAATATAAATATGCGGAAAATTATCGTTTGTTGGAAAAAAAGTAACTTAATAAAAAGGATCCGTTAATATTCGGAATTTAATTTTTATTTTTATTTAATAGTTTAGCACACTTACCTTTTATTCACGGTGAAGTCTTTTCTAAGATCGCTTAAATTTTTAAAGGAATGATTGCAACTTAAAGAAGTGTTTCGTTACTCTGATTTGAATACAAATCATAATGTCTAATATTTCGTAAATTTGCTTTACCTGTACCTAGACTTTGTTATTGAATATAAATTCTCTTTTTTTCCAATCAATACAAGCTCGTAATCAAAGCAAAATCAACAATATCTCATATAGAAGAGTTCATTTGAATCAGAGTTTTAACTACATCCAGAATAAACATGAACTCATTAAACACACCTACAAAAACAGTAATTGTCTCGTACTACTTCATGAAAATATCCTGTTTATCATATTCAAGTTTGGGAGAGACTTTACTCGGAAAGTACAGTCTCTATTTTTATCTTATTATTTTTAGTGTACAAGTCTCTACAAACTTAACATGATAACAAAGTCCATGTTTAAGACATTTTGATATGAATCTTGTTCAGATAAAGGAACTATGGTGTTTGTCCATTCATTTAAACGAACAATATTGTTTAAGTATTAACTATGACACGTATAGCTGCCAAGAAATATTCAAAATGTTCTAAAATAACGGAACAAATCCGTAAATTTTGACAAAGACCACACACATATATGAGAGATTATAGAAGTATTAAGGGGAAAACAATGATAAACCGTCATTCTCTGCTATTGATACTCCTAGTGATGCCTTGACATAATGACAAGACGTAATCAGACCATATAGTAGAATATGTCTTAGACATTTCAGATAACCAAACTTTAAAGCATTGATGACCGTAAAACTTGCAGTACTAAATTTACTCTCGTTTTGCCAATGGCATGCTTTTTATAGAACAGCTATCTCACACTTGAATATTAGAGTCGCTGTTGGGACGGATTAACACCATTTCCTGACGACCTGATGACGACAGAGAAATTAAATACTCAATTAACGCATTAAACATATAGTATACCCGCACTGTGTAGTCAACCGTTGAAGACAACTTTAGCTCCTTTATCACTTCAACTTTAATGTGCAAAACCCATTAAATAGAGTAAATGCACAACTGCTCCAAATAAAAGCTTGGGGTTACTAATATAGGTTGAAACGTTAACCACCACTTCACGAAAAATGAAATTTTCATCCGCCAACAAATATTTGCATAGGTAACAAAAAGTATTCAAGCTACTTAAAGAGTTTAAATTAGTTCAGTTTATTTAACTGTCCGTTCTAACATTAAAAGAAATGAATGGTAGACATAGAGGGGATAAACTACTTTATTAACCTTTAGTGCTTTAGTTCAACTATTGATTTGAAGGATGATTGTGGGATTATATAATGCGTTGGCGATCATAATATTTAAATTGTGTTCATGCTCAAATCTCAGAAACTGTTTATTTTCTAAACATATACCGACTGTATTGTAAGCAGAGGTATGACAATGCATGCTCAAATTCAACCAACAACACTAAGCTTTCAGTTATACTTAAATAAAGAACAAACACATTCCATCATTCCTGTTTTCCGAAATAGTCGAATCACTAAATTAACACAAATCACTTTAAAAAAACTAACAATATTTATGAAGACATAGTATTATTTATCCTACAATCTACATTACGGGAATTTAATAACTTAATTTTCTTGAAAACCTTTACATTCGACACATTTTTTTTATACAATGTGTTATTTCAGAAGTGTTATAGGCAAGTTCACGTCCGAAAATCAGAACGATTAATCTAGAGGATGGTTTTGCACGAGTTAGATAAAGTCATTTGTTATACTGATCATGCTGATGTTCCCAGTGGCCATCGATTACTGCACAAAAACGGGCAGTGCAAAAGAATTGAGGATCGGTCGAGCACGCCTTCTCATTCAAATTGATTGAAGCGCATTTTCTGGGCTGAAAATCTGCTTGCTTTCATTGATCTGTAAATTATGATCTAATGTATTAATCTCTTAATAAGCGTGTAAACGAGCGGAGAGTTAATTGAACGCTCAGTAGTAAGGGCGATGTCATAATTATGCATTTCGCATTTGGTTTAGTACTAAAATGTTTGTTAATACAAATACCTTTTTGTTTGGTGGCATATTTCTGCCATCCACTTACCCACTATGTCGAAACTTTTCTGAATAATTGTCACACATTCAATTCAGTTATTATCTGGCAAGTAGAATTTTCTCAAGTTATCCACTTAGGTATCTTAACAGAACTAAACTGTCTGTTACTGCCCACTACTGCCAATCATATATTCATTTAGGTTAATTGGATATCATGCTTTTTTCCAGATAATTATATTAAAAAAATGCTTGTTATCCACATTATCTGACTAACTTGAAAAAAGGCGAGATATTCAGTTATCTTAAGTGAATATATTGCTGGCAGTTGTGGGCACTAACAGGCAGATTTGTCCTGTTAAGATACCTAAGAGGATAACATGAAAGTTGTTTACTTGCCAGATACTAACTGAATATGTGGTACATTTTCAGAAAAGTTTCGACATAGCTAAGTGGGTAAGTGGCTGGCAGAAATATGCCACCATATTTTGTACTTTGTTAACAAGAGACAGATTAAGTGCTACTTTAATGCGATGCTACGCCAAAATTCGAGATTTATAACACTACGCGTTTCATGGCTTTAGTTTCTCGCGGTCGGTGGTTAGAACCAACGTCCCTCCGATTCGGGGCTTATTCATTTGACACCGGTTTGGAAACAGGTTCTTTCAAATTATACAAATCATTCTCAAATGTTCCTCCGTTTGATCAGTATGGAAAGGTCATGAAAATCCTTGTCCCCGACGTTCGAACGCATAACCGCAGTCGGATATGCTACTAGTTGACCATGGTGCACTAACTATTCAGCTTCCTGGCCGTAGTGTTACCTAAATCAAGTTTTGGATGTTAAAATGTGTGTGTATGCCGGTTAGGAATATCATATGTTGCCATTAATAAAATGAATTGCTATTAAATATGACGTAAATCACCCAGAAATATCCCATATATCATCATCAAGAAACCTAACGTTTAATTCCTAAGTGCACGCACGATAATTAATATTTTCTCGATAGATAATGATAGCTATATACCAGACATATAATGTTATATATCTATTTTAAGTGATTTGTGTGAACGTTTCCGACAGGGAATCAATCAAAAGCGAACAGTATGTAATTATGTATATTTTGAATAATTAATTGAAATTTATCTGCAATGATTGCAGTTAATATATGTATTGCGGTAACAGACTATCCATTTCTGGTTTATTTGTAAATATTTCAAGACTTTAAATATAGAGTTTGTTGCATTATTCACCTATGTATATTCGCTATACTTTGCAATCAAAAAATGGTAAATTAAAGCGCGCCGTAGTCCAGTGATAACAAACCCGAATAATGATGCAAGGTTTTGGGTCATTTCATGTAGAAAGCTAAAAGATAGACAATTATATTGAGCAGAAAGTCTTTAGACACAATATATATATACAGGACAACTTGGTACTTTTTTGTTCATCGAAAAAAAAAAAAGGACAATAATCTCCGAATCTTTACATATGATCAGATTAAGCATGAAAATTTAGTACCGTAATAAACTATGTAAAAGAACACGCATGAATCAAAACAAATATGTTTGTCTTTGGTTTTCAGATCTTTCCCACATGATCACCCCTTCTTTGTCCCGAAAGAAGGATGTACAGCCACTGCTAAATTCATACCTGTAGTTTTTGATATACAATATGAACATGTAGATGATTGAGATACTAATTATACCCCTCGCACAACGAAGTTGTAAGGGGGGTATACTGGATTCAGCTTGTCTGTCTGGCCGTCCGTCCGTCTGTCGGTTTCTTTGTCCGGGCCGTAACTCAAAAAATATAGAAGGCATCCTTTTGTCCGGGCCGTAACTCAAAAATATAAAAGGCATCAAGATGAAACTTCATATGTGGATAGATCTCATTGAGGGGGCGTGCAGTGACCAAGAAGCTTAACTCTCTGTCACATAATTTAGGAGTTATTGCCCTTTGTAAATTTCCATACTTAATTGTTGCCCTGGCCGTTACTTAAAAAGTAAAAAAGATATCAAGATTAAACTTCATATGTGATAGATCTCATTGAGGGGGCGTGCAGTGACCAGAACATAACTCTTGTCCTAATTTGGAGTTATTGCCCTTTGTAAATTTTCATACTTAATTTTTGTCCTGGCCGTAACTCAAAAAGTAAAAAAGATATCAAGATTAAACTTCATATGTCGATAGATCTCATTGAGGGGGCGTGCAGTGACCATGAACCATAACTCTTTGTCGCGTAATTTTGGAGTTATTGCCCTTTGTAAATTTTCATACTTATTTTTTGTCCGGGCCGTTACTCAAAAAGTATATATTTACATGTCTCTGACCTACATGTTATTTGTATTAAAATCCCTGTGACAAAGCGACATACGGGAGGTATTTGCCCATTATAATGGCAGTTCTAGTTTTAAATGACCTATATTTATCAGCAAAGGACAAAAAGGGAAGTGCTTTGTAATAAAAGTTGATTTCCTTTGCTTTTCCTGCCCACCTAGCACCGGTTTCTTTGCAGAAACGGTATGATTTTCATTTGATTTAACCTGGAAAGTGTCTATTTTTAATGGTGTTTCTTGCGATTTTCTTTTCAAATCGAATTTACTTCATTTTAGAAACCTTTGACAAAAGTGTTATTGTGAATACCGCCTGTTTTCGTTTGATAAATTATCCAGATTTTTCACATAATTTCCAACAAGAAGATGATACAGATGATGGGACTTACACGTATATTTGGATTCAAAGAAGGGCAAATGAAGAGGTCGAAGAGAACCGTGCAAGGCAGAAAATTTGATTAATGAATCAGAATGTCTAGCCAATCTCTAAAGGAAAATAATCGCTATGGTCGGGTAGAGTTTAATTATGCTTGACAGCTCGAAATATAATAACAATCCTTCAGGTGAATGTCTTGCCGACCTTCCTCACAATCTACTGTATCCAACCACATTTCTACCACAGGAGTTTGGATTTCTATCAATAAATAAGTGATATAGAAATAAAAAATATAAGCCCCGTTTAAAAAAGATAAATAAATAATAATAAAAACACACAATGAATGCAACACGACTTTTCGCCGCACAACACACGCTTAGCTGAAATATACGAACGGAATAAAGAATGATTACAAGCTAGCGAGCCTACTCGATAAAGAATACTAAAATGCAATCCAAACAACCGGGGATATTTAAAAACATGTATATCACTTATCTATTGATAAAATTCCAAACGTATGTGGTTCTATGGTAATACCCGGTACTATGATGTAAGTCAACACGATGGAGGTGAACAATCACAGACCATAGTAGCTACTGATTCCGGTTAAAATGAATATAAATATTTACATTTCAACTGCATCCTTTGATTAGGCTTGACAAATTAGGCTGGAATATTGTTCTATCCACATTAAATGGCTCGATTGTAGATGAACCAGCACGTGTAATTCGGTACGTACAATGGGGTGGTTAATCGTCAAGGTGCATTTGGTTTTAAAAGAAAAACACCGCATTTATGACTACAAAGTTATGACTACAAATACCCAAATATACTTATTTACGTTTTCTGAAATAATTTTGCAACTGGTGGAAAATCAAATTTTTTTAACCGGCCTACGCGTCACACTTCACTCATGGCTAGACTTTGTCAATAGTGTATGATTTTATCGAAATTATATTGCAATTTCATTCCTTTGATCAGTTTAATTTTGTATATTTATTTTCACTAGATCATTTTAGATACATTCGTTACATGATTCATTTTCTCCAAAGAAGGGTGGTTCATGAAGCATATTCAAAGTGGCATAGCTTTAGATATTTATAAGATTTTTTTTAAATATATTTTCTTTGATATTTACATCTAATTGAACAAATAATGGCAACAGTTAAAGAAAGGTATATGCATTTTCATCAAAGGACAGATATCAAATAAAAATATCTAATTGAACTTTTTTTCTCCTCAGTCAAAATGTTCATTTGACAAAAAATTCTTTGTAAATAATAACCCTTTCCTTTGGGAAAAAAGTCAGCGTTGGTTAACATTTTGGAGAACATTGTGGATACTGACCGCGTTTAAAATAATATAAACAGTTCAGCTTCATTCATTAAATGCAATACCAATGTTAGGAGTAAATTGCAAGCATTACTGGTTCCTAGTTAAGTCTATTCTTACCAATTTGAAAAGCCCAATAACAGTTCATACATCGCTGAACCAATGTACGCTGTAATTTAGTATTTTATCGTAGTCAAGTTTTGAGACCCCTTACAATGGCCCTTCTTCATCTATACGCTAATACTTTATCTTATCAAACATTCTCTAGATAACCAACGAATCTGAATCATAACTGCTTACTTGAACCTCGACGACTAGGACCGTGATCAATGCTCTCGATGGATATATTTTTCTAGAATCATATTGGTAGAAATCAATCGGGGGAGGGGGTATGAAAATTGTCATTTTGGTCCTAACATATATTGCATAGAAAAGTATATTGCTTTTTTAGTTATGAGGGAATCATACAGTGATATATCGTGCCGCTTTGTGGATTTTAAACGAACATCTGCGTATTTTTGTGTCCATATTTGAATCTTCCAACATCTTTTGAGTTCGACAAAACTGTGTAGAATTGGAATGTAAATAAACATCCTATATATATTTGTCATGTCATATATTTGTTTTTAACTGGATAATCTCGCATATATGGAAGGGTTAAGTGAGGTGATCAACCTGGTATATTTGGTTTCCAGGGGTTACCACCTCATCTAAAACTACATATACAACAATCCTTGCTATAACTCGTTTTAGGGCATATGCTGCAGTTTACCATCGCAATGTTTCAGCAAAAGACCTCTGTTTGTATTTAAAAAGATTTGTTTTTCAAATAGTTTATGAATAAGAAATGAATAAAGTAATTTAATAGATCTTAAACTTTGTTTTCTTGTTTATCCTTAGACAGTTGCCATAGAAACAGCTCAGTAGCTCGAAAAGGAACTCGGGGTTACCTATATTTTTTCGTTGTTTTGAAGAAGCAACCATTGACAAATACATCGAAGAAAAGTGAATAAATTCTATTTTCTGAAAAAATAAAAACACATGTGATTATAAAGCTATTTTTCTCACCCAATGCCAGAAATTCTTTTGTCCATTTCTATAAAAATGAAGCATCTGTTTATAGTTTAACTATTCATTCAGATAAATTGAAATGTTGGTATGTGTGTCTTTCATTTGTAGAATTATTTTACTTTTTTCTTTTTCACGAGAGGTTATATTTCAGCTATTTATAAACAACAGTTACCATGGATATACAGACTAAGCATAAAAAGAGCACAGTGAACTATCTGTTCTTACATTTTCGTATTCAGCGCATGCTTTTATAACATATGTAACAAGAAAGTCAGTAGAACTGACAGATGCTCCCCGAAGAACGTCATTGTTACAAATAAGGCCTTGGGTGGGAGGATATGTTAAGGACCGGAATGGGATCAGCACATGCTTATCATGTATAGAATCCAGGTAATGTCCTCAAATTCGAAAAAAGGGAAAAATCAAATACAAAATACAATTTATTTACCTTTATATTATAGCAATGACTGAAGATTGATACCCATCTAAATAATTTGATGATCACTGAAATATGGCGTTGACAAATGGACCAATGGCTTAAGATCTCCAGACATGAAAACCTGATCAAGAGTTGATCCAGTATTGGTTGTGCATGCATCAACAACAGACACAAAGTTGTTTGATGGGGGAGTTGACACTATCCTGTTAAAATCCCCCAAAGACAATCACTGGTTCAGCGGCAGGAATGATACTGATTATGTCCTGTAACGTTTTCTATGTTTGTGTTTGAGTGGCACTAACAGCAACATAAACAAGTCAAGGGGCCATAACTCTGTGAAAAATTAAGGAATCGGGTCATGCTGACGATATGCGCATCTCCTCTTGGTAATAAAGCTTCCCATAAAGTTTCGTTGAATTCAAGCCATTAGTTCCTGAGAAATAGCCCGGACAAGAATCATGCAATATGTACTATAGGCCGAAAAGTCAATGGGCCTTAACTCTTTGAAAAATTAAGGAATCGGGTCATGCTGACGATATGCGCATCTCCTCTTAATAATAAAGCTTCCCATAAAGTTTCGTTGAATTCAAGCCGTTAGTTCCTGAGAAATAGTCCGGAGAAGGAAAGTGTGACGGACGGACGGACGGACGAAGCGGCGACTATATGCGTCACCTTCGGTGAGCATAAAAATCAGAAAAATCTATTGAAGAAAAAGAAACTGTAGCATACACCCTTAAGTATTGTGGGCCAGTTTTGCAGATGATGTAAAATAGAATTTTAACCTGTTTACCGGCCCACACGTTAAACTCCTCCAATTGTTAGAAATTTTTTTTCAATGGAATGTATAACGTCATCGACATAAAACTGCCATTGCAGTCTTTTGATTAGGTTAGATTTTAAATCATGCAATCTCTGTCAATTTTCATTTAGAATATTGTTTAGATCCTTCTGTTCCATGTTTTTTGTCCTCGATCACGTAAACGAAGTTTTGTGATTTTCATGTGGCTGTGTTCAAAAAATGAAAGTGATTATGATACAAAAATAATCCAGAGGGCCAATTTCACAAGTGGATGTACATGTACAGATAATACATGTAAGTGAACTATTAATTCAATATTTGTAGTTTTTTTATATATGATATACAGAAGTTAACTTAAATAAAGATCTCAAACATGCATTCAATTAAGATTCATGTAGGCCACTTTCAATCAGAGTGATATATATTACATATCATTTTTTTAGGTAAATTAATTTTGTATCATATCTATGTGCTATTCGATTACTCAAAATACAATATGCGGCTCTTTCGACAAGAATTGATAGAAACCATTGTTTTCTGATTTCTACTCGAAATTGAAGGCTGATAATATCTCCAACGGAGAGCCAGACATGATTTATATCTATCGATTGGTCATACCTACTATTTCTTGTTCATACTCTGTCTCACATTATACATAATTAAAGTAACATATGAATCTTTGCGTATAGAATATTTACAGATGTGTTGATAAAGTGATAATCTTCAGTATCCAAAGATAGATGAGGTTATATGTTAACTTCTGACATTGCATTGCAATCTAACGATCTATTCGCACTGTTGCTCGTCCAATATGATTTTCAAGCTGTACACACACACACACACACACACACACACTAATAAACACTATAATAGAAACACTATAAAATCACAAGAAAAACTCTATCAAATACGTTCACTGAACAAGTTTTTTTTTTTATCAAAAACAGAGCAAAAACGTGAATCTGTTTGGCAAGAAGTTATGTCAATTTTGTTTATATCCAAAATACAAATAACACTCGAATGTCCCAGATAAGATGGTATCAAGAAAGAAGAACTGTGACACAAAGTATCACAGCAGGCCATCAAACAAGGCTGACACGTAAATATTTTGACGGCTTGACCTACTCACAAATGCAAAGTACCGGTTTTCTTTTGGCGCAGCTTTCAAAAGCTCTGGACGTCACACAAACTGTAAACCAATTTTTGTACTTATGAAGTACACCTGTGCTAGGAAAGAATGTCCAATAACAAGTTCGATTCATTAACTTTTCAGAAGAATCAATTGACACTTTTTCGCACATTTAAAACTGAAAATCGGACACAAATGCAAAGATAAAAAATTATGACGTCGAAGCGCCATATAAAACCCCACACAAATGGTGCACTGTGTCCAAAATTTTCGTATAAAAAGAATCTTGTTTTTAAGATTACGCAGAACGACTCACAAATTCTCAACATATCGCCTCGATTCCTCGACACCCCCTCATAAATAGAGAGGGCTTGGCCCAAAAAACGAATGCCGTGCATAGATTTAAGTTTATTTAAAAAGGGATTGACGTACCTTAAATGACGTAGATAAGTCTGAATTTCACTGTTACATATCCTTCCAGATTTCTTGAAGAATTATACTAAAACACACCTGAAAAAAAAATCACAAAGTGGTTATTATTTTCATTTCAGCAGGATTTGACCAGCCGATCCTCCTTCAAGATTATATATCTACACCACTATTATAGAGGAACAATTGCATAAAATTATATTCTACGCAAAAAGTGTAACTTGGAAAAATCCATTTTAATTTTATTCAAGAACTCTTATTCGATGTCCTTTAGTGAACTATATTGTTTAACCATAAAGGAACAGATGGGGAATGAAAAAAAAGTGAAAGCAATCTCTATATTTGAGTGTTTCTAAGGAAATGACGTAAAGAACTATATATTGAACATAAAACATTTCACAATGATTTTTTGACATGCTTTATATTTTATAGAAAACGCATTATTTGCGATCATATACTGAATTAATATTTTCCACGTTTGATATTTTGTCATATATATATATGTCATATTGTAATGGTATCTTCCAGATGTTAATAACATTCTTCCTGCTTGTCATTCAAACTGCTTTTAATTTTGTGAACACGAAAGGATATTGAGGCAAATAAAATACCATATTGTATCTTAATATTTACCGTGCGCTCAAAAAGGAAAGTTATCGCTGAACGCAATTTCTATATTAAGTTTAGTTATTGCAAAGGAACTATATAAAATGCAACAGTTATATACATACACGTAATTTGTATTTCGTACAAACAATATTAACACCGTTACGTTTGAGAAAAAAAAAAAGATTCACACATAATAATTCTTGTTTCAAAATGACGACAAACAATAATTGCTTTTGAAGCAAGCCTTAAATCACATTGTACTCCTGAAAATAAACAGACATTTAATTTGACATGTGTGAATTTTTCCTGAACCTTTTTTTTTTTTTTTTTTTTCCGAGGATCAAGGGGCTCACGAGGCTTTGGCAACTGATTACACTTTTTTTTATTATTTTGACTTGATTCGGAACATGTACTATATCTCGGAATAGCATAGTGTTCGGTAGTCTCTCAAAGATATACCGGTATCTCCATTGTACCGTATATATTAATAGATAGTGGTATTAATATGCCTATTTTAAAATCGATTCATCATAGTGTTACTATATTTAGACCAGTCCCGGTGATTGAGTTGTTCGAGCGTCCTTCTTGGTATCAGGAGTTCGTGGGTTCGATCCCAAGCCGCGACATTCCAAAGTCGTAAAAATGGTTCGATATAGCTCTCAGCATATAAGGGAAGTTCCATCATGACTGGTTGCCAAGAGTTAGGATAATGTGACTTGGTGTGGTATCATGCCACTTGTCTAGGGCGTGATACTACAGTGGGGCAGCACTATATATATATAAGTTTTAGTTCTTGAAAAGCTCTTTCCAGTGATGTTCAGGTTTTGAAGATCGGACTTGATTTACGGCAGTCCAAGGTTTGATCCTTTTTAGAAAAACTGTAAATCAGTTTTTATGCTTCAAATTGTGATATAAAAGAAATAGAATGTTTGACTAGTGCGACATGTATACTTGTTTGAACCATTTGCTGCATTTCTACGTACCTAACAGTGAAATTTTAATCAATTTTATTTCTCATTTGGCCGCTAGGGGGCGCTTTGCTTGAAATCACTCTTTATAACTAAAATAATTGAAGTCTGATTTTTTTGCGATTTTTTTTGCATTCTGGTCCTTGGTTACATCTATTTGAAATGACACTCCAAAATTAATGCGATATTTCATGAAAATGATAGTTATTCAATGCAACATTAGTTCGTAATAATGTTAGTGTCTGTGTGTCATTTTATACTGTTGTTTGTCGTTTGCAATTGTTGTTTATCAATTACAATTGTCGTTTGTCACCATCATAAAGCAACACACACATCTAACGTGGCACTAACAGAATTCCGTAAAACAGTTTTCAAGTTTGCGACTACATTACTGACAGGCAATACTCAAAACTATTCTTTTGGGTAAAAGGTCTGCTTAAACATTGCAACAAAAATGTTTGAAATGTTTGTTAACAGCTTTCAAGAAGCCATTGAACAAAGAAATATGTTTTTCGAACATGAGACTCGTGAACTGAATGACATTGCTTTCGCGAAAACCGATGATATCGCGATAGCGATTCTAGTTTTTCTAGTTCCTTTTATAGAATTAACACGTCTCATATATAGTTCATTTGCATTTCAACGAGTCTTTTCCGATACGTATGCAACGCTTGAATGCCTTCTTCTTTAATTTATTTTTTCCTATTATATCGATAAACTATTTTACATTTTAAGTTCACTTTGGTACATTCGTGGGCGGGAATGAGAATAATAAAACGTACTTATTTGACTTCTCGCCTGCACATTTATAATGTGAGCAATGACTTGTAAAAGACAAAAGTGTTTCAAATAGGATATAAACAATAAAACTGTCTGTTATAATGCTTACAATATATCTAGTATTCATTAAAATATCAAATTCTTGACAAACACGATGAAAAATTATATTTTCTCACCGTCGCCATAGCAGCTGTAGAAAAACCCGTCAATCTCTTAAGAGTTATTCATCAAACTGCATGTTTTATGTGGATGCACATATTTCAGATTACAGTGAGAAAAAGTAATCTATCTCTCTTGTGTCACAGTTCTGCGAATTCCTTTCAATTCAAACAATATAAGGAAAACTAATTCGGGAGTTCTGTGCATTGCTTTAAAAACGAAATGTAAACAAACACACAAAATATTTGTTTTTAAAATATATATTGTTTCAATCATGTGGAAAAATGCAAATAATATAAAGTTGCTGTATTGCCGTAAACCAACCATTTTTTTTTAAAATGTTTAAAGTTCATTATTCAGTCAACTGAATGTTCACTGTATTATGTCATTTTTAATTTCTATAAAAATGCTTGCTTAACATCCAATCTTCTGTTTTTCCATAACCGATAACCGAGCTCTATTTTACCACAACTCTATTTTACCAAAACCTCTAATATATATCAAAACCTTTATTATTCCACAACCTCTATTTTAACATAACTCTTTTTTACCAAAACCTCTAATATATATCACAGCCTCTATCATTTCACAACCTCTATATTATCACACGTCTATTTTACCAAAACCTCTGATATATATCAAGGCCTCTATTTTGCCACAACCTTTATTATATAACAGGCTCTATTTTATCTTACCACATCATCTACTTAATGACATTCTATATCATATTACATCTTGTCTAGTTTGTTGAAAATCTATCCTATCTTGTGCATTTTAAGTACAGACGGACATCAATTTTCTTTTGTCATGCCCCCCCCCCTTTTTTGAGATATAATATACTGTAAATGTTAACAACTTGAATGTAGTATCGCAAAACAAAAACAAAAGTGTATTTAGAATCAGTCAGGTCAATGAATAAGATATAGTTAGATTAGATACCACAGCATAAGACCGCTAGGCGTTCCATACTTTTATTATCTCCATTGGATTTTTACCTTCTGCCTGACAAGAACCCCGGTAGACAACCAATTATCCAATGGCTCAAGATTTCTGTCTGCTAAAATCCATTAGGTTATTGGCAACTACCTTTAGTTAAAATCACAAAAATGCATGTAAAAACTGGGTGTTTCATGTTCTGAACTAATTCTGAAGATTCACAGTCTTCAATTTTGTTGATGAGTCTCGTCGAGAAAAATTGCCGGTTGCATGCTTCCTACCTTCAACTAGTTTTATTAGCATTCTAGAGATTTCCGCCGACATTTATGGATACAAAAATATTCAAATATCATCGACCTTTTAAAGAGAATAATTCAACTGTTGCAATCATGCAAATAGGAAAGTAACTGATCTCAACTGCAAAGAGGAGTTAAGGTTGGTCGAACTTATATTCATGAAAAGAAGAAGAAATAGAACAGCTTTGTCAAGGAATAGATGTTCACCGACATCTTTTTTTTTTTGATAGCAACTCCCTGTTTTCAATACATCCGGATCGTTATACCCGGTGATTGCGCTTCGAGTAATAAATGATATATTAACATCATGTCTTTTGAATCTTAAATGATCGTATTCATCATAGCTTTCTTTCAATTATTGTGAAACAGCCGCATATAAGCACAGAAAACAAGAATGTTCACTGTCATCTATAAATTATTGATTGTGAGCTCAGGGAACAACATTCACAATGAGTTAAGGAAAAAATAGCTTGTAATACATAAATTCCCCTGAAGTATCTTTTAGATTCTTATTAAAAGACACGTGTGTGACGTAGTTATTCAGAGAGGATTTAATTTTCTAATTAGCTTCAAGGATATATGTCATACGTTATGAGGAATAACCCATTTCTATAGCCTTTGGTGACGTTTCATTTACATCTAACAACTGAAGTAAATCGCACGTAGTATTTTAACCACAAAACTTCACCTATTTTCCCATTATCAAAATATTTTTTTATTACTTACGTTAATTACGTTAATCTTTTACATACTGTGAGTGCAAGTACGTAACTTGACGTGGTAAAGCACTATCGATTGTTATTGTCATTGTATTTATGTAAGATAAACTCATATATCCCTGATTTGCACCTAACTCAGTTGGGAGAATTGCAGTAATTCGACGCGCAACCTTTAAAGATCATAACTTGAAAATCATAGTGATGTGAAAATACACACGAAGAGCTTTCCGTTACCAGTCAAAATTATATGAAAGTTTATTTTGCTTAAATAGAATTTTAAAGATATAAATAAGATCCGTTTCCTATCTAGACATGTTGGTCTCCTATCTAGACATTTATCTATGTATGTTGTCCTCCTATCTAGACATCTATCTAGACATGTTGGCCTCCTATCTAGATATCTATCTAGACATGTTGGCCTCCTATCTAGATATCTATCTAGACATGTTGGATTCCTATCTAGATATCTATCTAGACATGTTGGCCTCCTATCTAGATATCTATCTAGACATATTGGCCTCCTATATAGACATCTATCTAGACATGTTGGCCTCCTATCTAGACATCTATCTAGACATGTTGGCCTCCTATCTAGATATCTATCTAGACATGTTGGCCTCCTATCTAGACATCTATCTAGACATGTTGGCCTCCTATCTAGACATCTATCTAGACATGTTGGCCTCCTATCTAGATATCTATCTAGACATGTTGGCCTCCTATCTAGACATCTATCTAGACATGTTGGCCTCCTATCTAGATATCTATCTAGACATGTTGGCCTCCTATCTAGACATCTATCTAGACATGTTGGCCTCCTATCTAGATATCTATCTAGACATTTTGACCTCCTATCTAGACATCTATCTAGACATATTGACCTTCCAATCGTATCACAGGTTTATTATCTTATTTCCTTTATTTAGTTATGATTATTATGTCATAATTTATTGGGGGTTGCATAATGGACCATAAGTGTACAGGGAAGACACTTGATATTATAAACAAAGGGTTTCTATGTGTTACATGTTTACACATATCAGCGTCAAACTATATTCATTTAAACTGGGAAATATTTTGCGCCCCCGAATCGATAGATCGGTGGGGAGGTATTGGTTTTGTCTTGTCTATCTGTTTGACTATCTGTTTGCCTGTCTGCTGGTACATTTAACTTTGGCCATAACTCGAAACTTTACAAGGTATTGACTTAAAACTATAAATAGATACAAATGATAACCAGGATTTTAAAATTTCCTGTCAGTTTCCGAATTTTCGAAATTTTGCTGCCTTTTACAACCTGCACAAGTCATCTGTTTCAAATGTAACTATCATAGAAAGAATCGAATGTGGTCATAATATTTTGTATAATTGTGTTTTGTAAAAAATGAGTAGAAAGAGATTTGGTTAGGCACCGAGCGATTGTGTCATAGGAAAACTGTAGCAAACCTTTGTACACTTACATGGCTTAATAAATTATATACTAAAATCCGCTGCTGTTGCGACTGGGGTCACTTCCCTACTGTTATCCGACAGTCAGACCCCGTGATGATTTAACGGTTCCGTTTATTGTTTCCCAATACATTTGTCTGAGCCATTTACTGTCACTGTGAGTGAAATAAAGGGGGAATTTCTTGTTTATTAGCACCGAATATTTTCACAGAATCACCGAATATATGTACTGACTCTCCATTAGTTCTAACCTCGCAAAACAAATAAATGTCTAGACAAAGCGATATTGCATCACTAATGCTAGACCATTCTTCAAAAGAATGACATACGTTGGACCAATTGTATTTTTATATCAGAGTCATTTCGATTCACGTATGATTTCGTGTCTTGTGGAGAAAGTAGAAATCATAATTAATTTCTGGGCTGTTCTTGACGAAAAAGAAAACTACAACTGAAATTTCAACTTATTTACTTTTTGAAGCGCATAATGATTCATATTTTATGTAAGTTAAAAAACGTATTAAAAGGAATGTAAAAATCGCAATTATTGTAATATTCCGCTCCATCAGCAGAGCAGTCAAAACATTGAAGAAATGTACATGTATTTACAATACTCTTCTTTTAGTTTTACCCTACATCGTAATAATACACAAGATATAAACTAACATTTTATTTCAATCTTCATTAATCATCTGTCTACAATTACTAATTATTAGAATTGCAGAGGCAGGCTGATTCACCAAACTTGATATACACGTATTTCAATAAAACCCCATTACATTGGGCAAAATAAAGAGTTTGTTTTCATGTCTCACTGGTAGTAATTCATTAATTAGGGAACTATTTCAACATTAAACAGATTTAGAGCGACCTTCTCGCAATTTTACCCCGTAAATAAAAGGCACGATACTTACCTAAACAAAAAAAATAATCCTAACACTGAGTCAAACACTCCTGGAGCTAACCTTATGTGTTTAAAGCCAAGCAAGTAGGAGATATATTCTAGTATGAATTGAACGATTTGATAAACAACAACTGGTTTTATATCAATTTTATAATAAGCACTTTGTTTCGCAATTCCAAACAATAAACTTATACGCAATAGCAACTTGAGTAATGCTCATGAAATCTTCAAGATACAGTAAACTTTAATTCTTTTTTTTTTCTGCACAATAGCCCGGTAGGTATATATCGAGACAGGCGCACTAATGTAATAAATACATAGGCTGTTATTTCTAGAAACTTAACATATTTCGTATTCCATTTTTTTTTTCTATAGAGTTTTGCAAAAATGAAACTTTTAGTCGGAAATCTTTAATTAGACTTTGTGAATACGTTTGTTCCTCCGAGGCTATTTCGCATAATGGATCTTACACCTGAAAGTCTATTCATATTGAGTCCATTCAGATGATACAACTGCAAATGATTGTTTTAATATTTCTATCTGCTTTTGATGTATCAAAGTTTTTTTGTGTGTGTCTCGTTCAATCCTGAATTTCATCTCATATAACGAAAAAAAATCTTCAAATAAAATAGAATTAAATACAAGTCGCAGTTGTAGAAATCCTGATCATCTTGTCTTAAATACATAATGTTATCTTCTATCCATGGTTTGGTAGCAATCAAATTTAGGTACAGAGAACAGTTTAGTCACATCCATCTATTAGTTCTTGATATTGAGCATAATGAACTTCAAGAATGAGTTTAGAAGAAATTATTTGATAATCTGTTGTTTCCCTGAAGTCACTTTTAGAAACTATGCGTGTTAAAGATATCAGGATTCTAATTAAGAGACACGTGTGTGACGTAGTATGGTAGAGTCTGATTAGTTTTCTAATTAGTTTTAAAGACATATGCCATGTGTTCAAATGGGTACTCAATTGTTAAAGCCTTAATCAATGTTTCATTTACTTTTGACAATTGAAGCGAATCCATGCAGTTTTTAAACCACAGGAATGATACTGATTGAGTTTTTTCCGAGAGATAACACTCTCTCTGACTATCTTTTAGTTTAAAAGATATAAGTGCATATGATTATTGATTCAATCAACATAAAATCAAACATAATTATTACATTAGACTAATACATTTCTTAATAGCTAGAGCGTGGATGATTAGATCTTGAAATAGCTTTTATGAGAAAAGAATGCTGCAAACAATTCGACGGGGCAAATTGATAAAAAGTTCATAAAAAGAATAAATTAATAAAAAAGAGAATAAAATGGTACATTCTGTGCAAGTATCTGCTGTAAGGTAACAGATAAACGCTTTGAAAATAATGATCAAATTACCCCGTTATGTATTTCGGATGGATGTTAAAATACTCTCATTGTGTGTATTTTGCATTGGCGAGTATTCCTGAAGACGGTCCTTAATAGGAAAGAAAATGAATTAGAAAGCCCGTCGCCGAATGACAAATTGTTTATACTTATGCACTAGAGATTTGTTAACGGAGCCATACGAAAGGTATATGCAAAACGTCAGATAATTGACGGAATATGCAAATCATGTATTTTTGTTAACAATTGAATGATCTTTAGCAAAATATTATTTATAAAGTTCACAATACTGTATGCCGATGTGCATTTTGTAGAGACATTTACTAGAATACATGTTTGATTAGGCACTAAGGCAACATATTGAAATGTAACAGGTAAGTGTACCCCAATGTTGACTTATAAAATGCATGCTGAAAATGCTGATGTTACTACTGTGATGTTCCGACATCAGACTCCTTTAAGGTAAGATAGCTGTAATGGTTCCGCTACAGTTCGGACCTCATGGCCTTTGACAGAGATAAGGTTTTCCTAATATTTCATTTGGTTACTTGGTTATCTTGGTAGAGGTTAAGATGTCCAAGACAAAGCGGAACCATGACAGGGACTTTACCTAAATAAATAAGGGTTTCGATTATTGTATGCATTTGTTTTATTTGGTATCGCTTTGGATGAAAAAAACACACAAAAAAACAGTTACCGTTGATAGTAAAGGCATTCTTTGTTTATTATCACCGACTATTTTTTTTACAGAATAGTAATATGTTAGTAATGAATGTCCATGAATGTCCATTATTTCGAAGTTCTCATTACAAATAAATGTCTAGACGTATAAATACTCCAACACCATTGTAGGGCCATTTTTCAAATGAATGACATCCGTGGAATCAATATTGTTTGTCTATTAGTACATGAATTGGAATCTTTTTTTAAGGATAGTCTAAAGAGACAGGAACAGTAGTTTATTTCTAGACTGTACTTTGAAAAAAATGAATTAGAAAATTACCCTCATTTGAAGCAATTGTCTATTAATAGTTCATATAAAATAACGGGGGCCTACGTGGCCGAGAGGGTAAAGTCGCTGACTTTAACCCGGCAGGGTCATTCGGATTTTCATGTGAGGAAGCCTTCCAGCTGGCTTGCGGTGAGTCGGTGGTTCTACCCGGATGCCTCCGTGCTTCGGGGTCTTCCTCCACCTGTAATTAGCTGGACGTTGCTATATGACTGAAATACTGTCGAAGCGACGGTAAACTCAAATAGTCAAGTCAAGTCTTTTATAAAATAACGACAGAGGTTATATACATTTAAAAGTTCGTGAGTTCGTTACTGTAATTAACCATTGTATCAAGATACCAGCTTTAAGACATGGAAATTCTTATCAAACTATTTCCTAGAGTATTCGCCTCCAACAGATGTTCAAAAATATTTACGTCACTCTATTTAATCTGTTTGCAGCAATTGATTTATACTATAAAAATCTAGTAGCACGTTAATACTGAATCACCAAAATAATTCTACAGGAAATTGGATAAAAACGCAATTCCATCGGGAAAACAGTTTTTATTCACGTAAAATATCGAAGGTATCATGTACAACGATTGCCTGTAAATTTTTATCATGACATTCAGATCAATCGTAAAGTATCGTAAGCCGAGAATTATTTGCTTAATTTTCAAATATTAACTTATCTAAACAACAGCAACAAAAAAAGTGCCTTCATATGCGTATCATAATTGCTGACGTATTTTAAAATTACAACCAGTCTTTTTTTAATCCGCTGTGTGTAACACAAGGTTCTATTCAATCAATACTATTATTTCAACAAATTGATAGCGGTGTCCTTTTTCCTTAAAACTAAATATTCCTTTACATAATACATAATGAGAAGAATAATGTGCATTGGGAATTTCAAATTGATGGGGAGACTCATGGTTGTATCAATGATCGAAATGCGTTTTGTAATTTAAAGCTTACTGTCGAACTGAGGGATTTAAATGCATTTTATTCCGATGAAAAAAGCTGTTACGTGCGGCTTCATCCGAGTTATATGTATTACATTTTGTCCCCATGGTAGCATTTCCGCCATACGTAAACACGTGTCTGTCTTGCCTTTGCATATAGATGAGAAATACTCCACATTACAAATGACGTGAATACAGTAAGTTTGCTACTGATATTTCAACATTTCAACTCAATCTTGTAATAATAGTTAGTCATAAGAAGTATGGTCAATATTTTTTAACATTAAATGACTATTGATT
>CM037781.1:53762522-53812522 GCA_021229015.1 Solen grandis | reverse complement strand
CTAAAGTGACATTTTATTAAAATATTTATATTTCAGGGACTATCGTCATATTTCTTAAGGTAATCTACCTATCTTTAAATTGTGGTCATGGTCCATCAAGCGTCTGTGAGAACTGGAATATAAATAACAGTATATGTATTTCTTTATAGACTTTGAGCAAATTATAACTCCAAAAAAAAAATAAGCGCAAATAATTCACTGATAAATTTTAGCAAAATTATTCTTGAGATATTTACTGGATATTCACTAGATTTAATACACAAATTTAATTCAAGATTTAACTATATAAAAGTTTTACTTTTATTTCATACGTCACAGAAACGATGAAATTAAGCAAACAGGTTCAATTGATAGCGTTACATTCCAGCAGGAGGGGCCTTTTTATAAGAAAATCTGATGGTTTCTTTCTCTTTCTCTCTCTATCTGGGTGTCGAAAGTGGGAACACGTATAAGATGTGTGCAGTAATTAATTATTTACAAAGTTCTGCAGTTTGTAAATATATTTAATTTTTCTCATATATGCAACATGTATGAGATAAGTAAATCACAATCCCTCGAAAACGTCAAACAGACCTATAGAAGCATGCAATAGTCACACATTGAGAACTACCTGATTCCATGTTCCTGAAATTGTTCATAAAAACATTAATTACACATCTAATAATTTTAATAATAAATAATTATCTAAATATATTTAAATCGTTACATTACCCATCAAACAATGCTAACATCTTATCTCAGAAAAACACGTATCATGGTATTATAACTTCTCCAAGAGAACATCATCCTATTATTAGAAATTAATCATGTGTGTATCAAATATATCAGATACCGATGAATAATTTCATTGCTGAAATGAATAGTGATGCTAGTAGCATTTACAGTGACAATAATTATTCTAATGAAGAAAGTGATGATTTAAATGCAAGTGTATCCGATACTATATGGAATAATGTAAACCAAAGAAAAAGACAGAAGGGAAGAAACTTGCATTACGTCTACTCCAAAATCTAAGGATCCATCTTTAATAAAAACCATGGGTCGAACAAGTCTAGGACCAACCCTCGAGCTGATGAAAGTCCTGTTATTGAAACTTATCTAATCTTTTTTTTCTCTCTCATTTGGGGAGGAAAAAATCGATAAAAAGATGCTTTTGGCCGGGGAATAAATATCGCCTTTTGTATTAAAACTAGTACTTTACAAACCATACATTTAAGCAGAAATATGTTTTGAATATTAATTATAAGAATAATACATTGACTTAAATATCAAATTTAATTAGATTAAATTTTAAAGAATGATTCCACTTAAACTTAACATTAAACTTAACTTAAATTTAGAAAATAATTGAAACTTAAATTTGACAAAATATGTTTAAATCTCGAGAATAATTACATTTACGTTCCGTTTAATATTTATTTAAACGTATTTTTTGTCATGCAGTGCCATGTCAATGGATGATTGCATATGTTCTGAAGTCTTCTTAAGCATTTGGAGGACCATGATTATAAAATGTTTAATGATTGATAGATTGACTTAATATTTGAAGGTAATACTTACAATGTATTACTAATCTTACTAGTAAATGTATTTATCAGAAACGAAGAAAATGACTTTTACAAAACTAAAGAATTATGAAAATGATGAAGAACATCGACTGAAGTTTTAAGACCGTACATTTAAAATGTCCATGAGATCTTCCAGATGTTTTGCGGTACATCATTGGTTCTACCCATTACTATCCGTGTTTGAAATAATTAATTTTTTAAAGGTCTCCGGGGAACTGGACATCGTGGAGATACGTCAATTGCTATCGAACAAACATTTAAATGGGGAAAAAAGACACCTGAATACCTTTAACAAAGTTAATGTAAATTATTTATCACTTCGAAACGCTACTCGACCAAAAAAATGATCTTGAAACAAATTAGCCACTAAATTATTGACAATATAGGCACCTGTGAATGTAAAAACCGATATTTTTCTCTCCCTTGATACTAAATGAATGGCGGTTAGGGTCAAAACGAACCTAGACGTACATTTTCTTAATTAACAGTTTTAGGCCTTGGCTTTAATTCAGGTTACACAAAACTGATTCCTTGGTCATCGCATATCTTTTATAGATATCGCATTTTTTTAATGATGTGAAAGAAAGAACAAAGTAGTTTTTGAAAAAAAAATCTAAATCAAGACAAATGACTTAGAGTGAGATACCGTGATGCATTTAAATGTACAACAAACAACAATTCAGTAAACAACACGATACAGCGATACTTCTTGTATTGTTCTAGAGAGATGATTCTCTTTACAGATCGTGTTGATGTTAAATCACATGTGCAATATATATTTTACGAATGTGATTACAAATGTGATTGTACGGCACATACATTCATCACAAAATGTTATATACCCTTGATTTCCATTGCACATTTGTAACACCTGTTACGAATGCGATCACATGCGTAACAGGTATTACAAATATGATTTGTTACAAATGTGGTCTAGCAATGCTCCAACTGAATATAAAATAGTTTGTTTATTGGGTTTAACGTCCCACCGACGGAATTCACTTGAGACAAATATAGTTCTGCCACACTGCAGTATTACGCCGTAGACATGTGGCATGATACCACACCCAGTCACATTATCCTGACACCGGGCCAACCAGCCCTGGAACTACCTTTATATGCTGAGCGCAAAGCAAGTGCGTTATACCAGTAATATTTTTACGACTTTGGTATGTCGCTTCAATGGAACGAACCTACGACCTCCCGCTCTCGAGGCGGACGCTTGGATTATGTGACTGGTGTGACGAACAATCACATTTGTGATCATATTCGTAAAAAGAAAATATGTTGCACATGTGATTTATTACAGAAATACTCAAGTACATTTTAAGCTGACATAAATAAGTAACACAATAACTAGCAATATTCTTCAATAACTTATATATATTAGTAGTTTTGTTAGAGAAACTATAATGATGAATTCGCCCCTAAATATCCAATTATTAGTTCGCGCTTAGAATTCGGTTCTTGTCTGGTTTAATTGGACTATGGCGACACGTCTTTTGTTCGGCACTTATCATAGTTCTTTGTTTTTATGGACCATCTGCCTATTTTCGTGTAAACACAAAAACATAGAAAAATTAACAATATCTGTTTTTGTAAGGAAGCCTTTACGCTATCCACACCATGGTATGAAGAATACATTGAAACATGAACATTAAAACTTAAAGTATACAATCTAATTCACTAGTTTGTGTATTATTGATTTTTCGCCACGTATATATTATTTATACCAAGTTTTAATGACATTGACAGATTCTGGTAAAATAAACAATATATATTGTGGTATACAGGAACAATATTGTGACACATTTCATCTCTATTTAAATAGGTATTACTATGCAATTATTCATCATGCTAGTAAATTAACATGTGTAGTGTATCTATTATTTATTTTTCCTAACCACATGACACCGCATGTATTTAGATCATCGACTATTCAAAAGAAAATCCATCATTCCCAACCCATCATCTCAGTGGGAAACATTCAGCAGTAAAATCATCGACGTTTACTTCATTACAACCCGTTTAGTTCTTCACCGAGGGTTATGACCTTTACAACGCCCCATGGCCAGTCCGGTAAAGTTCACCCGAGGTACTTAAAAATGATATTCCGTCATAGTTGTCTATCTCAAGCATTTATCGTATTATAACGGAAAACTCTAACGAGTAAACAAGATCCGTTCAAACAGCGTGAGGATAAGAAATGCTGTGATTGAACTCACGACCTGTGTACTTTTGATGTTTTTTTACTGGTGGTTTTATGGTCCTTGAGTCCAATAAACATGTATATTTGTATGGATTTGAATATGATCCACGGAGCGATCATAGGAATTATGTACAAGCTGTATCAGTAACTGTATTGGTTGTTGTTATTGGGTGCTAATAAAACTAGTCTTTTGAGGGGTGATTACCTCGTAAACATGTCACTGATGGAAGAGGAGACGTTATCTTCTGTTGGTGTTAAGGACTCAACAAGTGTTGCTCTCTGTCATGAAAACAACAGTTCGTCAGAAATAATGCCCATGTCATTAAAAAAACAAGAGGCCCATGATGGCCCTAAATCGCTCACCTGAGATAAAAAGGTTGACCCAAGGAACATCTGTACCAATTTATTTTAAAATCTGGCCAGTAGTTTTGAAGAAGATGATTTTTAAAGTTTTCATATTTTTTTTCTTTTTGTTGCCATGGCAACCAGAGTTCTATATGGATCAAGTTTATTTTAGTAACTTTTGTGAAGGTTGACCCAAGGATCATCCCTGCCAAGTTTAATTAAATTCTGTCCAGTGGTTTCAGAGGCTTTTTTGTGACAGGAGTGACTACACTTGTTACAGGAGTGACTTTTTCGTCATTTTAGAAGATATTTATAATGTATTATGACAAACTTGTTGATGTTTTGTGGTATTCTAGCTGTTGGGATATCATTTTTATATTAAGTGTATGTTATCCTCAGCTATATGTGCATGGGATCCAGAGAACCAATAAATTGATTATTTTCTGTTACAGTAGTGACATTTCTTTGTTTACAAAAACATACTTGAAATGGATGTTAGACTAGAAGATGAAATAAGACTCCTGCTAATTCTCTATAACTTTAACCATTTCATATATAGTTTGCATTTCATATTAAGTCATGGAACCAACCTTTGGTGAAATTTTGTTACAGGTGTGACAGGGCATTTTTACAGGCGTGACTCGTCTATTCATTTTTCAGTTCATTTGCTTGCCCTCTTGTGGTTGTGTGTTTGCATATGGTTCAACTAAGAGAGGAGCTGAATTAAGAGTCAGAATCATCATAGAGATGGTATTTCATGAAACAATGTACCTAGGCAATGATTTCCTGTCACAAGGACTTGATGAGAAAAGAAGGGGTGATAACCTCGCAAAACAATAAGAACAATACTCAGAATTACTTCGAATGATGACTTAATAAAAACAATTTATGAAATGGAAGTTATGAAAATAAGGGCAAATGGAAGCTTCATGGGTATTTGGCAAATACATTTTTTTTCTTCAGTTTATCCACAGCTTAAGGATGCCCAACTGTCCGAAAAGATTTGAACAGGTTAATTCTTCCAAAACAGGTTAGGTGCAGCAATGCCCCAGTCTTAATAATGTGGACAAGTACCAGAGATAATATGGTAGAAAGTAATTGGGCTCCAAATCACTTCATTGTACTTCTGCCTGTGGAAGTACATGTAGACGAAACTAACAATAAAGTAGGGTGACAGGAATGTAAAACTGATGTGAGGTTTGAGACTGTGAGCTTTGAGGAGCCTACAAGCATTGGGACAGAGGAGAGTAAGAGTGAGGGGGCTGAGCTTAGTAATGTAATAGGGCTCCGAGGAAAGTAAGAGTGTGGGGGCAAGGAGAAAAAGAGAAAAGTATCAAAGAACATTAGGAATAATGGGGGAGAGGAGAAAAGGAGAAAATGAGTGGAGGGGGGGGGGGGTAAAGAGCAACAGGACAGAAACATCAAAGGGACAGAGGAAATAAAGAAAAAAGGGGAAAATAGTGAGTGTGTAAAGAAGAGGAAGAGTCAGGGGACCAAGGTCAGTAAGAGTCATGAGGTCAAGGAGAGTCAGAGAGGTCTGAGATCAGTAAGAGTCAGGGGGACAAGGTCAATAAGAGTCATGAGGCCGAGGTCAGTAAGAAGCAGGGGGCCGAGGTCAGTATTATGGGGGTCCAGGAGAGTAAGAGTCATGGGGCAAAGATCAGTAAGAGTCATGAGGCCGATGTCAGTAAGAGTCAGGGGGCTGAGGTCAGTAAGAGTCAGGGCCGAGGTCAGTAAAAGTCAGGGGGAGAGTAAGGGGCAGGGGACCGAGAAGAGTAAGAGTTAGGGAGGAGAGAAGAGTCAGAAAGCCACAGAGAGTAAAAGTCCATGGGCTGGGAAAAGAGTCAGGGGCCGAGATCAGTAATAGTCAGGGGGTCCAGGAGACTAATATAAACATACCAGAACCAGCACTCTGTGTTGGTAAGTATGTAGTTGTAAGATACAAGAATAGACTTTGTCCAGGATTAGTGTTGGACTCTGGTGTTGATGATATATTTGTACAGTGCATGTACCAGGTCGGTAGAAAGAATACCAGCTGCTTTTTTTTGCCCCCAAAAATTGCATGACAGGTGCTAGTATGACTACAGTAACATATTTTTGATACCAGAGCCAGTTAAGATTCAATCATCATCTTCTCATTACACAGTGAATGAAAGCCTCTAGCGATCCTTGTCTAAATTTCAGACTTCATAATTCCTGATGACAATTTCAATTTTATTTTATACTTGAACCCATTCTCTGTTGTAGTGGTCTAGTAAATACTTTGTGACTACATATACAGTGAACCCTTGCTGCCTGTACCTCTTGTATCCTGCATTAGGTCTAATATTATGCTTTTTCGAAATAAGCCATATGAATCTTTTCATATTTGAACTCATTATAAACATATGTTCATAACAAACACTGTCGGTGTAACAAGGGTTCACCATTTATGTATAAGAACTCCGGACGCTGTCATGTGGATTCTAACACAGTTTTGTTAAAACACTTGGATGTTAAGAATTTTAAGATGTTTGTCTTTCTGCTATTTAATTTACCTTTTTGAACACAAAGGTGCAGATGTTAACCAATTTTATGCCGACTTTGATATAGCAGTTCTTTTATAAATTGCAAACAGTTTCTCACATATGTAAGACCTGATATTGGTTCCAGCCAATTTGTCTTTTTTGAAAAATATTGCCAAAATTTCATTTTTCATATAGATGCAGACAAAGTTTTCAAGGCAGCTGTTTTGTATCCCAGCATACAATGTGTTACACTATTTTAATGCTATATGAAAAATGAAGCCAGAGCCAGATTACAAAGAGAAAATGTTACACAATGTTTAACATTGGTACCCTGTTCCCCAGCAACTGCATATCCAGGACCCGACTGCCAAAGTTAAACCTTAAAACATTTTTCTTGTGCAACCAGGTTAATTGGAATTTTTTGAGATTTTGCAATAACTGTTAAACTTTAAGGGGGGTCATAGTTTAATATGTCACTTCTATAACATTTGGTCTTTCCTATAACGAAATTGTCAGATACTGAAGTGTTTAAGAACCTTTCATTATATGAAACAACATTTTCTTACTCAGATGTAATCTTTAAATGCAATTGTTGACTTTACAACACCAAATGAACACCAAAAGATAACTTTCCTTATCTATTTGTCCTTTCTGTAACATTTTATGTCACTCATGTAACGAGTGAGTCCTACCTGTAACAACCACTATATTACAAAATAAAATTACAGAGTAAGCACCTTCTAAAACAAAAAATGTGGAAGTTTGACACATTGCCATTGCCCTAGGCACTGCATAACATGAGAATGATATATTTGCTGTTAAATATGTAATAGCTGAATATTTTACCTGCCAAAAAGCCTAAAAAATTCATTCACAGTTGTAGAAATACATAGAATTTACATTTTATGACTTTTTTTTTATTTCTTGCATAATATCAGCAAATATTCATTACTTTAATATGCCAACAAAGTATAAGTAAGATTTCTTAAATAGTTAGAGAAATAAGCTGGATATAAAAATTGTTACAGGAAGGACTCAACCACCGACACACTGCATTTGAAGCTATTTTTTGTTTAAACTGTTGCTTATTTAGGTGGCATATTCAAGTTCCACACTCTGTTTGGTTCCTAAAGTTCATATAGTTAATGAAAGTTTGAATTGATAGCAGTCAGTTTTTTACTTTTACTCAAATCAGATTTAGACGAAAATTGATATTGACTCATATACATATAAGGCAAATAAGCCCCGCCCCTGGCGGCCATGTTTTTTTACGGATCAGAATAATTTTAGCAACTTTGGTAGAGGTTGACCCAAGGAACATCTGTACCAAATTATTTTGAAATCTGTCCAGTAGTTTTGAAGGAGATGATTTTTAAAGTTTTCAAACTATTTTTCTTTTCGTAGCCTTGGCAACCAGAGTTCTTCATGGATCAACTTTATTTTAGCAACTTTTGTAGAGCCTCACCCAAGGAACATTCCTGCCAAGTTTCATTAAATTCTGTCCAGCGGTTTCAGAGGAGATGTCGTTTAAAGCAAATTGTTGACGACGGACGACGCACGACGCACGACGCACGACGACGGACGCCGGACGAAGGGCGATCACAAAAGCTCACCTTGAGCACTTTGTGCTCAGGTGAGCTAAAAACGAGTATAGGTAAATAAACAGCATTAATGATAAGATATTTAGCATAATTAGTTAAGTTTGTATGATCAGAAAAAAATCCTTTTAGTTTTGTTATTAGGACTCTCTATCTCTCTCTCTCTCTCTCTCTCTCAAACTTTTCTATATGAAACATACTCCCTTTTTTTAACATTTCATATAGGCCTATAATGTAGATCGGTTTTTCTATCGGTTTAACACGTTGTATTATCAAAACAATTTGAGCCCGACATTCTATATGATACCTCACGGAGGAGGGAAAATTATAAATGTCGAATTCCTTTGCTAGAATCCTATACAGGCCTAAAGGTCATCTGTTAAGTATAATATATAATCATTAAAAATACATATATTTGTATGACAACTAGTGAAAGAAACTGCGACCTTACAATTAATTCATTAACTAATCTTATATTGTCTTTTTCATGCTGTTTAAAAAACTTTTTTCTTATTCTCGTGTCTTTGAAATTCCGAATAGGGAGCCTTATTAATAAGATGTGATGTCACTTGAAACGATTAAACGTCATTTACAATATAAACTTTTTTAATCCGACGTTATTTTCATAAAAAAATCATAATTGTAATGGACATGATAACATTTTATCTTCTACAGTGTGAGAAACGGTTAACATACATGGATTTTCTCAGCTTGTTCACAAAAGGCAAGGATTAATTAACGGCGCGTATTATATCGTGAATTTGAAAACGGGTAAATGAATGCACGTATACGATGCCATTACAGTTTCTAGACTGGATCTAATAAACGGATATGTATGGGTCGAATAATTATACTCATGAACAATATATCAGACTTTCATCTAAATAGGTCTCTATTTAAGTAATTTGACATCATATTCCCATTACTTCTTTTGTGAATATAAGGAAGACAACGATAGTATTTTGTATTATAATAATGGTTTTGGAAATAATGTTGTTTTCGCCCAAAACATTTTTTAAAGCTGTTGTTAAACAGGAAATTTCGAGAGTTGAATTGGGGGTGGGGCATACAAATCCGAGAGAATGTGATTAAAAAATTATCAAGTTTGAGCCTGTGCCTGGACAAGGAATATATGTGGGGATTGGCATGATTATTAAAACGTGTTTCAATAGCAACCTGGCCACTTTTTTCATATATTATCGAGGATTTTAAAACGCCTCACCTTTTAAAAATCAAACAAACAAACAAAAAACAAAAAACAAAAATGAGACCCGTTCTTTCACACAGCGCGATGTAATAGGCAGCCGTGGGTATCCGACGCTGATAAGCTACACACTTTCGATGGTTCGAGGATCGGTGTATGTGGTCATTATTGTGGGAGAAGTCCCAGATTCCCTGAGAAAACCCACGTTTCTGCACGTACTATATGATTTGGTAAAGTATAATATTGTATGTAAAATTATAAGATATTTTCGACTTAAAATTTTGACTATACATGTAACATATTCACGCACGTGATCGGGCATCGTATTCTCGTAAACAAACTAGTAATTAAGCATTAATTTCATAATACTCAGATTAAAACTACAGTCAAAACTGTCTTAGGCGGAAAGTGGTCGCTAAATGAAGTTTAAAAATATAACAAAATGATATTGTTTGTTAATATTAAAATTGATCGCTTATTACAGGTGGCCGCAAATACAGGTTCAACTGAATGTCCATTAGTTTCAATAGTGATTTGAGTATGACACTAGATCCTACTTGAGCCTTTTCAGAACACGCGGACAGTTAACAGAGTTTACTCTCCGCTTTCCAGGTATCCGTTGTTTTATACAGTCACTTTTCATTTGGGTAGTTCAAAATGATTTGATTCAATCTCGACCTACTTGTAAGTGTTTCAGAATATTAATTTTCGGAGGAACCACGAAACTCAGCATCCTAACTTCATTTAATTTGTTGTTATAAAAAGCCGCTATTATCGTTATCTTCAATACTTTAATCCAAAGAACAATGTATACAAAATGTTGCCGCGCGTTATTCAGAATCTGTTTCAGTTTCTGGATCGAAAAGTTCTATGTCACGACATACTTGTTTCCGTGGTAACTCCATTACAAAGATAATAAGCTCAGTTTCAGGATACAGAACATGTAACAAACCGTCGGGACTCTCCAGGAGTTTGTCATCAACACCTCACTTAAATAGCTGGAGTTCCGCAAGATACAAATAACAAATGGCTGCAAGGTATGAAAGGATAGATAGTATATATTTGTAATAGTGTATGTAGAATGTTAAGATATATCTTGCTAAACTATCGTATAGCATACATGCCTACGTGTATATATTTCAACAATATTATATTACAGTAGATTCTGTCAGTATTTAGACGGTATGCACATTTTTTTTTTCTATCATGTATTTATATATATCGGTCATTTACCGTCTCGGTTGAAGAGTTGTTAGAGCGTCCGGTTCGGCCGTGGGTTCGAGTTCCAGTCGCGACATAAAATCATTAAACATGTTACTTGTATAGCTCCCTTGCCTGACGCTAAGCATCTAAGGTAATTCCAGGACTGGTTGGCCCGGTGTCAGGATAATGTGACATGGTGTGGTATCAGGCCACGGTGTGAAACTGCAGTGTGACAGCACGATATTTGTCTCAAGTAGACATAGACTCCAAATGACTGAAATACTGTCGGCGGGACGTTAAACACGTTAAACAAGCAACCATATCGGTTATTTATCGATTCAGTATAGAATTTAATTTGCCAATGTATGTACATGTATATCCATGATCACTAAGGCCTTTATGCATATTTAAAGAACTATCAAACTGAGATTTCATCCAGAAATTCTATGAAATATGTTTAGAAAAAATGATATTGCTAGTCGTAATTTATTAGTGAGGGAATTTAATTTGGAGAGTTATTTGTCTTTTAACGGAATGATGTTTAACACGAAAACATGATTAATTTAGTTCCAAGTTTCATTAAAATCAATCAGGGTCTGTAAACTGCTATAGAATCTCTGTCAACATGTGAACTAAGGAAAGCTTGCAGTAAATCGAAGGTTCTCTTTCTCTCTCTGTTTCTTTCGCTCATACCACATGTATTTTTAACATTTAAGTTTAATATTTATCTGTTATAACAGCAAAATCTCGTACACTCACGGACATCACATCTCTTCTGCTGAAACAAATTATAACCTAGAGTTTGCTTCAGTCTTTTGGGTTGTATTAAAAGACGCAAAAAGGGACTTCGTTTATAGGCTAGGAAGAATATACTCGGGAACGCGGTGTACCATTCGTGACAAAGCACTTGTTCCGGATATTTGAAAAATCCGCTTATGGACTTTATTCCGATTTAAAAGTAAGTAAGATAACAGCTCAATACATTACATATTAATACCAAGACAACTCCTTAACGACGTTTCAGCAGGTTACCACTGATTATATATATATATTTTTCTTTTTGAATTTCTCATTTATTTTTAGTAGAATGTTAAAGGAAACCCCAAATTTTATCGTATTAAAAACGTTCCTGATTTAAAGCATATTTGCCAAATGTTGAGGGTCCAGAAGATCTCATTTTAGTGTTTTTATGCAAAGTTTGGTCAAATTTCAATAAAAAATCAGTTTTAGTTTAAAAACAAACATGGTGAGGTAGACATTTTTTTTACATTTTCAGAAAGCCTTTATATCAGAGGCTTGAATCTGAAAAATTTAAGGAATTTCTGTTGATTTTTTGCATCTAGTGGTCAGTTGTAATATCACCAAATTAGCATTTTGTTATATGTTTAACCTTCATTTAGAGACCATCTCTGTTAAGCAGTTACTTTCTCTTGATCTCTTGACTAACCGCTTAAGACAGGGTTTGATTGTTTATCAGCTATTTTTCATCTTAATAAATATGGTGCGTTACTTTTTTCCGTAAGTATAGCATATCTATCAGTGACATTTTCCTACATCATCATTTTTTAAGTAGGTCAAAGGTGAAGGTAGACAGCTACGCCGAAAGAAGTTCCAGGATTGATAGATCCGGTGTCAGTGACGTACCATACCACATGTCTGTGGCGTCATCTCGCAACGAGACAGCAGTTTATACGTCTTATGTAAACACATTCCCCAAATGTATGAAATAACGTCGGTGGGACGTTAAAGCAAAGCAAACAAACAAAAAAGACATTTTATAAATCCGAATGGCCAGTCCAGATACATGTACTTTCATATAACCCTCAAGCTTATTTTTATAAAATGATATCTTTTCTTATACGTTTACAGTCCGACAGACCAGTCCATGAACTTCCATATCGCGTCGCGTTGAATACTCAGCGATAGCGTCGTCCAGTCCATATAACATTAAACGCCCGCTCTACCGTCAATATAACATTATATGGACCAGACGTCACAGAAAATAAATTATACATAGAAGATATAATATCTATTCTTGTTGTTAATGCGATATGGTTTATCCTTAAATAGATAAATAAATAAACTACGTATATTTCAGTTAAATATCAACTTTACGAAAACCACGTGAGTTGAGCAGAAAATCTTGAGACGCAAAATTGCGATCGGAAGCGAACTTAATATAAATGCAGAGCTTCCTAGTCATTGATGAATTTGTTTTGCCGTAAGAAACGATTAATTCCATTTCGCGTTATAAGTCGTGTGGTAAAATGTATGTGCCAACGGTGTATCTAAATCACATATGTTCTTGAATGCAGACCGCTCTTCGTGGAACTCATGATAAATTTGGTTTATACTTAATTTTCGTGTCAATTATGACAGCATTGCATGCGTATAACAGCTTATTACATTTGCCGGAATTTCATTCAAAAGAAATCACATTTTTATTTTTATCTCCTGAAAATTATCATATATAATATTTTCATTGAACAATAATTATTGTAATTCTGTTATAAAGAATTTGTTTCACATAATTAATCTTTGTATATAATTTAAATTATATTCAAAAAGAGTGCGATGTTCTGGGATAAATATACAAGTACATATATTAACCGATTTTTCTACCTCTCTGATACGTATTTATTTCCCCCGTTTCCGAAACATCCTGATATATATGAAAGGAAAAATACACTGTGACCTACATTTAGGCATCAGAACACACCTGTTGTTTTCCATTGCGTTTTCTGTATACATAATGGGCAAAAAAACGGGAATAAATCAACAATAATCAGTCTTAATCATACGGAAAGTCATCTCTGATTTAAGGTAACCCACCCATCATTAAACAGTGGTCATGGTCCATTAAGTGATCGTGGGAATTTCATAGTAAATACGAGCCTTATAGAATTTGAGCGAAAGAGCCTTTAACACCAAGTCAATAGATGCTTACATCTGTGCTGAAGTTTTTTTCTTAAGATTTGAAGGAATATGATCATGATTTAATGGTGGATGGATTACCTTAAGTTTTATAGAGTAACATGCCCGGATATCTCAATAGAAGTAGCCCAACATCGGCACATCAGGGATGCACGAGAGACAGGCGTAAACGAGTAGGCGAAATGAATGAAATGAACACCACATGCTGACATCTCTAATTTAAACACACTAATTCTATATTTCTAGAAGATTGTATTTTTTGTTGATTTCGTATGAAACGAGTTCCGTATGTTGTTAAAATGAAATAATTTTAATTGGAAAACTGCCTGTCAATTTCTGTTATTCTAACAATCAGTTTTTAATCACCGTTTCTCTATGTCTAAGTTGTTTCAAGGTACACGAGCTTGATATATTCTTTCTTTAAAATATTTTCGAAATTTATTGGAGCATTTATTGAATATTACTCCCGCAGAATTTGGTTAATTATCTAAAATACGCTGATCCATCAAACTTCAATTTAAAGCCCGATATTAATCAAAGCGACACATAGATCACATGGTGTTGGGGCATTATGCATGTATAAACACGAGGGTCGGGGATTTATAAATGCGCATATGGTAGACTGGTCTGATCGAATTATCTTTCTACCGACAGTGAATCACATGGAAAAATCACTTTGATAAACAGATAACAACAACAACAGCACGCAGATCTGGTAGGTGAGTGGTTAGAGCATCCGACCCGTAATCAGATGGTTGTTGGTTTGATCCCCGACCGCGACATGTCAAGGTCGTTACAAATGATACTAGTATAGCTCCCTTGTCTTTAATGCTTAACATATAAAATCTCCAGGGATAGGTTGGCCCATTACAGGGCGTGGTAACATTCCGTAAGTAACATCGATCGCAGTATGGTAGCATCAAATATGTCTATAGATGACACCGATATTGTTAACCCTTTGCCTGATTCTCCCCCTTGATATATTTAAGAAATAAGCATGGTTTTCTCCCTTGATTTTATTACCCCTATGTCTGATTCTCTAAAAATATAATTAACACTTTGCTCGACTCTCTCATTTGATGATATTTACACAATATGATAGATACTCTACACTAGTAAGATTAAGACTATATTCCTGATTCTCTCCACACTCCATATAACTTTAACTTTTCCTAATTCGCTACTTTGATGCTATTACAGTATTAGAACCCTAATAGTCATATTATATATCTTGCCACTCGATGGTAATATTGCTATGAAACTTTGACACGTTGAGGACATTCAAAAATGAAAGTATTTCACCAAGAGTTTTTTCAACTTATCAGATCTGGAGGAGATACTCAGTATTTAAGTTAATTTTAACGTAGAAAAAATATAAAAAGTCACTTTTTTAAGGGAGGTAACTCATGACATCAAAATAAACGAGGGGAGGTAAGAAGAAAATAAGTGAACTACTGTCACATATCAAAACATATCAATTTGCCCCTAAGATATCCATTGATAGACATTTTAAAAGCTTATATAATGAAGTTATATGCATGGCCTTGCTGGTATGGATGGCTATTAGAGTTCTAAGATCTTAACACAACCCCCGATTCCCTCCATTAACACTTTCCCTCTTTCCCTCTATTGACTGAATTAATATTGCGCCTGATTCCATTCAATTACATACAGAAGGTAGTCTACTTGAACCCTCTACTGATATACTTACTCCCTCTATTAATACAAGAACACTCCACCCGATTCCCCCAAACTCAAGTACATAATTCTTAAAAATAATTAATTCTCCGCCCGATTTACCCACTTAATATAAGCAACACTTTGATTTCGCCAAAAAACAAACTTGCTAATTAATGCTCGTGACAGAAGTAACGATGACATTAAGCATAACATAAAAAATGCTTTCATAAACCAAACATTTTTAAATTTAATGAGTTAATTCAGTCAAGTAATATTTTTTTTGTCATTAATCTTTTTTTATTATTATTATTTTTATTATTGTATGAAGCCTTTAGAAGGAGAGCAGGTTTTAATTTTGATTATTTATAATATTGTTCATACACTTCCAATATAAATGTCGCGGAAATTATTTTATATGTTTTACCTTATGTTCATCCTCCCAGACCTGTATTGTGACATATTAATAAGATATATTCTTTCAATCTTTTTTCTTCATCTTTGAATCTGTTGTATGTGAATTTTGTACATTCAAAATTAGGCATCATGTATGCTATTTAATCACGTTAAATTACTATATTATGAATCTTGTCACATTAAACTGTAAAGTTTACATAAATCTATCTATCTATCTATCTATCTATCTATCTATCCGTCCTTCCGCTCGACTGTCCATCCGCTGTCAGTCTATCTATCTATCTATCTATCTATCTATCTATCTATCTATCTATCTATCTATCTATCCGTCCGTCCGTCCGTCCGCCCGACTGTCCGTCCGCTGTCAGTCAATCTATCTATCTATTAAAACAAGATCACTACACACGATTCCCACGAACTCTAGTACATTATTCTACTAGAGCTTGCCCCTCTTTATATAAGCAACACTTCGATTTCCCCAGAAGATAAATTTGTTAATTAATGTTCATGGCAATGTTTATTACATACTCACTCGCGAGAGGAGAAAAGTAGCAACCGTCGCCCAATTTGCTAAGACTCCTTCAACAATTTACCTTTCGCCAGTGGGCAGCTTAAATTATTGGTCTGTCACTCCAGTGTCCGGCCCAAAGTACAGGGAAATATGCCATGAAAATATTTCTTGCGGCTTGGAATACAATTTCACGGTCATAGAGAATGCGAAAAATGTATGCATTCCCTCGCCTATTTCTCTGGATACAAAATCCACAAAAACTAACCGAAGTGTTTCTCTAGACCGATTTATCACTCGGATAGTAGAAACTGTGCGAGCGATATCAGCTAGTTAAGCCACAGTGTAACTCGGAGAAGGTGTACTGGTTAACTAGGAAAGCCTAATTCTGACACCAAGTGGGTACTGGATAATTGTTTGGTTGTCATCAGTCCTCACAAGAAGTGCGTGTTCTGTACAGGACTTTAATCTGTAGTTGGGCCGCAGAAGAAGGACAGGTAACTGCTTAATAAATTTTATTTTTACAAGATCAGGTTATGGGGTTTACATTTATATTGATATCGATGTGATAAAAGAAGGCTTTAGTTATATAAGATGTGTCGTGTGCATTTATTAAATTAAAACGAGATGTTTTTACTTTATTCCTTAATTCGTTTTAACGGTGTTATAACTTATCAAGCAGGAGGTCTAGTGTTCGATACCAGAATCGAGGAAATACCCTAAACTTTAAGTTCCTCGTTTTGAGAACGTTTCAAGTAGTAGGGGGACTTTGTATAATACATGATGCAAATAAAGAGATACATGTAGTGTTACCTCAGTGTGATATCACGCCGTAGACGTGTGGCATGATACCACACACAGAGTCACATTATCCTAATATCAGGCCAACCAGTCCTGAAACTTATATACAGAGCGACAAGCACAACGGAGATATGCAATCACATTTATTTTCTTAACGACTTTGGTATATCGCGATAGGGGTTCTAACCCACGATCTCCCGAATCCGGTCGGGCGCTTTAATCCCTCCACCACAAGGACAGGTACAGAAAATCGTACCTGTGCATCACTTAAAATTTATTATAATAAACTGTATGAACCCTTAGATAGCACCCTATATCCCCTGTTATTTCTTTCACGAGCAACTATTAATATTATCTTCATCACCTCTTTTATATTTTTTTTTCTCCTGAATATTTTTGGACAATCCATTTCCGCAATTTCTTTTCTTATCAATTATCTAACCATATCAGGCAATTATGTAAACTTATAATAACGGTAACTGTCTTCTTACGGGCGTATGCTACAGTTTACCATCGGAATGTCTCGTACATGTTCAGTTTTGTGTTCGAGTTACTCGCAATTTTCGAGCTTAATCTTTTACAATTTGCGCTTAATTACGCTTAAAAATGTTTCACCGGTAAATATGTTTGTATTCATCGCAGGTTCCACTTTTTTTTTCTAAATTTTGAAACGAATTAAATATGTTCAACAGAATTCAAACTTTGCTTCTTGTTTAGCATTAGACAGTTACTATAGAAACAGCTTACTAGCCCCTAAATGGACTCAATGACCTATACATCTTTTCCATTGCTTCGATCAAGCAACCCTGAAAGAATATTTACATGAACAGATATGTATTAAAGAATTTTCGATAAAAAAATAAATGAATAATAAATAATAAAATAATGAAGCTTTTCCAAAACTTCCAATTTTTACATGTCTGCAGTAAAAATATTATTTATTTGAACAATTTAATCAGATAAGTTGAACAATAATGAACAATCATTTAGTAAATGTGACTTCTATTTGTAGAATTTTGATTTCTTCTTTTCTTTTTAACAAGAGATATCTATTTTCGCTATTTATTAAAAATAAAGTTACCATGGATATACGAACGTAGCATAAAAAACTAACACAATGACCTTTCATTTTCTTATCAATTTACATGTTCAGGGCATTCCTTTAATTTACATATGTGAAAAACAGAAAATTCAGAAAATACACTTTAAGATAAAACTGCATAAAACATCTATACACACAGTGTAGTTTCAATAGACTATTTCACTCCGAAATGAGGCGTAAACCTACGTAAATCAACGATGTCTTCCTGAAAACCTAATCTACATGCTGAGGTAAAATAACTCACATTATGTTCAATGGAAAAAAAATCACTTGAGATTTTTCCGCAGTCACCGATTGGTCAATTTAAATCACCGAATTATACCGGGTATTTCCGATCCTTTGGTTAAATGGTCTATGCTACGATGAACATTATAATAAAAGAGAACAAAAGAAATGGATTTGTCTTTCTATTTCAGCTATAAAGATTACATTGAATTTCTATTCTATATGCTTCAAGGCCAAGAACGAACACACAGAATTGAATATGAGAATAGATAAATATCAATGTCATATGGAACAGAGTTTCTATGAGAGCATTTTCATCTCGTGCAGCTGTGTTCAGATTTATGGCATAAAGTATAATAGGTAATCGAGAAATTAACGTATCTCAGCTGGCAAATAGAGGCAAAATTGCTTCCCATTTATACATCAAAAAATGCTATTAATAACCCCTTTTCCATTATAATGAATTTATGATTAAAACCTATACTTTTGAATCAAAATTGAATATATGTTTTTCGACGTTTCGAGAGCGCAGACATCTTTTTCTAGAGAATATAGTGACGTCCAAACAGCAACGGAACTCCAGAGACCTACGGTAGTTCGATACTATCCTCTGGAAAATCACGACCAGATTTATGGCGTTCTGGCACATGTAGCAACATCATCTTTCGAGAATGAACTACACTGCCGAATGGGTTTTTAAATTTCATCATGAACTCAGACAAAATGCGTTTTATGAGCAGTTAAACTCTGATAATAAAGCAACTCTAAGTAAAGAGGAAAAGTGTCATTATCTGACTATTATCTTTCTGGGAAAAGTTGCCGAGTATCTTGTGAGCACTTCTTAAACGTAGAAATCATTTTTACAATAGAATTTGATCCATTAGATTGTTAGATATTAGCATTGACTGACTTCATTTTATATTATTATAACGATTCAGTATTTCTTTCATATATACATCTGTATATATTTATATTAGTAATATTGTTTCTCGTGATTACCTAATCTACATTTAAAGATGCATATTATAACATGTTCAATTTGATGTTTGGTGACTTGTAGGCCCACTGGGCTGGGTGCTTATTTCTATGTTATTTATTGTATGTACACATTACATGTATTAGCAAATGCCACGATATTAAATCAATTATTTTCTTTATAACTTATTAACTTACATAAATACAGATTTTGTGCACATGACATTGCTGTAGCAACGTCGTCTAGTGACACACCCATATAATGTGGTGTCGATATGTCAATATTCGTAGCTATGGTAACAGCTCGGCCGACCTGATTGATTTAAAATGCTGATGTATATCTTTAGATATTGTACATTAACATCGATATTCTTTGTTTTGACTTACATCGCAATAATAATAAGACACGTCTTAGACTATAATAATTATATTTTTGACGTCGTAGTTTTACCCTTATCTTACGTCACAATTATAAATAATTGTGCAACATTTAGTTCGCTGACCTTACCTGCAAAAATTATATGTTGTATGTGGATCATTTTAGAAACAATTTATTAAAAATCGTTATGTAATCAAATGAGTTTCTTTTCAATTTGCGATCAATTTACTTTTTGCAAAATTTCGTGACGCCAATAAACTGTAATTCTGAGCTAGTCGCGCGGTTCACGACCCAAGTACCGAGCTATCTTAAACATAACTAAAATGCCTTAAACCTTTCCCTCATATAGACTCATTTTAACCCTTTCCCTCATATAGACTCATTTTAACCCTTTCCCTCATATAGACTCATTTTGACGCACTCAATATGTACCACATAAAGCCTGATCTGCAGAAAACCACAGTTAAACATTACCAAATTTAATTACAAAATCCTCATTTCCAAACCACTGAGGAGCAGCGAACAGCATAAAACCTGATCAGCCTGTGACTTACTCGCAGGCTGATCTGGTTTTATGCTGTTCGCATAGGTCTTTTCATGGTGTTCTCTATGAGGGAAAGGGTTAAAGACGATTTCAAGTTAAATGATAAGTAATAGCTATTCTACTTTATACTTAATTAGCAATAAAACAACATCCTTTCGTTCAAAACTTGTTCCTGTTTGCTGAACTGCCTCTTATATTTGACATTATATAGATTTTTTTTTCAATTACTCTTCGACATTAAAAATAAATAATTATGATAAAAATATAAATAATGCATATGTAGTTTATAAGATATCAATTCTAGTCACAGGAACAATTATTAATCTCATCTGGATTATTTTAAACGCAATAATTTGTAAAAGGCAATCACCAACATCAAAGTGGCAGCAATTGCTCCCAGGTAATTTTGCATATTTTCAGATTGTTTTTAAATCTAAGATAATTAATTTGCACGTAAAAACTAAAATTAATTATACAGATGATAATGAGTCTACCGCAGGTCGCTAATGCTAGGTTTTTAATTTAAACAGTTTAGTTGTTCGTACCTCAATATAGTTATTGATGAGGTATATATCCTTACGATGAATGATCTACTTCTCTGTTAGATCTATCTATCTATCTATCTATCTATCTATCTATCTATCTATCTATCTATCTATCTATCTATCCGTCCATCCGTCCGTCCGTCTGTCTGTCTGTTTTTTGTTTGTTTGTTTTTTTAGTTCTTTCTTTAAGTGTTTATTCGTATGTTATCAATAATCGTGAATTCAGCATGAAAAATAAAAAATAAAACACTAAATAGTTATAATATTATATCAATCAGAGCAAAGTCGACAGAAAAAAGACATTATAAATATTTCTCAAAAATGAGACAGAATCCCAGAGTTAATCACTCAAGTAATAAACGCTGTAATTTTGGATCGAAACAACATTTAAAGTTGCTAAGGGCTTTTCAAGAATATAAAATTAGAAGACATGAGGAAATTAGTTAATTTGAGATGATTACATTTTCATTTCACTGCTTTCTGTCTTAACGAAGGTCACATAGAGTTGCATTCAGGTTTCGACATACATCAGTGGATTCACTAATTTTTATCTTCATATCGGAAGAAAATAATTTCGTTATTACGGTAATGCGAGCTATCCCTTCTTTCATTTAGACATTTCCGCAATCGAATGTATCACAAAATGTTCTTCTAAAATATTCTGATGTTGTAAAACACGTCTTAACATTAAATCAGATCCTAAATGCATTTGAACGGGAAGTTTGGGAAATACTGAATCACCAAGAGGTCGTTAAATGTCTGTGTCTTTGTCATGAAAAGTGTTTATGGACACGATAGACGCAGTGAAGACTTGCCAAGGCCTCCTGGTAGGTAAAAAAGGCAGTCTGTAAAAGGTCAGCATCCTAGAAGTTATCCTAATCAAAATGAGCCCAAAAGACTGGCGATTGAAGTTTAACGTTTGAGCGCTTTGATTTGTTTCATATATAGCATATCTAAGGAAGTCATGACGACCTTACTTGCCTGATGTACACAATCTCATTGATAAGCTACTGTGCACAGAGTGATACAAAAAGGCGAAAATGGCTGTGGTAATTTTGCAAATCAGCAATGCTTACTTTTGATTTACGTCTACGTAAGGCTGGCGGCTACCGCCAATTTAAAAACCATCCGAATTATTATCGGCAGTTGAAGAACCTTGTCACACAAGACAGATAAAGTGATGTATCCGTGCGATTTTCAAGACATAGACGACGAAAGACGTGAGAACTGACCCAGTTTCATTTTCCTGACATTGAATAACCCGTTCTGGAACTACCTTGGGCCAAACAAGGCAGATGTTTTTGTATTATTTCAAGACATCAGTATTTTTCTCTCCCGGAAAATAAAACCACGATATACCGGTTTGAGTGTGGATGCTCACACAAGATGACCAACGGAAACGATAAATCGTATTTAAAGCGATACAACATTAGGCTATCTAACTTTTTATTCAGTCAAAACAAATACTTGGAAAGGCGGCAGCGAGTAAGAAATTATACAATTTCAAATTATGATTGTTATTTTTTGTATGATTTTTTTTGTTATTTTATAAGCATACTTGCTTTTGCTTACTTGGCAGAAAAGTTATGACGTAAACAACGTTTCTGGACTCACGTCAAGGAAGAGTTCCGAGGCACCTCAAATGATGCTATATTTATTGGTCTCGTCGAAAAGCTGATTTCCTTTGCACCATAAATACACATATCTTTCAGATAAACGGCATCCTGCATATTTTTATGTATGCATCGAAGTGATAGCAAGGTGACATTCGGATATGATTTACTGGAAAGCCGTCTTGTTTTCCGAGTCTCGCTGATAATCCTATCTATCATGAATGTTTTGATTGGATCAGTTTATAGCACCGACAAGAAGCAAGGGAACAAACCAAACACAAAATATAAGTCAGTTCTAAGAGGGTATTTATGCTATCATTTGAATGGAGATACATGCTTTCTGATCGCCTTCAAATTTGATATGCCATACACTGCTAATGAAATCAAATAGTTTTCCATGAATAACGAATTCGTGAATGTATAATGTATTCATATAGTAGACAAATGGCATGATATCACACCCACTTCACATTATCCTCATGCCGGCCAACCACTCCTAGACTATTCCGCATTTATGCTGAGTGCCAAGCAGGGAGCCACCAGTGATACTTTCAACGTTTTAGATATATCGCTATAGGGGATCGAACCCACGACCTCCCTCTCTAGATGCGGACAATCTTACCCCTCAACCACCGCCGGGGACGGCCGTGCATTTTGTACATCCTAGTTACCATATAAAATGACGAACACGTATAACTACGTTGTCAGTACAATACCATGATGCTATTAACAAATGGTGTTTATTTGTTCTAGCCCCAAAGATGCATTACTTGCTTATAGTTTTTGACTGTTGGAGATATATTTGTTTACTGTATTTCTGATACTTGTAAACTGTTAATCTTGTGATCTTTTATCAGGTGTTGGCGTATTTTTCGACCGATGAGATTAATGGTAATAACGAACTGCTTGCAACACAAAGACGGTCTTGGTCAAAAGCAAACTTAAGAGTCCATTTCACATGACTGCACTATACCTGTCTTAAGAATACATAGTGTCTAGGGGCCGCCGTGGCTGAGCGGTTACATTCGTGGACTACAAATCTCTCAGCCCCTCACCGCTGTAGGTTTGAATCCCGGTAGGGACTTCGGATTTTTCATGTGAGGGAGCCTTCCAGCTGGCTTGCGTTAGGTCGGTGGTTCTACCCAGGTACCTCTGTGTACTCGGGGTCTTCCTCCACCTGTAATTAGCAGGACGTCGCTATATGATTGAAATACTATCGCAGCAACGGTAAACCCCAATACAACAACAACAACAACATAGTGTCTAAATGGATGAAAAACTGTTTGTGGGATGTCAAAGCCAAACAACAAACATATTAATGTATTCGATCTGAACCTTTAGAGAGAAAGTATTTACAGTATCGAAATTGACCATTTATGTTTTTGACTTGACTTGACTATTTGAGTTTACCGTCGCTTCGATAGTATTTCAGTCATATAGCGACGTCCAGCTAATTACCGGCAGGGGAAGACCCCAAATGCACGGAGGCATCCGGGTAGAACCACAGACTTACCGCAAACCAGCTGGAAGGATATATGTGTCTGTAATTAAGTTCTATTAGTATTGGGACAAAAACCATGCTTCACCTTTCTCGGCTACATTTTAATATACATGTATGTATCATAAATTGCATATTATCAGAAGAAGATACGATAAAGCAATTACATAAATCCAATTTGTTAATTTGGGAAAACACTCGTGTCGTAATATTTTCACTATTCAAACTTTACAAGTGGCATCGTTCTTGGAATAAATTAAAATTATGTTTATTAAGGTAAAGTCCCTGTAATGGTTCCGCTACATTTCGGACCTTATGGCCTTTCATAGAGATAACCATGGTTTCCTACTGTTTCATTAGGGTACCTTGGATATCTTGGTAGAGACTAAGTGGTCCAAGACGTAGCGGAATCATTACAGGGACTTTACCTTAAGTGAACTGGCATAAACAACTGTTATGGCTCCTCTTGTTCCCATTGGGTAAATAAACCAAGAACAAATGTGATTTCAATTTCATAGTCACTATGTCTTATTGGACAATTGATAGAAAGATGCATTTCTCATGATAATCGTAGTTCAGTAGAGAGAAATATTGCGATCAGCACGTGAAAATAGCTTATGTCAAATGTCTTTAAAATATAGTCAATTGAAAACATACGACTGGATACGACAATGTGATTCAAACATAGTCACTTTTTTTTTCCTTGTTGGGGTGGCATAAGAAATGAATGCAAATTGAAACAAAATGTATAATTCCATAAATATAGCAGTCACACAGAAAAGTGTATCAGTTATTACTGAGAGATAGTGTATACATGTCGTCCATTAATGTCCGCTGGGTTTAGATCAAGGCCATTGCTATGGTCAGATAAGTCCCGTAATTTATACTCATATTAACATTCTATCCCACGACGCCTGAAATGTCTATTCCATTCTTGTCATATATCAAACATCTTTTGTTGTCAAAATGCATGATGGTATGTCATTACATAACATGTCTATCTTGATGATCTTTTCAATCATTTATACCATCATGAAAGTCAGTTTCCGTCTTTTGATGTCAGTTATTCCTTATTGTATATTACTGTACAGATTCAGTTGATTACTATAAAATGTACCCAGAATGTGATTGGTGCTTTGATAAAAAGTGAGTCTTACCTCGCATTCATCAATTCTTAAGGATAGCACACGTAGCTTATAATAAGTCATAAATCGTGAATAGCAACAATTTTGTTAGATATTGCACGTACTCCACCAATGTCGCATTTGCTTGCATCACTTTCAGGACTTGTGATCAATTAATTTTCATTTATAGGATAGGGTTTATTCAGACATTCTACGAACAATGGAAATTCAAAGCGAGAATAGGCTTCTTTTGTTTTGAGAACTCTCTAAATAGATTCTAACCGATATTTAAATTCATTTAAAATTTGTGAAACACCATGTTTTGTCAAATAGATCAATTTATTTTGACCATAATGAACTAGAAAATAGAAGCGTTTTTAAGGTAAGACTGTAATGGTTCCGCTACATTTCGGACCTCATGGTCTTTTATGGAGATATCCAAGGTTCCTAATGTTTCATTTAGGGTACCTTGGTAATCATGGTAAAGGTTAAGTGGTCCGAAATGTAGCGTAACCATTTCAGAGACTTTAATGAGGCGCTTTTAAATTTTAATTTTCAATTTTTCATTTTGGGTTTTATTTAGTCGTAAAATGTTTGTTAATTTAGCGCAATACAGGTATATGAGTATATGTATTGGCATCCTGTATTGCAATTGCCGTATGTCTTACTAAAACTAATTTAGGTAGTGCTCAAAACGACGAAAACAAGAATCATGGTCAATTAACAGTCTGTAGTTAATTAGCTATTTAATTCGAGGTCCCGGTTGCCGTGTGGTTACAGCGTCCGAAATCGGGAGGTCATGGGTACAATACCCGGCAGCGACATATCAAAGTAGTAAAAAATGGTCCATTGCTTGACGCTCAGCATATAAGGTAGTTCCAGGACTGGTTGGCCTGGTGTCAAGATAATGTGACTGGGTGTGGAATCATGCCGCATATCTATGGCGTGATACTGAAGTGTGGCAGCAGTATATCTGTCTCAAGGAGGCAATGACTGAAATACTGTCGTTCGGGACGTTAATCACAATAAACAAACAAACACATTTAATTCAATTCAGCTAGACACCAACTCCTAAATGTTATTTACTATGGAATTTTACCATTCAAATTATTTTTGTTTGCTCTGGTAAGATAAAATAAAATGTCACTCATATTGTGACGGGGTAATCCCATTAAAATAATGTCATCTGGGATTTGCCTATTGCGTTCTTTTTATGTCTTGAGCGTGAATTATTCTATTAAGGGACAAGAATTGTGGAAGCAGTCCTTATGTCATCGTATTACACATTTCACTAGTTTGAACATTGACAATAATGGTTATTTTTTTTTTATTTTTATGATCAAAACAGATGCACTTTTGGCAATGGATCTTCGTTAATTTCCCATGATACAGCATTGTCATAACTCAGTCGACTTTAATATCAGCCTCAGTTAAATCAGATAATCATTTAACGATTCATATCGAGGAATCAACTAACCAACGACCTCCGTCCCTTGCGCCCATCAGTTGCACTGTTCAATGTTTGCGATAAGTGTATGTAGACGTCTGTCTCTGAAGTGTATGTATACGTCTGTCTCTGAAGTGTATGTAGACGTCTGTCTCTGAAGTGTATGTAGACGTCTGTCTCTGAAGTGTATGTAGACGTCTGTCTCTGAAGTGTATGTATACGTCTGTCGAATGTTGATCGTCTGTACTGAGTGTATGTAGACGTCTGTCTCTGAAGTGTATGTATACGTCTGTCTCTGAAGTGTATGTATACGTCTGTCTCTGAAGTGTATGTAGACGTCTGTCTCTGAAGTGTATGTAGACGTCTGTCTCTGAAGCATCTGTCAATGATAGGCTATTGTGTCGCTTTGTTGACATCTTACGCGGAATAAACATAGACACGTCTTGCTTTTTAAGTCAAACGTCAAAATAATGTATTAATATCTATATCAGTTATCATTGTTTTTTTCTGCTGTTTTTTTTTTTTTTTTTTTTTTTTTCGTACATTTTATGATGTGTTTTAGAAAGGTATATAGATATTGGGATGAATTTTTAACAAATGTATAGGGGTAATGTGTTATGTATACGAGTTATTATGCAATAAAATGTTCAGTACTACTTAGGTAAAGTCCGTGTAATGGTTCCGCTACATTTCGGACTACGTGGCCTTTCACGAAGATAACCAATGTTTCCTAATGTTTCATTAGGGTACATTGGTTATCTTGATAGAGGTTAAGTGGTCCAAGACATAGCGGAACTATTGCAGAGACTTAAGCTTAAAGTACTCATTAAACTATTGTTAACGTCATTAGTACTAATGTCATGGCGTATTGATAATGATACCAAGACGTTACTGATATCAACGTCTTAACGTCAAATGCAATCTTTAGCTTTAAGGCCTATAGTATGATATTCATAGAATTAAATGCATAACTTCGTGTTATTTCATTGTGTTAGGAATAAATTAACGCAACTTTTGAATACAAAAGAGATCTAAAGGATTTAGCGTGCTAAATATATCGATTCTTGATATAAGAAAGTAGCATAATCAAACTAGAAAAATAAAATATATAATAATCCACAGTATTATCAACGCATTGCTTATATATGTACATAAGGTTAAATCAACAGTACTACTTTAATTTCTTTGATTTATTATATCCTATACAGCGGTATAAAGACATGTATTGGACAATGAACCTAATGACATGTTGTGTTTGTTGCTGTTACTGACTGGTCACGGGTTATACTGACATATTCAAACAAATGTCATTATATATGTTCAAACTACATCACATTTATCTATTTTATCTAAATTTACTTTACCCTAATAGCTACAGGGGAGTATAGCTGTATAGGTGTATACTTGCTCTGATGATAACGATCGCTCAATGCTTGTAAAACACACACCGAGAAAGAGATACATTCTATAACAGTAAACATCAGCAAATAATTAAATTTACCTGTAAGTTTTCATGAGAATCCATGGTTGTAGCGTCTTGAAATTATTTTAATCGAATTTTGATCAGGTATGATAAAAATTATGATTCATGTCTGTTGTGGTTTTCTTTTGATAAATTAACATGGGTGTGATTTTAAGCTAAAATAGAAAACCCGGTTCATGGAAAGTATTTGTATGGAAAGGATTTGTTTACTTTGTGTAATCAGTGTTAAAATATACGATTAGGAAGGACAAAACGATTTTATAAAAATCCCACACATAAATAATCTAATTCCAGAAGAAGGTGTATATAAATAAACATAAACAACAACAACAACTGGGAGACAGTACAGTACATAAAAGAGAAATACAAACAGGTACAACAGTGGAACGGTCAGTCGGCAAAAGGACAAACTGGGATGCTTAAACTAGGTTTCAAGGGTTACCCGCATCACACTTCCTGACGGTGTTTTTCTAAGTTGAACAGTGTAATTCAAAATACTCCATCTGAGCATGATTGGACCAAATGTTCCTCGTAGTATTTACAGCTTGTATCAGCTGAAACTGAAATCAGTGTGTTGTTTGTTTGTTTGTTTATTGGATTTAACGTCCCACCGACAGTATTTCAGTCTTTTGGAGACGATGCCCACTTGAGACAGATATAGTGCTGCCACACTGCAGTATCACGCCGTAGACATGTGGCATGATACCACACCCAGTCACATTATCCTGACACCGGGCCAACCAGTCCTGGAACTACCCTTATATACTGAGCGCCATGCCAGTACCATTTTTAACGATTTTGGTATGTCGCGGCCGGGGATCGAACCTACGACCTCCCGATTCCGGGGCGGACGCTCTAACCACCGGGACCGGTAAATCAGTCTGTAAAAATCTTTCCTATGTAAGTCATGTATATCGAATTATGAATTAAACCAATGAAATAAGATTAAAATAAGCAATTTAAACTTACGACTTGATGCTTCCTTATATTAGAATGTTGAAAATAATAGAATGCCGGCGGTTAAAACATCGAATCGGGAAACCGGAAGAAGAAACTTTGATAACCTTTACTAGAACCTTTTTAACGAAAGCTTTTTAAATTACACTCTAGTAAGTACATTCGTTACAATATCGTTCGCGAGTTTGCCTACGCCTACTGTCAGCTAATAGCGCTCCCAATGCACAGCGGAATGTCGACCGCTGGTACAACCCCGACAAACATCTCCGTTATGCTGCAAAATGACAAACCTTAATAACCGGAACTGTAATACTTCTTCACATAATACCATGATGCTATTAACAAATGGTGTTTGTTTGTCCTTGTTCCAGCGAACCAAAGCTTGCTTATGGGTTTTGTATGTTGGGTATACTGTGCATTTTTGACATTTGCCGACGGGTTTTAGCATTGTAAATGAATGGATGTAACATCACGCCGTACATAAAATAAATATCATTATAGTGTTACTAAAGATTAGATAAGTTAAAAGTTACATACCTTCCATAACAAATGTAGTTCCGGTGGTTGGATCAGTAATCAGCTGTTGTGACAACCATTGCTCTCTCTGGGTATCGAATCCACAACCTTCGAATTTGTAGTCAGCGTGTCAAGTTATACTTATTATATCCAGGACATTATCAGTCTTGCGAAAAAAAATCATATGATTGCAATTTTGCCAGTAGCCATGAACATGTTCTTCGAAGGCATCAACCAAGCAAATCATGATAATCATTGTTGTATATATTTTTATTGCCTAGCTAAGTCCCTCTGAATAATGCATTGTGTAATACGTATGCAAATTTAAGTGTATGATAAACAATTAATGTCACCCTGGTAAAGAGTTACTTCAATTTGTGTATTGAATTATTTCCCTCTTGAAAATCTACATATTTATAATTTTCAGAGTATAAAAGATCATTTTTACAAGTATTATCAATTTCATTAAGGTCATTCAGACATTTCGTATCAAGACCTGTCAATAAACCCTATCACCGGGAACTCATTGTACGATATATATTTCGTTATCACAACCGTATATACCGTGGAATTTTCACTTGCCAAAACATAGTTTTCATGAATCTGCTACACGCTGAACAAATAAAACCACACGTAGTATTTTTATCCTTTCATTGAAGTTACAAAATTTAGAACTGATTTCAAAATCCGAAAAACTGTATACAACGATCATTCCATAGGTAAAATGACCCGTACTTTCTCCGCCTCGAATAAAATGTAATGCTTAATTGATATTATATGAGTTCAAGGGTTTAAATATCAAATAACCCATCGTCGATGAAGAAGCAAAGTGTATTGAGTGAACGTGGGTTCCGAGAATCATACAGTATTACCTAATCCTTAAATTATATAAACTTATTTTGCAATATGTTGGATGTATTGTTCGTTTGATGTGTATGTTTTTATTTATTAATTTATTTATTTCGGGAGCAATAAAATATGTTTGGGATATTATTTTCGGGACAAAAACCATACATATCTGAAAAAAAAATCTAATTAAATTCAATTGTTAATTCCACTAAATTCTAAGTACACACCTTCTTTTGTAAATAAGTATCTTTGTTATTAACAAAACCGTGTCGGCAAACTCGTCTATTTTGTTTCATGTTACATGTCAGGTTTTTCTAAACAGGCTGTCATTTATTGACGTTTCTTGGGTTCAGTTTCCGGTTAAGAAAAAAATGAAAACATTCGACATTCGACGAATGTGTGTGAAAAGGATAAAATGTGTATCATCAGTTTATACTAAAAGCATTATTGAAAAAATGGGTTATTTTTTACCGCAATGTTTAAATATGGCCATAATTAATCAGAAAGAGATTGTTTATCATTTACATTACTATAAAAAAGACAGAAGAAGAATTACGATATGTGATAATCATAAAGGAAGATATTTTGAATTGAAACTCACATCTTGAAACAGGAATCTTTACCCAAAACAATCAGTTTTGTATTCCAAAGTGATACTACGTTTTAGAGAAATATTTTTTCTCAATGTAGAGCACATCCGTGTATTATTTCAGAAAGTTCATCAGAAATACAGCCATGACAATAATATCACAAATCCGTTGGGAATTCCATTAATCATTTCGAAGAAACTGTCATTACTTTTTCTTTCACCGGAATCAGTCCATATCAAACGAAATGCTGGGAACACATTCCATATTTTTATTTTAACAAGGCTGTAACAGTTGTTCATTGTTGTTCCTTGGTGAAGCTTCGCTCTTACTGCTTATGGAAGGCAGTGAATATTTTTTCGTACAGGAAAATACACTTTAATTCCTTTTCAGAAATGTATATAAATGATGGGGGTTCTTATATTCGATGTCCAATACTTTATGTAAATGTGTTTAAAAATCCTCTTGGATTTATTTTAAGCAATTTGTATAAAAACAAAGCTGAAATGGAATTGTTTGTTTGTTTGTTGGGTTTAACGTCCACCGACAGTATTTCAGTCATTTGGAGACGATGTCTACTTGAGACAGATATAGTGCTGCCACACTGCAGTATCACGCCGTAGACATGTGGCATGATACCACACCCAGTCACATTTTCCTGACACCGGGCCAACCAGTCCTGGAACTACCCTTATATGCTGAGCGACAAGAAAGTGAGCTATAACAGTACCATTTTGTACGACTTTTGTATGTCGCGGCCGGGGATAGAACCCACGACCTCCCGCTCCAGAGGCGGACGCTCTAACCACTCGGCCATCAGGGACGATCGGAATTGCTTCCTATAGAATGAATGTGAATACAGAAGGACAAAAATCAATTTATGATAAAAAAAACATGTCTTTCCCTACTTCATTGTATATACTTAATCATATTTTAAAAGCTTTTGATGAGATTTTTGAGACAACAAAAATGATTGTTTCTCCCATTATCTCTCTCTCTCTCTCTCTCTCTCACACACACACAACCCCCTCAAATCAGTAAAAAAACAAGTTTATTAAAACAATAAATTATATCATATACATCTTTGTTTAAGTTCATGGTACATGCTTAAGTTTACATATAATAATGATCGTAATAAGTTACTTGATAATACGAATTTAATATAGATATAAAATTATACATTTATTGTTCCTATCGGGAATCTTTTCCATGAGATCACATCCTCCTCAGATTTTTCGTAAACTTGTTCAAAGGTGGTATCTGATTGTATTTCCTTAGTTTATATAATGTCCCGTTTCCGTATTATTTTTTTTCATTTTCATGCATAGACCTCTTTTCTAATACATAGTGGACTTTTTTGTCTTTTCTTGATTGATAGAGTCCTTATAAATTCCAGACAGCGAGTATCTTAACCAAACATTGTATAAACGTATAATTCCCATTTGTTGTCCCGGTAATATAGTTCAACTTCTTCTATGTACATCATAATCATCATAATTATAAAGAAACATTTTAAATAAATGAAATCACAATAACCAATTGCAATTCAAAAATTACAATTCAAAAATTGCAAAATATACAAAATAATTATTACAATTCAAAAATTACAAATCAAAACTTACATTTCGAAAATGGAAAACCAAAATTACTATTCAAATACCTCTATATCGATAATCCATTACATGCATTTCACTCAGTTAATAAGCGTTAATGGACAGCTTATTCCTTATAGCACAAAATACAACATGAAAACAAAGTTAAAAGCATAATTATAATCTTTAAAATACTGCAGAGTGAATAAAAGGTGGAAATAAACATAAAGCAAATGGATAAAATGTTTTGATATCAAATAAACTAAAGAAAGATATTGACCATAATTCAAGAACAGCCTTGGTGCACTGAGTGCTTGTAATTAGGTTATTGCTGGACATTTTTTTCATGTCTGGTTGATGTCTTTTTGACTTTCCAGTTTAAAATACAGCACGAAGCGACAAAACTACATTTTCAAAAACACAATTTACTGGAAAATGCATGAAAAATAAAGCAAAAAAACAACAACAAACACACACACACACACACACACAAAAACACACAAAAAAATCTCCACGATATGTTCTGATGAAAGTAATTATCTTAAAGTTGATAATCTCACTATAGTTATTCGTAAAAAGGTCCCATTCAGTGGCTGTCATCTTCTCAACAATATGATATGAATTATATAAAAATTATATCGCTATTCCTCATGAAAATCTACTTTGCAATCATAATCTGATTATCATGTCCATATATTCAGACCTTACTGTCACAGATTTTTTGAAGAGACAGCATCGGAAGAGACAGTAGTTGGAAACAAGGGTGTCTTTCTTACAAAGATATATTTGCATAGCATAACAATCGCTATTGATTTTTATATATTTAACATGAAATCAATCAGTAGAAGACATTGTAAAAGGAATGCATCGTACTGAATGAATGCAAAGACTCAAATGATATGAAGAGTATCTAATGACATGTTATTCATTATCTTCATATATGTATACACATTTTGACACATTGGCAAATAGAGCAGACAGGATATCCTCTGATAATTAACAATATTGAAGCTCAGTTTCTACATAGTCCGCGTGGCAATGATGTTTTCTTTTACCATTTTGAGTTCAGTTAATTAGTATCCATCAAGTCATAATTTTATACTGGCATTTTCATGAGATAAAGGGTTAAACTCACAGGAAATGATCCACACGTTTTCCTGGTTCTGGTTTCTGCTTTAGGAGAGCTGAATAAATATCATTCACCTTTCGAAAAATATCTGTGAATAAGCGCCTTTAACTTCTTCGACGAATCATTGCGCTAAAATAATCCATATTATTTATACTACCATTAACGAATGTATAAGATAACGATCTGATTGTGCAAACGATGTATTATCTTTAATTCAAACACCAGATACATTTTAACTGGGAGCCATGAACATAATGTAATTTTAAAATGTCTGGATCTCTGTCAAGGAAAATCAAATCGTAAAACTATTTATAGTGTAGCAATAATTTTATCTTAAGACAGGGATAACTTACAAATACAACTGTTTCAGGATGTATTATTATTATTTCATCTCACATATCGGAAGCCCAATTTATTGTCAAATTTAAACTTAATGATTGCATCCATGAACATCCATTTTTTGTAGAAATTGTAAGTCTACATATTGATTTCGTTGTCTTGGCCGTATGTAAGAAAAATATATTGTAAATTATCAACGACATTTACCAGTATGCCAATAAAACTTGAAAACTTGATGATACGAGAGGTGTAGTTAAGACTCGCAGAGGTCTCCTGGTGAGTAAAATAGGCAGTCTGTGAAAGGTTTAAATACAAACACATATGATTTGAGTTTTAGTAAATGAACCACAGATCTAGTGATTGAATTAAGAAATTTACCGTTCCCTTTCATTATATGTCTGGTGTCATCTAATGGTTGGTTAGTTGATCAGGAGCAGAGGAAGTTGGTCATATACGAGTGTTTGTCATTTTTGTAGTAGACTGTCAGCCTAAGGGTTAGCTTAAATTTAACAAGGAAGTATGTTCCATTCCTTCTAAACTTTCTTTACCTAATCTTTTTTAAAGCCAAAATCAAAATAGGGTGCATTCATCATTAATAACATGTAGGTAATATCAGTTTACCGTTATCTGACAGCTTATATGCAAGACATTTTGAAAAAAGATTTAAAACATTTCTGTAAATACGATGCATGATACAGACGAGACATACTTTTAGTTGACCCGAAATGTCGTGCGTCTTAACGGTAGCAAAATTAAACATACTAAATACATGTATATGTTATGCTTTGTGCCAAATGAATACCGATGGAGGTCTAGACATTTTACTGCTTCCACCATTATCCCACTGTCTGGGCAAGATGTGGTAAATGCTAATCTCTCTATATTTGGATTAAAGGCAATCAAACAAGAAGATGTCAACTCTTTCTTAACACCAGTTAAAGTGATTGTTTGATGTAAGAAAATCAATTTTCCGTTCATTTTTTTGTGACAACAGCTTTTGTAAAAGGATTTTTTTCTTTTCCAAAAAGAGTAGATTTTCATACTTAAATCATTTTTGAGATCCGATTTTTGCTTTCATCGGAGGTGTAATTAGGAGGCGTCTCATATATATCTTCTAATATGAATAATTGTCCGTTTAATTGGGTTTAACGACCAATGCCAAAAGCGTTTTTGTCATTCTATGACATTGTTATTTGAAACGGGTACGGAAATGCCCCGTTGCAATATCCCGTCAATAGCACATTCACATTATCCTTGAACTGGGCGAACAAGTGCTGGAAATACCCTTGAACAAACAGAGCAAATATGACGTAAACATTTTCTTTTTTCAATTTTGAACAATATTTCCGGACTAACATCAAAGAAAGATCCCGAGGCACCTCAAGTAAGGCTAAGTGTATAGGTATCGTCTTTCAGACGATTTCCTTATCACCAAAGATATATATATATGCGGCACCCTGCATAGTTTTATGCATTCACCGAGGTGGTTGCAATTTGATAGTTTATGCATTCGCCGAGGAGGTTGCAATTTGACAATCGGAAATGATTAACTGAAATATACCGTCTGTTTTCAGGACTATCTGTCTCGGATGTTGCAATTTATTACACCACCAAAGAACTTCAAGGAAACGAATCAAACAACAAAATGTAAAGTCAGTTCAGTTCACTGCGTGTGTGTTCGCTTTTGATGAGAATGAAAGGAAATACGTGTTTTACAGTTGTCTTTATGATGTTCTACACTAATGCAAGCAACTGTTCATTGCTGAAAAAATCATGAGTTTTTTTTTTTTCATGGTTTAAATCACTAGCAGCCATATAAAGTACCAGCCAAAGTTTGAATATGTTAACTTTAATATTATTTCGAAACTATCAATTGTCAGAGATAACAAGGTTTAAAGCAAAATTTAAAACGAAGAAGCTACTAACGTCTGACGGTATACATGTACCTATAGTTGAAATCAAGTGTGTGAAATTATGCAGTATCAAATATTTGGCTATTATCGCGAAACACTAGCAATTCGTTAGTAATAATAAGATTAAAGACTTATAATGAGACGAATCCGTCTGAACACATTTAATATCCTGATGATATCCTACGATATCCCTATGATGAACTATGATATCCCTATGACGAACTATGATATCCCTATGACGTACTATGATATCCCTATGACGTACTATGATATCCCTTTGCATACTATGATATCCTTATGACGTACTATGATATCCCTATGCCATACTATGATATCCCTATGTCATACTATGATATCCCTATGACGTACTATGATATCCATTTGACGTACTATGATATCCCTATGACGTACTACAGTGCGGCTCGCGTTCAAGTTGGCACACGGAACGCACGTTACACGGACACGGAACGCACGTTACACGCACGTTACACGGTGCACGTACGTTACACGTTTGGTTCATATACACGATACACGGTCCATACGATACGAACGATGCACGATGAAAACGCTGCCGGCTTATTCGGTCAACTCGGTTGTTTTCGTCCATAGACTACTTATCTATGCGTCATTAGTTAATAAGAGAACTAAAGAAGGAATCAAGAGACAAGCGATCGTATTAAATTCTCGTTTTAGATTTATAATAATTACATGTAATTGCTAGTAAAATTTATATTTCATGTTTGTTCTTTAGATACGTCGAAGATCTGAAAGAAATGATTACTTTTTTTATTTTTATATGATTACGTTCATGTACAATGTATGAATGCATACTCCATTCAATGCGTATGATCTATTTATCACACTATCATTAAAGTTTTGGAACAAAATTCCATATATAATCAATAAATGAAACATCAAAGGAGTTACCTTTTTATTTAATTAATTACCGATCTGGCCATTTACCGAAACAAATCTGAACACAGAATTAAAAAAATCGTATCGTATTGTTGGTAATCTATAATTTTAGCCACATATACTAGCTGTAGTTGTTTTCGTCCATAGACACTTATCAATCTTTTTTTTCTAATTCTTTTAATAAGAAAACGAATAGAATTGACGATTATACGAATCTGTGTATACAATGTTTGATTACTCATTATTGGAAGACAGACAAAACAACCAACCCCAAATGATTTTCAAAACGGATAAGAACATTCAATAGTTTTAGGAGTGGAAAAATCGAGCCCATTTTATCTTTATTATTACCTGTACCATCACCAGGATATGTATGGAAAAGCGAGTATTTAAAGTTATGCTTTCGGCAATATTAATTCCTAATTTCATATCAGTTTATCGAATAAATTCAAAAAACGCAATCGATCAATAAGTTCATCTTATTGAGTTTTTCCTTAGATAGGTGAAAGCGAGTAGATATAATTATGCTTTCGGCAATTAATTCCTAATCATTTATCAGTTTATCGAATCAATTAAAAAACGCAATTCATTTAAATAAGTCTATCCTATCGAGTGCTTCCTTAGGTAGATGAAAGGTTTAAGTCTTGGATGTATTCGTTGCGGTTATAACGTGAACATTAAAATTAATTAGTTAATAATGAGATGATAGTTGAAGTTTAAAATTCATTGTATATATATCACATCTAGGCTAATGAGAGAGAGAGAGAGAGAGAGAGAGAGAGAGAGAGATGGCGGAGAGAGAGAATTACACATAAGTCGTCAAACGTTAAGTTACATGTACCAGGACAAGGTGACGATTTACGTATAATCCGAGTCCAGCTACCCAGTCTGACACCTAACTTTAATGTACTCTTGGTCTTGGGTGTCAAAATTAATGTTTCCTGTGCATAGATGGTGTATCGTGTCAAACTGGAATACACAGGAAGTCCCTGCTAAACGACACAATGTGCCACCCGCACGATAGAGTATAAATTCCGAGCCAGCAAATTTTGAGTTACATTTTACCTGTAAACGGAATAAATAGTGGTTATAATATTCGTGAGGACTGAGGAGATATAGGAAATCGGCAAGTCGTATTTTATTATTAATTTATATAAAGTTGAAGCAATGTGCATTATGAAATATGGTATATCCAACAGCATAAGTTGTATCATTTCACACCAGATGCACATGTAAGCAGTTTTTTTTTTCATGCATAAAGCAGGACGCAAACATACATGATAATATGTGTTTTTTACCTCGATCAAGACTCATTTCCATCAGGGTTCTAGTACAATAAGTACAATAAGCCGAATGATTTTACACCGTGACATGTTACAGTTTAACACGTTACACACGATATAAACGATGCTACACGGACCACACGTTGAGAATGTTACACGGTTACACAGTACACGCACGCACGTTACACGCACATTACACGGACACGGAACGCACGTTACACGCTAAAAATGCCAACTTGAACGCGAGCCGCACTGTATGATATCCCTATGACGAACTATGATATCCCTATGACGTACTATGATATCCCTATGAACTTGAAGTAAGATATTATTGGGGTGAAAAAAAATCGAACGAAATTTCACGTTATCTAAAATCAGTTACTCTTTATTGTATACTCTGAACTATATGTAGATACTAGAAATTAGTGTGTTAAATACTTTAGCGTATGTATGCTTTGGATACTTGAAAGCAGTGTATAGTTTATTTCTTATAGAATATGAAACAACTTCGAAATGCCCTTAACCATGATGTAATATAATAAGGTTTTATTAAATAGACAAACAACGTATAGTTTATCTAATGATATAAATATTTAAATCCAAACCATGATTTTTACTGCATTCCTATTCTCCTGGGGGGTATGCCTGTAGGATTTATATTTGACATGATCATAAATATTACTAAGTGTTTATTATACGAATTCCAAGAACAAGATAAATTCTGCAACTTTTTACTTCAGTAATTAATCAAATTCTATATTTTCATGTGTTGTCTCGACAAAAAAGCATCCAGATCATGTTTTGATAAGATATGAACAATTTACGATATTTCTTGCAGTTTTTTTAGCATTAATAACCCTAGGTGGGGCCATGTAAACGTAAGTCGTATTAAATATGAAGTGAATACTTCATACAATCACTGTCAGGTCTGACTGGTGCAGAATTTGATCAAAATGACTTGTACAGTTGATTGCTATTGAGACTGGAGTCGCTATGTTGTGATCCAAGACAGACAGACTTTTGTTAGTCCATATATCGGAATGCGCATCAAAATGCCCAGCACTGATACAACCCCGACAAATATTTCCGTTAAACTGCCAATTTACGAACACTCATAACCGGAACTTAATTAAATTCTCACCACAGTACCACGATGTTTTTGCCTAAGAGAAGCAACGCCGGATACTGGACTTTGTCTGTTAGAGATAGAGATATATATAAAGCGTTTCATTGCTGTTTTGTTTTTAAATTATATATGAAGACGTTGAAAATCTTATTCCTGCCCTTAATCGTATATTTCATGTATTGTTAGTGAGAAATAGTTGAATTCACGAAACAAATAATCCTTTTAAGTATACAAGTATACAATAACCACAACGTTTATGACCTAATTAGTTAAATATTAATTACTACCAATAAGAGGACGGAAGGATAATTCACTCTCCAATTCATCGATACATCGTTATTTCCACGATTTTCTTTACGACTAAAATCTTCATTTAGATAACTTTGATCTTAGTCCAAACAAATTATGGAAAACCACTCTTTCTATAGCATAATGATAAAATAAACGAAGACGATGGAAGATGGAATGTAAATATACATTAAAATTGGAATCCATGCTTACGAACAAATGACTGATATTATCATATAACTTTTAAGTCAATGTTTTGCTCGTTGCACTTAAAGTTTGTAATGGGATATTTATCGGTCGGTAATCTGTACCGGTATTGTCGCTATGTTGTCTCTTAAGGGCCATAACGCTTGGATTAACCCATGTCATATCGAATTATTTGATTTGCTGTCTCAGAGTCTGATATTTCTACTTCCTTTTGTTGTATAGAAATGGTAAAAATCTTTTAACGATGTTTATTAAAGAATACCATCGCAAAGTTTCGGACATGAAAAGAAAGTAACAAAACAAGTTCCCCTCTTTTCCGTTAGGTAGTGTAACATGACTTTGTATTGGTGTATGTTATTACATGCAAGCGCTACTACGTTCAAAGGATTATTTAGTCAATAAAGTGTGTTTGGGGGGGGGGGGGGCACGTGCAATATTCATTATTTTCATCATTTTAACATATCGTTAAAACAAACATTGCAAACGACGTAAATAAATAACATATACATTAACATTGCTCAGTTCATCTAAAAGGAGACAACGCTGTTACCATACACATAACTCAGTAACTCCTACGTGGACTCATATTTTTTACATATTTTATTGTTTTGATCAAACACAAACAACTTTTAAAGAATGTTTTCAAGAAAAAAAAAACTTTTAAAGCTATTTTGTTAGAAATAAAAAAATGTTTGGGGACGGAGCCACACTTTTCCTCTCTCTCTATGCACAACTTACTCAATGAGTCAAATCATTCATTTTGAAAGGAGGCATTTGCAGATTTAAATATAATTGAAAACTTCAAGTGCGGCAAAATATAAAATAACATCATGATGGTAATATGCGATGAATTAAAATATAAATGCATATTGCACGTCGTATGCGTAGGAAAATTCTGTTGTTTTTTTTTTCATGTGTAACTTTAATTTGTATAATATAATGGGGAAAACAATGATAAGAACAGCAAGCAAAAAATAAATGATTTGTTGTAGTTGTATTGGGGTTTACCGTCGCTGCGATAGTATTTCAATCATATAGCGACGTCCAGCTAATTACAGGTGGAGAAAGACCCCGAGTACACAGAGGTACCCGGGTAGAACCACCGACCTACCGCAAGCCAGCTGGAAGGCTTCCTCACATGAAAAATCCGAAGTCCCTACCGAACCCACAGCGGTGAGGGACTGAGAGATTTGTAGTCCACGACTGTAACCGCTCGGCCACGGCGGCCCCCTAAATAAATGAATAAATACAAATATTGATAGATGAACAAACATATCGAATATCTGACCTGCTCTGTAGGAGATTTCATTCTTCCAGTGACTCTCATATACTTGATAAAAGTGCTAATAAAACCAAGCAAGCAAAATACCCATCTACGAATATCATATTAATCTTTATGTAAGTTACTTTATGAATAAAGCAGATCCATTACAAGCCTTTTCAAGAATAAGTAATAATCAACATTGCTTTTGATCGATATATCGATATATATCGTGATATCGTTCAGATTAATATCACTGACCTAAGCGTCATAAAGATATTGTTAATCTAGCTGAAAACACATCATGCAATACAAGTTTAAAAGAGTAACAAAAAGGTAAACGAGGACTGGGGGAAAAGAGAGTAGGATAATGTAAACAAACACAAGATTTGGGTTCCATGGAAACTAACACATGACTGACAAATTCAAATCACGTTAAAGTCAATGATAGGCTTGGTGCACTAAGTGCTTGTAATGAGGATCTTGTCGGACGGCAGTCTGCATCAGCCTTGTGAATGCCTCGCAGGGCTCATAATGCTCGCTTTAATCTGCGTCATGATTGCAATATAACGTGGTATCTTAGAACTTTGATTTGCCATCACAATATGTGATATTGCAACATAAATTATCTTTTTTTTTGTTGTAAAGCATGTTACTATAGAGAAAAATAACACGTTTCTACGTCGAAGAATCAAAACTTTAATGTTATTTTTCCAAACAATAAATCAAAATCATTTTTTTTGCAATCCACGCTAACATAAACTTAAACAACCAAATCCATGTGTATTTTACTGGTTTTAGGAAAGTGAATTAATAGCTGTCAGTGAATTGATAATATTTACTCTAATTGAGCCTTTTAAATTTATTTAAAGTGGTTCTTTATTGTTTAAACTTTCACTATCAAATGTATGAGGTAATGTTATAATTTGAAAATTAATTCAAATGTTACATACTTTAAACTGGAAGCCGTGGAAAAAATATTTGTTTCGAATCCTCCTAAACCTCTTTTTCTCATTTTCCTTTAAGCCAACATCTTCTTTGTTCCTGTACCATTAATTACATTGTAAGTACCTATTAGTTTTTTCTTATTTTACAGCATATTTGTTAGACATTTCTGTCAATACATAATTGAAGCGGGAAAAAGAGGCATACTTCATTTAACCAAAGATGTCTGGAGTCTGATCGATTGCTGAATGTGCAATTAATAAGTTAACACAGTCGATACTCGATACACCGGCATTCGATACAATGTCATACGTTGGTTCCGGGTTCACACTGCCGGTGTATCAAGGGTTGTCTGTAACATCAAATATACACCATGCTTTGTGCCAAATGAATGTCGGTTGAAGTCTAGACGTATTATTATTTCCATCATTCTGACTCCGTTAGACAAAATGTGCTAAACCGGATTTCTTTGTTATTGGATTAAAGGTAATCAAACGCAGATGTCAGCTCTTTCTTTACATCAGTAAAAGTGTACGCTTAACGTAAGGGCATTGTAAAGACATCAATTATCCGTGATACTGCTTGTATGACTACAGACAATCTTGGGATAGTACAGTTTTGTGAGAGGATATTTTCGTCCCCTGTTCAGGAAGGACATATTTGTCAAAAACGAGAAAACAGATGCCCCTATCCGTCACATTTTCAAAAAAAGAAAAAGAAAAAAAAAAGGCCAACACCCAGGTGTGCAAGTCATGTCCTGAGTAATATATCCATTAAGTTTAAAGTCTGTAGTACAAATACTTTCAGAGTTACGTGCGTCTCTAGCATAAAATTCAATATTTTTCAAAATCAAAGATCCATACATGTAACTCTATCAATTTCAACGAAGGTTTGATAAAAATACACAGGTGCACAAGTTCATGTCTTGATTAATATATCCATGAAGTTTCAAGTCTGTAGTACAAATACTTTTAGAATTACGTGCGTCACAAGCATAAATTCCATATTTTTCAAAAACAAAGGCACATAACTCTGTCAACTTCAATGAAAGTTTATAAAATACCCAGGTGCACAAGTTCATGTCCTAAATAATATATCCATTAAGGTTTCAAGTCTGTAGTAGTACAAATACTTTCATAGTATGTGCGTCAAAAGCTTAACATTCCATATTTAAAAAAAAGGCCCACAACTCTGTCAACTTCACAACTATGGTTCAATGAAAATACCCAGGTGCGCATGTTCATGTCCACGAAGTTTCAAGTCTAAAGTACCAATACTTTCGGAGTTATGCGTGTCACAAAGATTCGGGCAAACCTATTTGCCTCTCCCCGTCCCCCCCCCCCCCCCCACCCAATTTTTGGCGGGGACATTAACATGTTAGAAGAAATTTTATGTTGCAACAATTACGGTTCCTCACAGCCAACATTTTCATTTTTTAATGATTTAACTATTGGATATCCCCTTAAAAATTCCCCAATAACAGCGCTTTGGATAAATGATAAAACGGATGTTGCCAAATTCAAAATAGATATTTGCTTATAACCAAATTAAAGGTTTATTCAGTAAAATCAGCGTAAAATGACTCGTTTCAACAAAAAGGTTTATATGTGTAGAAACAAAATCTGTTTCCTGTGTTAATGTAAAATAGTATAATGAAACAAATTGTATTATAAAAAATATGTATATGATATTCAAAGATAATCTCCTTTGTAATGAGGTCAAATACACTGAGTCGATCAGAAACGGCCTGTGGCAACTCATATCTCTACAAGCATTTTATCCCTAAATGTCTAAAATGCCATTTGATGAACACATATAGATACATTTGAACCAGTATTAGCGGCCTCGTGTACTAAACGTCAATTTTAATATTACCAAATTTAATTAAAATTCAGGTATTCGCATCAGCTTACCAATAACATTTTATGTTTCAAAAAACAACAACAAAGAAACCCATAACATTTCATTTTTCAAAAAAAATAAAAAAATAACATGATTTGAGTCATTGGATTGCATGCTAATTCTTAATACGTTATTTATTACTGAAAATTTCTTATCCACAGAGCTATTTTCTTTTCATATGTCTGCCATGTATTTAGGCAATCATATCAGGAATTAATGTTTAGAATCAAGCATTATTTCTGATAAAGTTTAGTTCGTAAATATATTTCCGTACGTTTGCTTTTGATTCTTAAATGTTAATGCGGTTTTCATATTAATATTAGTCCGAAGGTATCTTGACTATACTAAAATGTATCAAGATAGTTTTAACATATTGTTAAACCGCATATAAAATTTTATCTAGATATGAAATAAAATATAGTTGAATCAGAACTATTTACTGCATGCCGATAACTCTAGCATATTATGGCTGCAAGGTATATACTTTCTATGATAATAAATATCATAAATATTTCTCGATGTTTACAAAACCAATTTAAAGAACGAGATAAGTTCTATAACATTTCACTATGGCAATTAATCAAATAGTAAATAAAATTAATTCGAGTTTTGATATTATTTTGAGGTTTAGTAGTACATTTTGTATTTCATATTTATCTTTGTAACCATGGGCGAGGCTTTGCTGTTCCAAAACATGAAGTGTATAGTCTGTACGTAATAGAGGCTTAGATAAACAAGTCTGAAGTGAGAATATGTTGATCAAAATTCTATTTACAGTTGGTTGAAATACAAACAAGAATCACTCTGTTCTAACTTAAGGCAGACTGGTTCACGGCATGTCGCCATGAGTAACCAAATGCCTTGAACGGATACAATCCCGACAAACATCTCCATTATTCTGTAAAATGACGAATGCTATTAATCGGAACTGTATTACTTCTTCACATAATACCATGGTGCTATAAACAAATGGTGTTTGTTTGTCCCTGCTCCAGAGAATCAACGCTTAGTGTTGAACATAGTGTGCCTGACTGCATATCTGACGTTTTCAGGCTACTTCCATATCATCGTATTCTTATTTACAATTATCACACGTTTTTCTTTCGTTGGCCTTACTGTGGTTAACTGCATATCTGACAGCTACGGGCGTTTTTCATATCATTGTAAATTTATTCCTGTAATATCAAGCCATTCAGAATATACACAATATATACACAAGAGTGTTCTCTGGAACACGTATGCCACCTACTGAAGCGTGCCGGAAGTGTGACGGACGGACAGACAGACGATGGAAAAATGTTCCCTATGTGTCATCAGGTGACACAACAACGTTTATAAAACCTGTTCTAAATTCAAAACCTGTCTTACCCTTTACATATCAATGAAAATAGCTCCATTGTCGGACCAGTGACTGACACAAGGAACAGTCATTTACTACTACAGTTTTCTGTTGCTTTTGAATCCAAAACATTCTGATCATCTGTAATCAATGTATCAAGATATAGTTATTATAACCATTCATCTGTTGTTAAACAAATGAACATACAGTTATACCTGTATTAGCGGCCACCTGTACTGAGCGGTCAACCTGATTGAGCGGTCAGTTTTAATATGACCAAACTGTAGCTTTATATTATATATTTAAACTTTATTTAGCGGCCACCTCTGTTAAGCAGCCACTATCTCTTGTTCCCTTGACTGACCGCTTAAGGCAGGTTATACTGTATTTACAGGTGTTAATTACCTATCAGATACTTAAGGCAAGTGGGGAAAGCTTATCTACCAAGACCCTTAATGCTCGAAAAAGGAATACAGTATATTCTAAGTAGATCAGCGAAAAAGAAGCGTCTCATCCTTTAGGTGTCTTAATAAAAGTAGGGAAACAACACAATACAGAGATGACCATCTCATCTAATTTATCCGCTCCACAAGTTTACCTAATTTATTGCGGAATGTATTTCCTCGGATTATACACAATTGACGACAAAAGACTAGATTGATGAACTCAAAAGAAGACATAGATTTATAAGATAATGATACAGATATCGGTAATGACTTTAACCCCCTCGAGGAGGATGCAGCCGTTAAACCAAAATAAGTCTAGTATTGAGCTGAACTTTGGAGGCTTGCTGGAAACTATAGTACAATGTATTTTGTAGATTGATTGCTTCATACTTAATCAAATGAATGTCTTATCTAGGACATAAGATAGAGCTGCTGAGGTTTGCTTTGAACGCTATCTTCCTGCATATAAAATATTGCTCATACGTTGTAGTTCGCACGTTTGCCTTTCTGAAGGAAGTCAAAAGTTTTCGTGAGGGAAAACATTGCACGCAAATAATGAGATTTCTCATAAAATACGTGTCTATTTGTTTTACCAATGTAAAGTGATCATTTAGATTATAATTATGGTGGCATATTCTTGCCACCACTTAACCACTTAGTTTTCATGAAAATTTGATAAAACATACACGAAAAGTTTTGAGTTTTTCATGAAAATCATATGGTATCATAAAAAATGAATATATTTTTCACGAAACCAAATAATTACCTTAACAGAAAACTGCACTTTACTGCCAGTTCTCGCCACTACATAACGATTAGGTTTCATGAAATCTAAATAAAACTTGCTCGAAACATTGAGTTTGTCATGATATTTATCTACTATCTTGAAACAAAAAATATTACGAAAACAAATAGATCTTTACTGCTTCCAGTCCAAAATAAAAATATCTATTTTTAGATAAGTGGTATCTGAAAGCCTGTAAATTTTCACGAAAACAGAAAGTTTTCTTGATAATAGAAGATTTCATGAAACTACTTAAGATATTGTGAAACTAGAATAAAAAGTTGTGGTGGCCATTTAAAGCACTAGCACACCAAAATTCCAGTTAAGTTTCTATTATCGGGTATCATGAAAACTTCATATATTTTCACGTTATCAGATACATTTTCATGAAAACTAAGAGGTTCAGTGGTGACGAGATTATGCCACCATAGATTGGTGTTTAAGATGATTGTAAAGGTAGTTCCGGGACTTGTTGGCACGGCGTCAGGATAATGTTACTGTGTGACAATGTATCACGCTACTTGTCTACGGCCTGACACCACAGTGTGTCAGCACAATATCTGCCTCATGTAGACAGAAGTTCCTAAATGACTGAAATAATGTTAAACGAAATGCATTTAGAATAGTTTCGCGGTCAGCCCTCGATATGTTTGGGGAAAAAAGAACAACACACACACACCTCTGTTATTTATTTATTTATTTATTTAAAATATATGACCAATTTTGAAAATGTCTTCATTATTTCTTGTATTAGTATATAAAACAACTAATATCTTTTAATCGCTTTCGGTAATTGTAATTTCAACATATATCCTTGATTTAAGCTTTCGAAAACTATAAATGAGAATATATCCTAAAGCACAATTACATAGTCAACCCACGTTTAAGTCAATGATAGGCTTGGTGCGTGCACTAAACGTTTGTTATGACGTCATATCCGGACAGACGTCTGTACCAGTATTGTGAATGTCTCAAGCAGGACGCCATATTGCTTAATGAAACCCGTGTAGATTTTGTGATAGAATGCGATATCGCATTACATTGATTTGCCGTAAAATGAGAAGATGCTTTATCAATCTTTTGTTGTAAAGAATGATCAAATTGTTTCAATAAGTGATTAATATTTGAGTTGAACACCTGCGTTCCATATTTGATTTCCAACAAATGGTGGTCAAATGCTATTACAGCCAACATTAAAGCGATTTTTTCAGAAAAAGCAAGACTTTATTGATAAAATAGTTTTAATGCCTTATTTTCATATACTGATATTGTCAGACAATGCGAGATTGAATTGATGGACATGAAGACAACTGCAAAACAGACACATAAAATTACATTAGATTTATCTTTCCTGTTTTTTCCCCCCAATAATTGATGTAAAACATTTTCAAGACAGACGGTGTATACGGATTTTATTTCTATGAAAATTACTATGAAGCTAAAGATAGTCTTAACGTTATATAACATCGTTATTATTACATACCATGAAGATAAACTGAAAAAAAATGTATAGAACATGTCATTAAGTTATCATATTACAGAAATCATACGTAAAACACAATGTTGTATTTCAGGTTCATGTATATGTACAATAGAATTATCAAAAACAAGAAAAATAAAAAGAGCAGCAAACAAACAAACACAAAGTATCGTTTTCATGAATATCGTTCCTTTTATTTTTGTGAGATTACATACTTCCTGGGCTTCCCCTGTACTTGATAACGTGTTAATAAATCTATATTAACGAGTCAATCATCCAAACAGCAACACTTCTATGATTATGATAATCATTTGTATTTTAAGTCAATAAATTTATGAATGAAATAAATTACAATCAGTTAGAAGATAGGAATATATTTCACATTCCGTTTCATCGTAATACCTTTCAAATATACATGTATAATTGAAAGAATTATTCAGATACATATATTGTTGATCTAGCAAGAAACACAACAATGAAACAAAAATAAAAGAATATTTTCAAGTTTCAAATTTTCAAGTTTTTGCAGCATTTTGCCTTTGCCCAAATACAAAGACATATAACAAATATTGCAAGTAGAAAAGTATATATAATGTACAAGTTTTAACAAGTACACAATATAATACCAAGTACAGAAAACATATACAATGTAGAACACATATACATTATCACTGAACAGCAATATTACCCTGAGTATCATGACGAATACGATTTGCTTCAAATATAAATATGATATAACATAAAAGACTGTGGATGGAGATAATAGAATACTAATGTAAGCATGCACATTGTTTGGATTCCATGCAAACTAACAAATGTCTGACAAAGTCAAATCACGTTTAAGCCAATGGTATTGATGTCCGCTAAGATCTTATAATAAAGTTATTGTCAGACGTTATCCAGTATAAGTCTTATTAATGTCTAGATGGGCCCATGAAACTTGGTTAAACCCGTGTCATGATTGCAATTATTATAAACCGTTATCGTATAACTTTGATTTGCATTCAGGTTTTACGATAGTTTATCATCATTTTGTTGTAAAGCATGATAAAAATGTTTTAAAAATTGATTAATGTCTGAGCTGAACACCTGTGCTCCATCCCTGACTAATATACCATGTCCCAGCAATAAATCAACTGCTATGACCATCAATCAAAGCAGTAATTCATGTAAAAACATTTCGGATTTTCAGAAAAACAAGAATTAATTAATAAAATAGGGAATAGTATTAATGCTTTTCTTGTATTTTATTGAAATTGTCAAATGTCTGAAATTAAAATTACATTGGATATTTGTAAAATGGTATGAAAAAAAAATCATGAATATTTATACAATTTCAAATCAAATCTGGCTAATAAAAACAAAAACATATTCAAGGTTCTCACCGTGTTGCAAAACTTCAAGAGTCAAATTATTCATTTCAACTGTTTTATTTCACGCACGTTTTAATTACAAAGAGAGGTAGTGAAAAATATCACTATCGACTATTAAAAATTTTGATAAATACGAATTTAAGAATATTTGAAACAAGTGGGCAAAGATGGCCATGAATCGCTCACCTGAGAAACATTGCCATCATTGACAATCATTGTATTATGAGTCATACTGAATACATAATACATGCAGAAGTACAGCAAGATCATCTAAGTTCCACACAAAAAAACTGTACCTGCTATCCAAATTTCGAAGGCCATAGCTCTAATAAGTCTATATAAAATCATGTGATCCCTGGGGTGGAGTCAATTTTGACACCAGGGTCATGATTCGAACAGACTTGGTTGAGGTCTACTAGTAAACATCTTAACTCCAGACTTTGTGGTTTCTGAGTGCAAGAACTTTTGAGGGTTTTCCTATACAAGTCTATGGAAAATCAAGTGACTCCTAGTGCGGGGCCAATTTTGACCTCAGGGCCATGATTTGACCAAACTTTGTAGAGGTTTACTAGGCCATGTTACACACCATATAAGTAACTCCAGACTTTTTGGTTTCTGACAAATGGATTGTTCTAGTTTTTCCTAAAAATGTCTGTATAAAATCAAGTGACCCCTTTGGCGGGGCTAATATTTGACCCCAGGGATGATTTGGACTAACTTTGTTGAGGTCTTCTAAGTCATGTTACGTACCAAATATCTAAACTCCGGGTCTTGTGGTTTCTGACAAGAATTTTTTCTAGTTTTTCCTATATCAGTCTATGTAAAATCAAAGGACCCAATAGGGCGGGGCCAATTTTGACCTC
>CM037781.1:53712422-53762422 GCA_021229015.1 Solen grandis | reverse complement strand
ACCAACAACAAAAACTATCACACGTTAAACCATTCAGACACTAATCAAGCTGGTTACCACGGCCGAGTATCTTTTTTAAAGATATTTCTTGTTTTATAATTTCGGGGCCAGGTCAGAGCAGATATACAGTTTTGTATTCGTATTGTAAAGCTTATTTTTTTCTAAATATTTAAAAAAAAATCAATTTCTATCTTGTTGCTTAATTACTGACAAGAGACAGGCCTAAAAAAGTTACAATGTTCAGTTAATGCTCTATCGTCACTTAACATGTATCTAATTTACGCCCTTTTACGATACCCCTACAAAGATTTTTTTCTGAGATCAATGTTGTTCTGTCAAAAGCAAATATTCAAATACCTGCAGGATTCACCGTAAACCCTCATTCGAGTTTCAGAAGAAAAACAATATTGAAAGTACATGTTAGAGACAATTATTCAATATCTGTTGTAAGATTTCTTAGTAGTTTCAAATTTGATTTTTGAAATAGAAAATGAGAATAAAGCAAAAGTTTCTTCCTATATTGCCTATTGTGTATTTTAATTTATAATTTTTAAACCAGTTTGAACATTCTACGAACAGATATTTAAATATTATCTCATATGTACAATTGAACTTGAAGTATTCTATTAGAGCTCATTACCCTCATTTGGTTCAAATTTTGGTTCAAAGTGAATTCTGTGACGATTTAGCTAGTTGTCTTAAAATCTATTTGCATTCTCTGGCTGTTAATCAAAATATTTAACTATTGGTTAACTTTTTTATTCGATGATATGTTAATAACCGAAATGATTTTGAATACTTGTTTTGTAGGAAATTTGCGAAATCCGAAGTGACCAATTAGAAAATTTGTTCAGTGTGTATACTACTTAACACAAAGGGAAAGATTATTATGAGATGACTGTACTTTAATTGCAAACTATCACAGATTTTCAGTGAGATTCTGTTCACCAACTTATCGATACATAATCATATATATGTGTGATTGTTTCAAGTGCACGTCCAGGGAAAATAATCTTTCAGTCATTTAAAATTTAACACCTTCATCTGCATAATTCAGATAAAGTCCAGCCTTAATGTGATAGCATGCCTCAGGCGAATTCCACGATTTTGTCCCAAGTAACCCATGCCTATTGATACACTGACTAAAACAGTCATAATTCTACGTTTAATGGCCGATTGTTTCCAGATTTACTTCAGTTCTGGAAATACTCATCAGAATATATTTACACTGTATTCCACAAATTGAATGATTATGAAGTCACTATATGTCTGTTAGTGTAAGACAAAAATGGGATATGTTTCATAATTATCCAGCGAGTGACTGAAAAAGAAAAACATGGGATGGAGCATCTCATATCTTTCGCTTTTCAGGTCCAAATAAAATTTGACAAATCAGCTTTCTAGTTTATTTACGACTTAGCCCCGCTCTTATATTGTCCCTCTTTAAAAGTTACTAGACTTAAAGCTTAAATATCAATTCGTTCACCAAAGTTACATTATATTTTAGTGCCAAAAGCTTTGAACCAAACAATATACTTCGGCAGATATAATACATTTGAATCAATTAAAACCTGAGAACCCACTCTCTAATGCAACTGCGCATATCATAAATTGTGAGGGACATACCGATGTGTGTGTCACGAGAAGATTACACCTCGTGATGCTGTTATATGTCGACACTAAAACGCTGGTGTGATCTCGCACAGATCACTGCCACAGGGAGTTGAAATATAGCTGAGCTTCAGCTAAATCACAGGTAACTTTTGGGATACACCATGGTCACATGGTAACTCAGTGTTGCTTAGGATAGGAAACCAATCCAATAAACTTGGGTTTCGTCTATTTCATTTCAAGATTTATTGGTTTTGTTCAACATACATGTATAATTCGCATACCCGGGGTAGTACAGTGTAACCTCTGAAATCCAAACACCTGTGGGACCAACCAAAAAGTTCGGATTTTGGAAGTTTACGGAATTGAGAAGTCTAGATTGAAATTAGACTAGCACATATGTATCGATGTTTATTAATGGTTGTGAATAGTGTCATTTAGTTTATATGTGTAACAGTGTTTGTATTGTTTGCTAAGTGTAATTATCATCAAATTCTTTGAAGCTTTACCTTATATTTGTATTATTATTATTTTATTTTGCAAAACGGTTATGATAATTTGATTTCAATAATCAATTATCTTACTCTCTTTCTCTCTTTCCCTTCCTCTCTCTCTCTCTCTCTCTCTCTCTACTTCCCTTATATTTCCCTCTCCCTTTCTCTATTTGTCATTTTTATGTCAAAATGGGTTATGCTTATGTTGATTCCGAGCATTATTTGTGTTTATCTTTCTTTCTTTCTCTCAACTTTTATTTTTGCCACTTACGGAAACCAACACATTGTCGAGCCTGCAATAATTAATTACGCTTCTAACAATACTGCAATATCACTTAAACTGTTAAAGCTGTTTGTTGCAAATCATATTAATTAATCTACTTATCACCACGTTAATCATTTACAATGTGTCACTATCTAATTGCCTAGGTTTTCGCCAGCGCTAACATGGAGACACAAACATGTTGTGATTCTTACGTTTGTCAAAATAATAGACAAACTGTGATTCTAACACGTGTCAAAATAACGATCACCGCTGATTAGGGATAAATTGCCACAGGGCTTACAGTTTCCGGTATGGCTACCTGTCAAGCTTGTAGCACTGTTTGGATATCAGAGGTAAAATAGCGTTGATATAACCCAATATTTACATAATTATTGTACGGAATTCAAAATTTCGAGGTTCCGGTATTATTTACATATAAACAGAAGGGCAAAATTTCGGGACCAAGAAAATCGTCCGGATTTCAGAAGTTTCGGATATCGAGGGTCCGGATTTCGGAGGTTACACTGTATTATCAAGCACAAGCGCATAGATTTTGTTTTTCATGAAGCATCTTAGGATGTAATACTTACCAACGTGTCATTAAAAACGTAAAACTCATAACGTCAACTGACCCAATTGCCAAATTATTCTTGAAATTTAATAGATAAAAAGCTCACATAAAAACAAGAAGACCATAGTGGCCTAATAACGATCACCATACTACAATTAGCCTAATTCAAACAAGTCCACTCCTTGGTTTTACGTTGATACCTTCAGCAGTAACAAGATTCAAATTCCAGATACACAGCATACAGATTATATATGAAAACTAGTGGACCACATAGAGGTCTCAGTTATCAAGGGATCAACAACACAATGCTCAAGCAATTACAGTTGTGGACCATGAGGTTATCGTAAGTGCAAAACAAAATTTAATTTTGAACATTGGTTTCACAGAAGATAAAAATTGAAACTTTTTATATTGAGTATATGAGGAGACTAGCAACCCCTAGAGGAGGGATCAACTTTATTTTAGCAATTATGATAGACAGTTATGAGGTGACCATTTGTGTCAAATGAATTAAATCCTGAACATTTGGTGATCATTTTTTTATTTTCTTACATAGAGAGGGGACCCACTTCATGTCAGCAATGATGATAAAGGACACCAAGGTACCAAATGAATAACCTTTGGTTTCAAAGGAGAGGATTTTTTGCAACCAGAGTTTTGTTTTGTTCAAGTTTATTTTAGCATTTTTCTTAGGAGCCAACCAAGATTCATATATAGTAAGCGGTTTAGGTGGAATTGTCTTTTAAATAAAAATGTTAACGCTGCTGAACGGATGTCGACGAACGAATGACGCAGTGTGATCAGAATAGCGCACTTTTCAGCACGTTGTTCTCTGGTGAGCTAAAACAGATGAGTCATATAGAGACAGTTTTGAAACAACAACTCAAGGAGATTTTGATGTTAAGAATGAGGACTTCTAACAATAGATGCGAAATTGTGAGTTCCCCTATGAGTATGAGCCATATGAGTAACCAGGTCAAACAGTGCCAGTCGAATCACAGGATATCCAAGTATATCCATAAAACATCAGCATTGTTTGAGTTATTATTTGGAGTTATTTTTTTTTGTAAACATTTAGAAATAAATAGTGAAAAAAGAATTTAAGAAATAGTGATCCGACCTAAAACGATATGTTAATAGCTATGTGTACATGTGCACTAGATTTGTATCATGAAATGGGTCATTCAAAACGTGTTTATATATTGAAATGTTCTATATCCTGATTCGCAAGAATCAGGGATGCGGACTGAAATCCTGTTTGTACAACTTTATATCTATCATCTAACAAAAGGTTATGTCTTAAGATATTGAAATAATCTAGGTTAAAGTAACCATAAAGTTGCCATTAAAACCAAACATAGGTTTACAAAGCTTTCAGCTCCATTTTATATTGAAATATTATTTATATTTTGTTTGATGCCATTTATTTCAATCTTAAACGGATTGGCTTAAATAATGCGGTAATCAGAACATCGTCTTTTATGACCTTTTCCCATACCATTCCTCCAGCAAAACTCGGGAATACTCGGGTAAGACTTCTCGAATTTCAAATACGTTATTACGGTAATTTTGAATTCCGCAAAGAAACATTGATATATATTTACAATAAAATTATTATAAGTTATATTGACCGTTCACTTGAATAAACAATATGCAGCAATGTTAGGGCGACTGAGATATTAACTATCAAGAATGTATAAATCTGAAATAGTTCACCACAATTTCCTTATAAATATTTACCATTTCTTTTAATAGTTATGTTTTGACAATTTCGCAAGTTCTCAAGTTTTATTTATGTCCAAATACTTTTATCAGCATTTCCTGTGTCTAAGGGGAAAGGAAAGAAAATACTAATAACTCAGATAATATAAGGTAAATGTTTTACAGAGAACTGCATCATTAAAAACAAAATGTGATTTTCCGATTCAAAATAGTTACTTTTCAGTGGGCTATACTTTAACAAGGATTTGTCAATGACTGTTATTTTAGAATAGGCTGACACGAGAACATTATCAAGAAAATTATAGAAAATTATTGTTTATAGTAAATGATATGAATATTTATGTATGGATATATTGCTTTTGCTTTTGCCATAGAATGTGAAATACAAATGTGAATTCTTGCGGTATGAAAATATTAAGTACATTCACTTGTTGGAAAGTGATATAAAAATGATCAACTCCAAAGTATAACTAAACTAAAATTCCGGTAGGATTTTCGCATAGGGTTGTATATATTGAAAACGGTCTCTCTTAAATGCCTCAGCGGTGGGGTGAAGAATACATGGTTGATCGATCGGAGGCATGTATTTTCCATGTTAAAAATTGTTAAGCTCTTAATTAGCGAGAAATTTTTACTGTACAACATAAAGTTAATGATTTTCAATAATTATATGAACTTGTTTGTAAGTAAACTGTGCATAGCATTGTCATCTGTAGAAATGGCATTGTATTTTAGTAAATAAAACACATCTTTAAGACGGACGGAAATTTCCAGCAAAAGATACCGGGAAGTCTTATTAAAGATTAGAAAAAGGAACGTTTAAAATTTTACAATTGATATGTATTAAACGTTGTACAATATTTTAGTGACGAAGACACTCTATAATGACAAAAAAAGTATTAATAATAAAGATTCATGTACCAAAGATATAGTTAATTAGCTATTCATCATATTGAGAAGGGATGTTAAAAATTCTAAGCTGACAGATAAATATACAAAGGAAATGGTTTTCTGTTGTTGCCTCATATCCCGAAGGCCTATTCACAAGATTAATAAGCTTTCATCTACTCATACGATAATAGCCTATTGAATCATTTTGAACAAGAATGAATAAGCAATGAAATCAGTTTATCGCTTTCAGTGAAGACATTCATTCCTAGAATGTAGAATCAGAAGGATGCAAGCCATCTGAGAGTTCAGAATGTCTTTGGTTTTTCTGCTCTGCTTGCGTTTGGTGACTAATTTACAATGTGCTATTAGAGACAACGGGACCCTTCATGATATAATGATGGAGGCTCTTGACAATATTTGCCCTCTTGGAAACGTGTGTGATTTCGACTATACGGGAAACGAGAAGGATGGTCAAGGGCCAGCTGGATCGAGTCCGTGTTGTTCAGGTACTCTACTCAATTTCATACAAATATATGATAAAGATTAACTTGTAAAATTTACATCAATTGAAGTAAAATCATGTTATAATATTCAACCCCTTGCATAGTCCGAGGAATAGTGCAATTCAATGTTTACTTTATTGCGATAATTGCTATTTAACTCTGATAAACGCAAAGAGTAAATCGGGAGAAAATTTGGGAAATATTCATATTTTGATTTAAGAAAATAATAAACAGTGATGCATTATACTCAGCATGGTAAACTGAAAATATTTTTGTCAACACCACTAGAAATTTCTTGATTTTAACTAATTGCTTCTTTTTAAAAACTAAATCATACCTTAGAATTTTCAAAATAATATGAAACATACTATTTAAAAAGTCATCGAGTTAAACACAAACACAATTTCTTTTCTTATTTGATATGATCAATATCATTTGTGTTATCATATATAGACAGATAAAACTGAAATGTTTATTCATATTTATTTAATGTTTTAGCATCATATGTAATTATTAAGATATCGTTTATAAGATCTGCTCATACTATCCAACGAAAGACAGTAAAATTTAATGTAGTACACATTTATGTAAAATTATATCAAAACGTGTTAAAATCCTTATTATTATTATCATCTTTTTTCACGTAATCATAAATTTCTACCTCGAAGGATTCGATTTGTTGATCACCCGGTAGCGCAAACCGAACACCAGTGTGACTTAAGATCTTACTATAATATACAACATGTAAAAGACGTTGTATTTGGACAATTGGTTGATTTTGATAACGGTACATTTATTATATATTCAGTCCACATAAGACAGATATATTGATTGCCTCACGGTGATATCACGCTGTAAGCAATTCATTTGGTATCACACCAAGTCACATTATCCTGACACTGAGACAACAATGTTTGAATCTACCCTGAATTGTTTAGTTTGCAATGAATGTACATAATCGGTATGTCGCGGTCGGGGATCAGATCCATGTCGATTACACAAACAACTTGGCAACCGCGTCCATATCATGTATTGCTCTGTAATTTCATATTTTAATACCCTATCAGTAGTCAACAACACATAATTAAAAAATATTGACAATTCCTTTGCTCTCTTGCAATGCAATAAATATTGTAGGGCTTCGATATAGAATGTTATTATCGATATATCTGATATGCTTATTTGTACAAGTTTTAATATCTCACTATGTACTGATGCTTTTATAAAGATTTATGAAGATGTTATTTTGGCTGTGTCAATGAAGATGATGCTAAATACATAAGTATAGGCGAAAATAAATCATTATTATAAAAATTGTAATCCATAAGTCAATGTTTGGAGTAACCATTTGGTATTTCTTCCGTTAAATAAATGCATATGTTCTTGAGTTATTTGGTAGAAAAGTATCTATCAGGCCTTTCCAGTAAATACGTGTGGTCAGTTGAATTTGAACTCGTTTGTCGATTTGATCACTTTTTCCTTTTTTTTCTTTTCGATATAACATGGTTGCTTTTTCTTTTCTATATCCCCTCTTTAATAAGTGTTCTTATATTTATCTTATTTTTGCTACATACACTTTTTTGTGTGAAAATGCTTGGATTGCGTGACATCAAATGTTTCCTAATCTTTAATGACGAATACTCATTTATTGCATTAAGAAAGTAGTATATGTCTTCAGTTACAGCATTAGAAGTAGTAAACGAAATAGTGGAAGTACAGCCGTAGTTTTTTGTTGTTGTTTTTTTTCTTTTTTTTTTTGATGATGATAATGATGATGATGATCTTGTAGTGGCTGTAGTATTAGCAGTGGTAGTAGTAGTAGAAGCAGTAGTAGTAGAAGTGTGGAAATATATAAAGTTTGTATGTGTGTGTGTGTGAGAGAGAGAGAGAGAGAGAGAGAGAGAGTGATTTTAATCATCTAAATCTCCTTCTGTATCTAAACGATGTGGATATGTTGTCAGTTATAACTTGTCTATCTTTAAAGTACATCCCTGTTAAGATTAAACAGTTATAAATTTCTTATGTTTCATATTTTAAATTTAAAAAGGGAGAAAATACATGACATTTGATCTAGTACTATAATTATATATTAGCATCAATATATTTTTTTTTGTCAGTGATGACGATCATATAATTGCAAGGGACTTTTAAATGTTGAAACAAATGAAAGATAAGAATTAAATGATAAAAAGGTCATACTTTTTCATAACTTTATCATGTTTATAAATAGGAGTCCATGTTATATTAGTTATATATACTTTTTATGTTGACATGTATTCTTGATTTATATTTATTTAGAATTATTTCTTTTTCCTGTTTATCTAATTGATTATTTATGTATGTTTATTCAAAATATTTTTATGGTCATATAGATAAATTTGTACATGAGTTTTATTATCTTCGTATGCAGAATTTATCGAGACAAACTTTATATGGACATCGAATGCATATGTTTATATCGTTTCTTAGCCTGTAGCTGTCAAGCTGATTGCAAAGAACACAATACATGTTGTTATCCGCCTGATAACCATTCAAGGATCAAGAGACAATGGAGTCAATGCATTACACCCAAGAAAACTCTCCGCTCTTTGGAAAACGTACACAACTCCAGATCGTATTTTATGGTCACTGAATGCCCAGCTGAACCTTTGCAGCTCACAAACGGAAGTAACTGTGGTGATGACCAAATCAATAAATTTGGAAGCTTGTCCCCGGTTTTCTCCAAAGACAAGGGTATGACTTACAAGAACATCGCCTGTGCTATGTGTCACAATATGTCTGACGCCAACCTTTGGCAGTCTTCACTAAACTGTAAAATATCTCGTCGAAAGGGTAGCACTCTGCCTGACTTCCTTAGTTTCCTTAATACACCTAATGATGAAAGTGACCTCTATTTCTATCATCCGGAAGGGAACGGTCCAACTTCGGAAGATTGTTTCCTAGGAATGATCAATTCATGTGGTTCAAAAAGCTTTTGATTTTTTTTAAAAGTACAGATTTTTAATTCTTTTGAGAATGAAGAATACTCTGATTAATTTAACTAAAGCAAACAACATACTATCAAACAGCTCGAAACATTTCCATTCGGTGTGATATTTAACTTATCTGGTCTAGATCCATCGTCGAATACCCACGGCCGATCGATAGATTATTATAGGCCTTGGCATATTACGGTTCAATTTGGTCATTTTAGGGTGTGTCAAATAACACTATTTCATTGGTCGCATCACGTTTTTAAAACCAATCATAAATGCCGTTTTCATACAGCTGCCGGTGTAACGAAGTAAAGTGACGCCCATAGAATAATGGCCCTTGGTCATTATTCTTTAGAAAAATTGACACCCCGGTCATAGAACTATGACCCCCTTCCTGTCATAATATTATGACCCCGCTACACGAAGAAAAGTGACCCTCACGAAGAATTGTGACCCCCAAAGAATAACGACCCCAGGTCATTATTCTTCAGGAAAAGTGACCCCTTTCTAAAATACAGACACCTGTTATAAAAATAATGACCCTCTATCGGATGAGATCTGTTCAAATGTTATACCTTATACCTCTTCCTGTAGTTAATATTACTGATAGTACTGTTGCTTCTACTGGTGCTGTCCCAAAAGTAGTAGTATTTATATATCCTACTGGAAAAAAGATTCCCAGCTACTCCAGAAGGACATTTTCTGAAGAATAATGACCCGAGACAATATCTTATACAAATTATGCCAGGGGGTCAAAATTTCTGAAAAATAATGACCAGGGTCACTCAATACTTTATACATATCATGTAGGAGGGGGGTAGGGTCACATTTTCTGAAGAATAATGACGAGGGTCAATATCTTATACATTTCATGTAGGGGGTCAAAATGTCTGAAGGGTAATGACCCGGGTCAATATTTTATACATATCATGTAGGGGTCAAATTTTCTGAAGAAAAAAAACCCGATTCCGAGGGAAATTTATTTTTTAAATCGGATATTATTCTTTAAGGATGGGTTAGATGATTTTACAAGGGTTAAAAGGGGGTCGCTTTTTCTGAAGAATAATGACCGGGGGTCATAATTCTATGGGGGTCACTTTACTTCGTTACACAGGACGTAGTCGATTTTTTTGTTTAAATCACTTTTAAGCCTCAATGCCGAAGAGTTGCATTTAAAAGTCGCGTTTTTTTTTGTTTTTTTTTTGTTTTTTTTTGGTTAATAACTACTGTATTACGACGGTTTGCTTGCCTGTTTCCCTACGGCATGATATGATGTGAAACGAAATAAGTCAGCCGGGGGTATTCGACGATGATCAAGATCAAACTGCACCATCATACTTGGCCAACGAACAGAAATTTACCGATTTAATGAAAGCTACATCTAGAATCATTGCTATAAATTTATCTAAATATATTTATTATGCTAGTCTTCATAGAACTGATATATAATATATTAAATATACAATGCATATCCACGATGTCAGTTACATACTGTATTTTATTTTTCTCTTTTAAATAGCTGTTACCCAATATTCATACTATGAGAATCCAAAGCCTAATCATGAACTTTGTAACACCATGTGCTCTTGCAAAACCATGCATTTTTTTTGTTTTGCATATTGCTATGAAACATGATATGTTTACATGCAATAAACAATTTGTACTTATGCTATATATTATATTAACGATATATTGCAAAACATTGTTTCAGGGAGGTCAAACGATATGCCGGGAAGTGTTCTGTCCAATTGGACAGGCTTTCAACAAAGATAGGCACTGCGGGCATATGTATAACCCATGGCAAATATCCACATTTCAGCTGCACCTTAAGCTGACACCGGAAAGTCCAAAGGGCATGTCTAAGATTTACAATGACTTCATCAAACGCACGATATTTGCCCCAGTCTTTGATTTAAGCGAGTCTGGGACAAATTGGTAAAAGCACCGGAAATGAAAGACTGGACAATGGTAGCAGTTTACATACTTCATGAAGATGTTGTAAATTCAAATGCAAATGAAGCATTTTTCATATATGTTATTTCGATCTTTTCGCCAAAGCACCCATCAGAAAAGGTATCAAATGCAATATCTTCGTATTTGTCAAAAAAATGGAGTATTGAATGAAACAAAGATAACACTGAACGCAGCACTGGGGAGGTATGAAATTCCACCCAGAGCTTGGTCAACAAAAACAGTAAAGTTTGAGGTTTCTGAAAATGAGACAGGAAGTGTTGGTCTGAATACAAAAATAATGTTCCGGAAAATCTTTGTAAAGTTATTGACCGAGAACTTTATCACGGTAACAAAAATGATCTTTTGCAAGCAAATTGCTCTTTTAATGGATGAATACATTCTTTTTGAAAATGAGATGTTGCTCTTTAACAAACTTATAAAAAGTTTTATTTCGATCGCGAATTTGAAATAATGAAATATCAGAGCGGTAAGCAAATGATAAGGGTTTGCGTCGATGATTTTGGTACGTCAAAATCAAGAAGACAAGAGATCAACATTGTCATGATTTTTTGTATGATATTATATTTGTTTACTTACTCTTTCATGTAATACGCTATGAATGAAGTATTTATTGAATTGAAGATAGCCGTTGTTACAGTGGTGCATTTCAGGACTCTTTGGTCGTATTAGCAACACAAGTCATAAAACAACTAAAATTAAAATAACATCTATTTTTCTTGATATTTTTCCTTTTAAATTGTCTTTAAGGCTAATTATACGTTATGATTTTCATGTGGATACGGTGATTGAAACCAAAACTTACGTAGGGACATGATTATTTCGGCATCTATTATGGTGCAATATGCAATTCTGCTTAGAAAACTGTTACGTGTACTTACAGGAGTGACTTTCGCTTTGAAAAAAAGTTTTTCAATCAACATTATAAAAAGAAAGTATCAAAATGAATATCCAGCTAGATGTATATCATTGAAATTCATCTTCATGTATCATGTTTTTGTTTCAATAATTCTTTCTTCCTTGATGCTCTAGGGAAAAAAAGAAATTACTGAAAAAAAAACTTAGACTTACATATATAATTATATATTTAAAAAACAATTCATGAAAGGAACGTTGTGTTAGATTTCTGGATAGTGGGCCGATTTTGTGGTTGCTAGATCGAAGAAAAAAATCACGGCTTTCCAAGTGCAAACTTATTTTATATAAAGTGTGTACACCACTGTCCGCGTAAAGAGATAAACTTGTCGTATTTGTCAAATTACTCGTATTTGTTCTTTGTTATCAGCTATATTTTGATGCTTTGTTTTATATATTCAATCAATATCTAGAATGATCTTTAACTTCATACAATTTTGTTACTGATATAAATCATATATAAGGACATAGAATGAAAAGGACAATATATGCGAATGCTATTCAAAACTTTTTTTTACCTAAAAGATTATAATTTTTTTCTATCATTTCAAACAAAATTTAGGATACATATGTATAATATATATTAGACATGAAATGAACACATTCAAATAGTAGCATCATCGTATGTGACTACCAGAGACTCTTTTTACTAAGTTTTGTACGAAAAAGTAATTCGATGAAATGGATTACCTATCCTTACGTTTGAATATGCAAATAAGAAATTAATAGACACTAATCAGGAAGGACAAAAGGCCATATGAGAAATCACACGTATATTAAAAATGAACTAACTCTAGAAGGTGCTGCATGTAAATGGACAAATAAGAAACTCGGAGACATTACATAATATAAAATCAATAGATATCAACAGTTACCGCCGTTAGTCGGCAAAAGGACCAACTGGGGAACTAACACCGGGTGTCAAGCATATTAACGACTTAGTTCGATTACGAAGATTAGTGAACTGTGCTCCAAGCGTCTAAATGAAACAGTGTAGTGAAGGTGTCTTAAGATCCGTATTATTTCTATAACTATATCAAATAACACGAAGATTAATACTTGGTAACTGAACAGTTGCTCTCCTTCACCTATTCTTCTTTTTGATCGAACCTGATGCTTTTCTGTAATACCTTCTTGGGATTTTAGATGAACTTCATGCGTACCTTTGTTACGAGATTACTGTATTGTAAAGGCAAATAACCAAGGGCATATATCATATGCTGCAAGTCACGTACAAAACATACTCTAATGATTTTGTTTTTCCTTGGTTATCGGTATTTCAACACAATACTTAAAATGCAGGAAAAAAGGATATATAAGGTTATACCTAGATATTTGCCATATTGTGTTGTGTTTATTGGTGAGATAAAAAGAGGACGTACTAGCGTTTTTTCTTATGTACGAAAGAGATTGTAATGTGCCATGTTTCCTTTTACGTATTTTTACTTATATACTTTGCACCAAGCTCATTTGCCCCATAGGTAATCAGTTTCGAAACGGAGAGTACAACATGGGCTGTCCTTCAATGAATTAGCTTCTTCAATGTGACACCTGGTCAAAAAAAGTCACAAGTAAGAATTCCATAAGCATCCGCAATGATTTCCTTTTCTTATTGTTAAATTTGTCGACAAGTGTCCAAAACCTTTGAGTATACATAGTCTGAGTTGCAACAGAGGGTCATATCGTGATTAAAGTTAATTGAATGGTTTCTATGTTCTACATCACTGGCATTAGAACCGCAGAATTACCTTTTTCTTCCTCTATACTATGAACATGGTAAGGAACAGAATCTGGCATTACTTGATTACGGAGGCCGTAACACTGTACAAATGTTTACTTCCATTATATTCTATACACTGTTCGATCAGTCTAATATTTATTTAATACATGTTGTAACAAATCATTGTCAAAAAGCAATAAAGCGAAATGTCGCAATTTGTACAGATTTTTAAATCTGCTCTACTCTCAACTTCCGGTTTGTTTCTTTCGGCAATTCCCATTGGATGAGGTAAAACATCTGCGCAAGCAATTCCCCACAATCTGATGTCAATTTCACATCGTCCAATCATATCACTCGATTCAAAAACGACAAAACAAACACGAAAGTTGATAATAGTGCAGACTTTATTACTTCGTTAATGTTGCCATTTGACAATGATTCGTTATACCATGTGTTAATTGAATATCAGACTGATCGAACCATGCATAGAATATGATGAAAGCATAAATTTTGTACAAAGTTACGATCTTCGTAATCAATCAAAATCAGATTCCGTTCCTTACAATGTTTCAATATACAGTGAAGAAGAACGAAACTTTTTTTAATCGTACATATCTTTGATATCAATCAAGATTTCTGTATGTGTGGTAATTCTGCGGTTCTAGCACCAGTGGTTCTACAGTATGTTAAGTGAATTTATTATTGTACTTTGATTTTATTTTTTGAAGTTGCAAGTGATACTTTCCCCCAAGAGAGAGAGAGAAAGAGAGAGATTTATGAATGACAATTCCCTTCTTTTTCTCTTTCTATCTATTTGTACTTCTAAATTGATTATTTGTGTAGTTGTTTTTTATTAGATTAATTATACAAGAACATGCTTTACTACTATTCGTAATGTTTATGTTATATTAAGATACTAGGTAACAATGTATATATTAGTATGTTGTTTATCCTATTCTTCTTTCTTTCTATCTTGCTGTTCCCGTTCATTGAAATGGTATGACTGCGTACTTTTTTTTACTTAATAATAGGTTATCAAAAATGAATAATTTGTAAATAATCAGTTGTATTACACATCGTGATCTTTGTGAATAAAATGGTTAAAACATCAACGGACCTCTACTATTCAGTTTTTCCCCTAAAACACTAAAGAACGACAAAGCCTTTCACAGAGTATAATTCGCTATTGTTGATGACGCGTGGAAACGCGGCGTCAGTATGGAATAGATTTTTTTTCAATGGAGTCGCATTTTCAAAACTGTTACTATTGTAAAATAAAAACATGTTATATGTTTTTAAAAACACTATTATGAATCAATTACTTGCATTATCCGATGAAAAGAATAAGATTCAAAATATGCAAGTCTTCTATCGTTATTAAAGAGAAACTGGACAAATTTAATGTGCATCTGATGACTTCTCCTTAAACTCGTGGGCAATGGGTTTTAAAAATTGGTTAACGGACCTTACTAGGCAACCTAATTCATTAAAGCTTAGAAGAAAAGGAAGATGATTTGAGATCTTAAAACATTCAGATTTTAGATACAACCCGTCAACTTGAAAAATAAATGAAACAGCAGTTTAAAAATAAGTATTACAACATAATGTAGAAAGTGTAAAAACACACAAACACTAGCAGACACGTCTAATTTACGGGCCCAGGCCTAATATGCGGTCCCAGTATGTATAGTGCTTGAAATGGGTAAATTTAACTGGATATTACATAGTTTTTGTTATAAAACCTTGTAAATATATTTAATTTTATACATATCATCAGCACAAAATAATGCCATACACCTACGCCACGCTACGTTATCAAGGGAAGTAATAACTATCGGTAAGATTGTTAATTAATACCGGGACCTGTACCTAAATCCCTGACCAAATAAAATCTTATCTTTGCTGAATTGTTTCTTCATCATTGTCCTTGTTTTTGTTGTTGTTGCTGCTTCTGATGATGATGATTTTTTGCAATGACATTAATACCGCCTTAGCCGCTTACTGTCTGGAAATTTCATGCATCCTGCAGACCGTAACTATTCCAATAATTATATAAAAAAGGAATAACCTGGTGTAAAAAAAATGTTTTTTATTGATCTATAGATTATCTCAGATCATCACATAATTTCTCTACTATATTAAAGTTTTTCTGTACTTTTTTTCTTTATTGTGAATAATTTGATATATAAGATTTTTGTTGCTTATGGACCTTGCTTTATTTAAATCGTGCTTCAAAACATGCGTGGGGTCTTTGATGCTTTGCATCAAAATTAGTCTTGTATATTTGTTTTCTTGATTCTTACGTACCAGCCACAGTATTTTCGTCATGTGAGGCCATGTCTACACAATGCAGCCTCGCTCAGTGTGGTCATATCACGTGGAAAGTGACGTCAGTTGAAGCTATCTTGCCCCGAAAGAACATTTTACTAGGGGATCGGCAAAACCCGGTATAATTAGTTTATTTAAACTGACGAATCAGCGACTGGAGAAACAATCTCAAATGCATGTTTATTTCCCACTGAGCAATTTGTTAATTCTACATCAGCATGTAGATGCGGTGTTCGGGATGTGCTCGCTAATTTGTGAAGGTTCAAAACTCATTTCGGAGTGAAATGGTCTATTTGGATGAGAAAACTGTTGTCAGTATTTAATTTCTCTATCAATTTAATGGGACGTAACACGCGAAGTTGTCTTCTACACATAGGTCCTGATCATTCTTTTTTCAAATGTACAGTATTTTCGAAGATTCGGGAATACCTTTTGTTACCGCGAAAAGTACATAACTAATAATGTTTGCTGCTTGTGATAGCTTAAAATGACGTTATATACCATGTGGTATGACCACCCTGTCACAGCGGTATAACAACTTGAGCAAAATGGCATGGTACCACACCCAATCACATCCTAACACTGGTCCGACCAGTCCCAGACCTATCGAACTTACGACCACCCAGTAAGGGACCGACGTTCGGCCACCAGGACTGGCGAAAAGACTTGACAGAAATCCATTATGTATAATGTATAATTCATTGCAGTATTTAAGCATAGAAGATAATGATCAATATTATTGAACACAATTGATACCGTGATTCACATACATATATAGAAAATCATAAAGTCTTTGTGTGAATATTCACAGTTGAATTTAGACTACTCGATTTATGTTTTTAATCGACATTTTGACTTTTCTTTCTCAAAATCCAAATTTTTATTACTAAGGGCTGTTACTCTTTCATTCGTCAAAGATGAGTCCTAATAAATCCAGTTATTTCCGTTATTATACAATATACGTGATGTAGTACACATAACAATGTCATTCATAATATAAATGTTCTATTCAGTTCATAGTTCCATTCGAATTTGCACGGGATACCTCGGTTTTCCGAGCATATGCGGAAAATATACTCGACTGCAAAAGGAAGTATTCGCTCAGACATTCTTCGATTTAAATGTATTACTTCTTTGTGAAATAGAATTTGTTTCACATACACATATTGTATAACCAATATAACATGTAGTTTCCCCGATAGTATTTATATTTCAGAGGCTTCCTTACAGAACAATGGAAATAACGAAATCCTAAATGTATGTTTTCAATGCAACTGAGTATATATTCCGGACATTACCGATTATGACGTCATTTTTCGCCGCCGTTGTAAGGCAAGAACGGAATATATTTCATGATTTTCCAGCGCATGACTGAAACCGGAAGAAGGGGTTGGTACACCTCATATCCTTCGCTATACAGATCAGGGTCAAGTTTTGACGAGTCGGCGTCCTTGCTCATCTGCCAAGCGGCTATGCCTCGCTCTTCTCTTGTCCCTGTTATATGTAATTTAAGTCGCAATTGATATCAAGGAAAAACAATAATTTTTCAGCCTTTACATTATAAACGTGACCGGTCCCGGTGGCGGAGTGGTTAGAACGTCAGCATCTGCAGCGGGAGGTCGTGGGTTCGATCCCCGGCCGCGACATGCTAAAGTCGTAAAAAAATGGTACTGGTATAGCTCCCTTGCTTGGCGTTCAGCATAAATTCTATTACAAGGGTAGTTCCAAGACTGATTGACCCGGTGTAAGGATAATGTGACTGTCGGTAGTATAATGCCACATGTCTATGGTGTGATACTCCAGTGTGACAGCACTATATCTGTCTCAAGTAAACATCGTGTCACTGTCGGTGGGACGTTAAACCCAACAAACAAACATTGTAAGCGTTTGTACAGCTGGCATATTGTTATTGTTATACACATTAACAAGGTTGGCGGTTAGGATTCATGTTAAATTACACTGTTTCGTATACGTGGAAATAAATTCCTGTTGTTTCGGTTTTGAGTCACTTTCCCAAAAGCGCATGGTGACTTCTAGATGAAGGAAGACCCCGAATGCAGAAAGAAAATCGATTATAACCGCCAAACTACCGAAAGCTAGGTGAACGGATTCCTCACGGGACTCAAACCCACAGCGGTGAGGGGCTAAGCGATAGCATGTCAGTAACTATAAACAAAGTTGGCCCCACCCCCTTGACTGAATTTTGTTTTTGGTTATGATCTTCAAAAGTCTAAAATGGCATAAACCGTGACGAATATTCCTACTGCTGTGTCACCAGGACATAATATTTCATGATGCTGCCATGGTTCTACACTAATTAAAATTTTTATAAAAGAAATGAAGATGCGTTAAGGGGGCGTAAAACGTACATGTACGATTGGCATACCTGGAACAGTGTTATCCAGCACAAATGCAATTATTGTTCCACAAAGGTTTGGGTTTCCAAGAAGCATCTTTATGATGTTATCAACGCCACTGTGTCCTGAAGAAAATTAATAGAATCTACACGCCTGAATACTCTAAAAAGAGTTCCATATTTATGCAATAAGTTTGATGAATAGTCAACAGCATATTGTTTTCATTTTCAACTCAAGTTATGTGCCTGTATACCGTCTCGACATGGTAAATATATTAAGATGAGTGACAATTGACAGTCCGCACAAAGAACGCTGGTGTCCACCCTCCGACCATCGCCAAATCAGTTACTGGATATTTCCTTTGGAAAATTTGTAAATCTTTAATCCAACCTGCTTATAATTTCCACTCTAACAAGATCAGTAATATATGCTATATAAATTATGATATAAGCATTCATTTTATGCTTGTCGATGAAATACTATAATTCAAAATAATGCACGTTATTGCATCCAGACGCTTTGTAATTAATCTTTCGATCAGGCCGACGGCCGTGCATCTGAACGTAATACGTTGTACTATACTGCTTTAAAGCTCGTAAAACGAAACATTATTTCCTAATTAAACCTTATTGCGACATTCCCTTGCCTGAAACTTTCACCATTGAATTCCCTGCAAATATTCATAATTATACATTTTATAGACAGAGCTCCTCAAGTTCTCAGTACATCCAAAAGTCAAAACTGACATTGACCCTAAAAATCTCTCACCTGTCTGCACTGGATCTTTGACCCTTTGAACCCAGGAGGGCACAAGTAGACCAACGAACAGTGACAGCCCGAATATGGCCATATTTCTTGTGGAACTCATATTTGTAACCTGTGGAGGGGATTTTTTTAATTGTGTGGCTTATCAACACATGAATTATCATTTTGTATTCTTGATGTTTTCCATATGCAAATGACCTCTATTGACATATCCAAACAGAAAATGGTGTAAATGAATTTGAAAGTAAATTACAATGCATGTAAGGATCCAGTCACTTATTCGGGAGAAGGGAGGGGGGTCTGACAGGGATACTTTCGCCAATATTGAAAATAAACAAACTCTGAAATTCAACGTACGTGGAAGGGTGGGAGGGGGATTCAAGCAAATCTATGTTAATTATCGTGCGGGGTCGGGGCGGGCTCGTGACTTTTTTCTTCTCTTTTTAAAATTTCTCAGGGGGTAAACGGTTTTACAGGGAAGATCGAGGAAGGGGAGGGAAGGGATTCCTTACTCTTATATAATTGTCATATCTTAGCTAGGAGGTCATGACCACCTCCCCCCCCCCCCCCCCCCCACACACACTTACTCTGGATCCGCGCATACAATGAACGATAAAAATATGTAGATATAGGGTATTGATACACGTAAATCACCACTGTCATTTTTTTAATTTGCATATAATTAAATAAAGATAATCATTGACATCGTTTTTCGCTCAATAATTTTTAAATGTATTGAAACATTAATTATTAATAAGATAATAAATAGATGTATCACATACAGACAAATTGGAAACGACAACTCCTAGGAAGATTGCGAAGTTAACGATGATTGCTCCCCCTAGCACAGGGTGTGGAATTGTGATGAAGACAGCAGAAAACTTCCCAAATACCCCAAACAGGATATAAAGTATCCCAGTTACAACAAAAACATGTCGACTTGCTACCTGCAAAGTAAAGAAACAAACATCCTTGAACCCTTGCAATCACTACCGACTGTTGCTATCGTTACTCAAATTTCGAAGACATGCCAACTATATCTCTGCAATAAAAACGTTTGGAAAGCCGTGGTTTGGAAGAATACATGACAAAATGCTAAAGTTAATGATGCACAGCTTGATATAATTCACTTTGACCAGAAAAGGTAAATTTTTGTGACCGACTGGCCAAATGACTCAATCCATCGAAACTTTTGGTCGTTTTTCATTCAAATTCACGATAAGTAAAGCGTTAACAGGGCCAACAATTTGGCAGCAGGACATGTTTTAGGTAGGTTTTGAAATTGCAAAATAGATTTTACCCAAAATTAGAAAATATAAAACCGTACAAATAGTCGCATTGTGTATCAACAGCGTCTCGCGATTGTTGTCGTCGACTCAAATTAATGCCACATTTTCCGATTAAACGGCGTGAGTTATAAAGTGTGTAATTTGCTTGCAGATAATCCATGCACTCTTTCATCCAGAATTATATGTCCTTGATAAATGACTGGCGTTTGTTAACTATAGATGTTGAAGAAATGCTATAAACCTTACATCGTCGGATACCAAAGTCTTTTTTTTTTTTTTTTTTGCTTTACTCTCCATTCATCACCCGCTGGGTTTTCAGCTAGCAAGTCTACGTTGTAACGTGTTAAGCATGAACATATTTTAACCAATGAAATTGACGTTACATTTTGGATACTCTCAAATTGGAGGTAAGAACATCAGTGGTGGTGGAGATATATAGGATATCACAATACGAGCGTTCAGATTGGTTAACACCAGGCAGGACATAATTATCCTGCTTCGAATCGGCTATTGTATCGGCTTTCGATCTAAACGACAAAATGGTGAAAAAAAGTGATGCTTAGAGAGTAGCTAGGCCTAATCATCAGGCTTGGGTTAACAAACTATGTAAACATCGAAATAATCAATCAATAGTTAACTTCCACCTGAGTTAGATGAAATATATGACATAAATGATAATGTTAAATATATTTTGAACGACACAAACGTTAAAAACATTAAACATTATAACAAATTGGCCAGTTTATTCCGAAACGAAATGTACAAGATAATTTCTAAGTTTGGGAACAATTTGTGTACGCGATCTTTACGATTTTTGCACGCCCTTATTGAAAAAAAAAATGTGAAAAAGGGGAGAAGAAAAAGTTTTTTTAACCTTAGTTACGCCAATGGCACCGACGTTTCCACCATATGTTGTCGTGGCATTTCCAGTTCCAACAGCACCGGAAACAAGCTGCAGACGCCCTCCATGAGAATGCCACGGTTTACCGCGTGAGATGGTGGTGCTGGTGCCCGGCATACTCTTGCGCATGCGTAATAGTCACCAATAGAGTCAAGAATTGTCAGCATCGTGGCTATCAGACAAGTGAGGACTGACGCTGAGTGAAATCCGATTTTTCCAAATTGACCTGTAAAAAGGGAGAAGAAACATTTTTCCCCTTTTTTATGTAGAATAAATAAAAAACATAATACCGAGGCTTCCTATTCAAAGTCAGAAATAGTGTTGTTTGCTTACAGATGAAATTATGGTACTGATTCATATTTCTAGGTATTTATATAAATAAACTTGCTTGATTCAATTTCAGGTTATGGAATATCATGATTAAGGTAGATCTACATACGTTCTTCCATTTTTGATTCCAATCATGTAATAATAATTAGGGCCGTCAGTTGCGAGGTAGATCTACATACGTTAGTAACTTAAAGGTTTTGCGTAGTAAAAGCTCACACATTTTAGCATGAAATAGCCGTAACAAATACAATAAAAATGCGATTAAATGAGACAAGATATTTCACATTCGGATAAACACGAAATCCTGATAAGCAACCCATTTCTGAGTATCGCAAACAAGCTAACAATGCAATATATCGAACTAAACGCTATGTAATAAGAATGGGGGGATCAAAAATAAAATATAAAATTTTCGAAATATCAAAGGGCTCGGGAAATTGAGAGAATATAATTGCTTTTCTTTCACAGAAAATAAATGAGTATAAGCTGGGAACAAGATACTGGATTCGAAATAAGCATGATATTCTGAAAAGCGGCGTTTCACTCTGATTTAATCGGCTGTCATTTTAAAAACATGAATCAAAATGATTTACAATACCTTAATTTTATTTTGATTTTTGAAGAAAAAAATCTTTTGCATCTTTTTCTTTTACATTTCTTATTTATCTTAAATGAACTTAATTCATTTATAAATATATAGATAAAATACTGCATTTAAATCAAATATTCTTGTTCAGCTTTTGAATAAAGATGCATACATATTTTTATACACTAGAGTAGTATACGGGCCTCTTTAGGGTCAAAAAGTAGGTCAAATTTGACCCTATAGAGTGTAAACAATGATGACGGTTCATTAATAGGTATGGGCGGTCATGTTACTCTTTATAGTAACTCGTTTATGGTAAAGCGCATGTTGGACATCGCAGTAGTTGCAAGCAATTTCGTCGCTGGTCAAACAAGCTACAGGGTTATCAGTTAGCAGCAAAATTGTCTCTAATGAGCGAACAGCGCGCTAATGAACCAGCGATTACGGATCTGTAGTCGAGGGAAACGGGGTTCAGCGGATGAAATACCAACAAGTAATTACGTTTTATATTTTATTTACATAATATTTATATTAGAAGTAATAGTTTTACAGCTTTCGAAAACATATTTAAGTTCGACTGTGTCGGACAGTACAACACGGTTTTTATCTATCAAAAGGTTTAACAATATCTGTTAAATTCGATCTCTGTTCGCTACACAAAGTCAGATATATCTGGTTTGACATTTTTCTTCTATTTTGTTGATACGGCGTTCCCCTTCTTTCTTTGCATATTTGTCTCTTTTCCATTTTTTTAATTATCCCACTTATGCGGCGGCATCAGATTTAACGTCTTGTCGACCGCTGTTAAACAGCTAGTCTTGTCTCGCATTCCAAGGATACTGACGTTTCCACCACTTTAAATAACGTTTTTGCTTTTTTTACCTCGCTTGACCATTTACGTTGCAGTTGCTTAATGTGTTGCCCAGTCGATGAAATCAGTCATTTTGTATATACACGTTTCTTCTCGTGTCTGTTCTTACGTACTGATCTTCATCTTCGGATCGTTCCGAAACAAGGATTTCATTAAGATCGGGCTTATATATTCGTATAGCCTCCGCTATCGTCAACGGTACGGATAGTTGCGAGGTTGTTTGTAAACGTTCTACCGTGTTCCTTTAAGATCTATAAAGGGGACATCGGGTCAAGTAGTAGACAGAGACGAGTATATCTCTTAAAATGTCCCTGGACGTTTTTCTTAATTCTGGAAACATACTTTATTTGTTTGCGTGCTGCCAAGCTAGGGGTGCACTCCGGATAGTTTTCTGCTGCCTCGGTCTGAACGATCTTTTGATACTTGTTGAAAAGTATAGGGTGACTCAATATATGCAAAACACACCAGTCTTTGTTCGGAAAATTTGCTTTGCATCCATCATGGTTTTCCGGTAGTCCGGGTGGCAAGGGAGTTTTGATAGCACTAAGTAACGCATCATTATCAATTTCATTACTATCGTCTTTGCCATCTTCATCATCGTCACAATCATTGTCAGTATCATCAATCTCATGATCATCTTCAACGACAACACGTTCGTTGGTTTTATCGCCATATTCCTCTACCCTACTTTTACAACACCGTTTGTAGAAAGCTCGTCGTCAGCCGACAGTTTTCGCTTGCTAGGTTTAGAAAATATGTCAGTACGCTAGATTACCAGGTTTCAAGTCTACCACCAGGTAGCCGTAGGGTTTAGACGTCGCTTGTTTAAACATCTTCATAAACAACCCGCTATTAGTGGGTATATTCTCTTCGCCAATGTTGCAACTTGTTGTCTATCGACGGGTTGTTACACAGTACCACGTACTGTGTGTTTAAAGCAAAATCTCTACACGCTTTCCCTGTGGAAACAAGATTTGTGTCAGTATATCACTGACAAATTTCTATGGTGACTTCCTTTGGTTAAAAGATCGGCGAAACGCTTGTCGCATATTGTTCCGCCATCAAATCGTCAAAGACGATCAGATTCTTTTTAGTAGGGTCTTTATAGCGAGGAGTGCTTAAATGGTCCGGAATGCCATGAACAAATTCGATAGTAGCACCAAATGATCCTCTCGGGGAATGGATTGAGGAGATCAGAAAGAAAGAGTTTTCTCGTCCACTCAGTTTGGCCGCTTCCAGTTGGACCAGATATAACCATTGTGTTGGGATGTTGAAATGTCATTTACTCGGAGGTCTGAAAGTTGGTATTGGTCTCAGAAGAAAAACTCTTTCCGTGTTTATAACGTTGATGTCTGAGCATAGCGTCGCGTCGAGAATACAACTGACAAATGGGACAAGTATTCATTGGTAGGCTTGAAGAAGACCTCTTCTTACAGACTTGTCGTCAACACTTACAGTCATAAAACAAACTATGCACTTATTCTTACATTTTTAGTCATTTTGCATATTTTTGCCAGTGGTGGTTGTGAAATTAACAGTGGTGGTGGTGTCGGTGGTGGTTGTGATAGTAGTAGTAGTAGCAGTAGTAATAATAGTGGAGTGTTGGTAGTAGTAGTAGTAGAAGTGGTGTGGTAGAAGTAGTAGTTGTAGAAGTGGTGGTAGTAGTAGTATTGGAAGAAGTGGTGGTGGTCATTCAACCAGTCAATCAATCTAAAACAAGACAGGGAGAAAGAAAAACACAATATAAAACCAACGTCTATTGACTGGATTTCGGTTTAACAGCAAAGGCTTAGTTCTTTTCTACATTTTAATTTCGATTAATTTACACACACGCATATTTGTATAAGAAATAATTGTGAAAAAACATTCACGCTTTGTTTTTATTTACAGTCCGTTCAAACATTCACTGTCTTGCTATCTCCTTTATCTTCGTAAATAATATATACACAAACAGAGATAGCTCTTCTTGGTGATAGCTTAATGATCTTGCATAATAATTATATACTAAGATCGTACTCAAAATCAAGAATTGTTCTTTGCTTTTTCATTTAAACGGTATTTACCAAATGTTATGACGGCTTTTACCCTCGGCATTCTTAGGCATCCTAGGATGTTTCTTACGTAAGTATTTTCTACTGTAGCGCAAATCAAATAAAGTATTTTACTTCACGTTTTGAAATGGCATTTGAACATGGTTCCCGTTAGAGTGCATACCCAACTACCTTCCAAAGAATAAGACTTGGGGAGATGAATCCAACATTTAGATGGGTCGTTATTCTTACGTATATCGCCACTTCCCTTTATTTATAATACACATATCACGGTAACTGTTTTGATGTCCGATTAATTTTCTTTACCGTTATTTTGACCCTTCTCATTAGTTTCTTTCACCCGGGGATCCTTAACACGGACTGTCTGACATGAAGCGACCTTATATGACCCCTCATTAGGGTCGACGTGTTTAGACACGTCTCTGTGTGATTGTGAAATACCTTGAGCGTTCATGATGTATTGATGTTATTTTCTCCCGTTTATCTATATATGCCATGTGTTTCTTTGTAAATATACCTCACTGTTTTCTTTTGACGGAAGATATATATATATAACTCTAAAACTCTAAAATACGTTATTCAAGATATATACGCATTTTTTTATGAAATCTAACGTATACTAACTCATCGCATGCTATTTTCTGTATATTGTTGGGAAATTTAATTAAATAAAAAAATAAGTAAATGAATCTCGAAGTGTCCGCCTTGCACATACGCTATACCATAAACGAGTTACTATAAAAAGTAACATGACCGCTCATACCTATTAAAAGAACCGTTATCATTGTTTACACTCTATATGGTCAAATTTGACCTACTTTTTTACCCTAAAGAGCCCCATATACTATTCACACGCATGTGAAGTCCTTCAAATTATCGGAATTCACATTCTTTGTGTGTGTGTGTAAAAGTGGTCAATTCGAGTTATATGTCAAAATTTTTATTTCATTTTGTCCGTCCATTTTGTTTACATTTCTCTGTATTGCATTTTTTCTTTTCATTTTCTTTCTTTTTTTCTACTTTCCAACTTATTATGTTAAAAATATAAAAGTGTAGCTTTACGCTTAGAAAATAGAAACAAGCTGAAGGACAGAAAGAAAGACAAACAGACTGAAGGACTTATCTAGAAAAAAAAAACATTTTAAAGGCAATATCTTACTTAAATAAATGATTCAGTAAAATGTCAACTGACCTGGGTAGGGTAAAAGAAACCATGGGTTGTCGGAGATTATATCAACACGTGCGTCAGTTCGTGCCTGATACTCCCCGAGGTCAGGATTGTCCGTAAAGACGCCAAGTGACGTCAAAATTCCACATACGGCCCAGTTGATCAGGATTGATATCAAGATCTGAAAATGACAATGAAATTAGTTCCCAAACAATAAAAAATAGTTCCCAAACATTGAACATAATACTCAAATCTCGACCAAGCTACTTTTGGTATCATATTTCATAGACGAAATGAAACGAAACGAAGTAAGAATGAACGTGCTGCATGCATGTGCTGTCGGATGGGTAAAACATTTCTTGCGTATCGGAAATAATAAGTGGTGCTAGAAATCATATTCGGACCACCTCTTTTTCAGACAGCTAACATGACGTCATAATGTTAATCAAAGAAACTCACAATAAATTACTACGCTGCTATAAAGCAATAGTTTAAAGTATTCGCTTAAGTTGCAGGTGAAAACTAATTGACAATAACATTTGAAACGTTTCAGTGCGCCAATACGAAAAGATGAAATATTGATTTCGGGGTGACGGGCTGACGGGTCGATATTACAAAGATCCGAAATTTCGGCGCCTCGCCCCGAAACTCAAACATTTAGTGTTGTTGCCCTGCTAAACTTTGCCTTTACCCCGAAAACCGGCCACATTATTACTATTATTTACCGCAAACACCTGGTGTAACGGATAACGAATTATCCTACATCCGTCCAGAGGGCGTCCAGACTGGAATTGGCATGTTGTACTTGCTCAAGTATAAAAATAAAATCACGGCCACGCCGACTGTCCTATAAATAGAATCAATTATGCAAATTATATGAAACATTGTTAACATTGTGCATGTGCAAAACTATGTTCTTTAATATAAAGAAAATGCCACGTCAGTCACAGTGCAGATGAGGAACCTAGCAGGCCTTAGAAGAACGTGATGAACGAAATCGTTATAGGCCGTAACAAACGGTAACTTGGAGGCGGCCAGTGATATCTCAGAATGAAAAAGTTGCTACCCTTTTGAAGGCCTTCTTTTTTATACTGTAGGCACAAACGTGCTCAAAAGCTACCCAATGCCCGCGTTTCATCTAGAGAAGGTTTGGCAGTACGTGAGAAACGTGCCAGACTTTGATCAGAACGATCTGCCAATCTCTGTTTATATATCTGCTTGAGCTAAACTCAGTAGCTGAAATTTGTAAATTTACTACGAGACATATATGCCTTGTGTGATACATCAAGAGAATGTGAAACGTGGCTGCCTAACTAATGTAGATATAAATGTCGGCAGTTAGAATTAAATGTCTGCTTGCCTGGGTTTAACGTTCCATCGACAGTAATTTAATTTCAGGGACATTGTTTACATGAGATAGGTATAGTGTTGCGTTCCTAAGAGCAAGGAAGAAAAGATAAACCAATGCCAATTTTTTCGACTTTAGTGTGTCGCTGTCGAAAATCGAACCTACGACACCCGATTATGGGGCGCACGTTTTAATTACTTGGCAACAGCGACCGATTGTTCGGGAATGACATATGTCAACATAAAAAGGAAATTCTGTTAAGTAATTGTGACCGAAGAAAACACTGGTTAAACACTTCCGGAAAATAGAGCATACGTCATTGCGATGGGCCAGCAGGTCTCCACGAAGTTCAGGACAGGACTGACGAGGAAGAGAAAGATCAAGATAAGGGAGGGGACAATCGTCATGGGGCCAACGAAGCGCAGCAAAACCCCGATCAGCCCAGTGAACCCAAACATGGCGTGTACCACACCTGCAACCATGAGGCTCCCCTGCAACTGCAAGAAATATCAAAAAATGCCTTTAAGACGCACATAATATTTACAGTTTATATTTATTTTATAGTTTTATACAGTTTTTATACTTATTGTATATAATCGGTTCAACGAAATATTTCGTTGCCTGTGCTTAGAAGGTTCAATCCGTCAATCCCTAGAGTCTAAATTAGAGATCTTGACTCCGGAATTGCAAATTTCTAAAGTTGTTTTTTACTGAATCATAAAATATTTTAGTCACTATAATTTTATTTCTTTATATATAAAGGGACTGATTGCCAAATAGTATCGCACTCTCGTCAATCGGTTTATTATAAAAGGAAAAAAATGACATTTTCAGTATTTAGAATCCAGAATGTGACTCTAAAATAGAGGGTCCGGTAAGTCTTTTAGAACGCATCATTAGACATAACCAAAAGCTTTTGAAACGCTTGCAGGTCACATTATCCTTTGTGGTAAATCTATTTTATTTACTTCTTCCTCACCGCGATATTATGCAGTTGCTGGGATGTTAAACATACAGACATACAGAGATAGGGCATTAGATGCATTAATATTTTGGGAAAATGCTGCCATAATCAAACGCAGGATGTCGGTGTATACACAATGTAACGGTCTCTATGGAAAGTTGGAATATCTAATAATGGTGTATATTTTGGCTTATGGAACAACTTGACTGTGATTATTATTATTATTATTATTATTATTATTATTATTAAAGATTTGGTCCAGCAAATTAATTCTTTGTCCGAAGTGATGACATAAAGAACAAAACCGATTTAACGATATATAAATTTAAGCATCTTGTTCACAGATGATCAGTAGAAATAAAAAAAATAAATAACTACTCTCCCTCGTTTATGTTGAAAAAGATTTTGTTTCCTGATAATAAACTCTGCAAGTGTAGGTCACATTGAACCGGAAAAAGCTTTTTTCGTAAACGCATCTTCAGCAAAATCGGTTAAATATAGAATACGGTATCCCCGAAGCTGGTGCTTGTGGTACCACGTGACACGTTCCGCAACATGGTGTCTTCACCAGTTCAGGGTAGCGATTTCGTTAGTTCAGCCTATGAAGTTAGTGTATACGCGAAGAATTTGATCAGCAAAGTGATGGCAAATGAAAATAGATAGCTAAATTTAGGTTTAAAATTTTGAATATTGTTTCAATACCGTCTGTGACGGGAAACCACCGATTTTTTTCCGACACTAACGGGTGATTGTATTGGGGGACGTCTTTATATGGGTGATGCTAGACGTACTACATACACATACGAGTCAAAAATCAAATTCTCAGTCAATGACCTTCTGTGAACGAGCTACTTTAAAGCACCCTACCGATCTAATATTGTTAAGAATTCGTTCCATACTGATGTCGTCACCGGTAGAATTCGCCAGCATAAAGAGGGTAGCGTTTGTAGGCTCAGGTGCTGTAAATATTGAATTGCTTAAATGTATTAATAAAATAATTTTTGCATTCATGCCATGATTATTAATTAAAATAAATATTATAAAGAAATTGCGTGATATTTAAACATAACAACCATCTAAATATATACACAGGTATCATCAAGAAAATCATGTTCTCTCATTTATCATCATCATCCTCATTAAAGTATTTGTCATAATCGTCGTCATCATCTCAAGCGGCAGCAGCAGCAACAACATTATTTACATCACCACTATCAGCAAGAAAAACATCAATATAATCATCATCATCATCATCATCATCTCCATCATCATCATCATCATCATCATCCCTTACCACTATGGGCAGACCGTGACTTGCTGGTACAAAAGGCATCGTCAACTGTCGACACAAGTAGGAGAGGAACCACATACTCGGAAGCAGGGCCTTGGAACAAAGGCAATCTGCAACAATTTTACCTAAAGCGTTAGATATACCGATAATTATGTTAAGCTCATTATCAGTGTTTTTTTAAAAGCTACAGTTGGTGTGAAAATGATATTCTAACGATAAGATGGTAACCTTTGAATTTGCGGATAGTGAGTGGCAATACTAATCATCATCATCATTATCATTATCATCATCATCATCATCAAACACTGACCCATCAATTATGATTAATATGTCAGTAAAAGCGCATTTATTTAAGATTCTGATCAACCATTGTTTTTTTTGTTTTTTTTGTGCTTTTTTTGTGTGTTTTTTTCGGACGATATTCATGTCGCTAACTTCATCAAATGTAGTTTAGAAATATTTGATCAGATTATAAATCGACTATAACAGAAATTATTTGAAATCGCTGTCTCAACACATGTACTTTATCTACGTGGATGTTTGAAGGGGAGGGGCATTGTTCTTCGTCGATGTGAATGTGGAAGGACTTACGCAAAAAACATCACGCCAAAGCAGGCATATTTTAACAAACGTGACTACGCGTGTATTTGTCTGTAGGAGCTTTATATAGCCTCATTAGTTAAACCGAATATGCGTATTCATTTTAGGGTGTTTGGCTTCATGGTATTTATGTTCACAAGGTAAACAATGTATAGTCTTTTTTTTTACTAAATTCAAAAGGGCTAGCTATTATTCAAATTTGGACAAAAAGACGCTGTGTACATCCTAAAATAGAATGGGACGTAAAAAATCAAACAACTAAACATCCTAATATTGACCAACCATGTGTCAGAAGTTAAATTACATTATTATATGAACTTACAAAATACCAAAACTATTTTATGACACCTCGGCCATTTCATTGAAACACCTCGAAGTTTATCTACTGGTTTGGGCCAGTGGTTGCAAAGTCGTTACGTAAGAACATTTTCAATTTCAAAAAGGGCCATAACTCTGTCAGTAATGATCCAATCTCAAAACTTAAAACGGTATTCCTTGCCGTTTGAGCATTGTTTCATTGCGATTCTTTTTAAAAATGCGTTTAAAAATCTACGATAAACAGGTGCACGAATGCACGAATGGTGTTTCAGCCTTGTAGCACCCCGCCCCTTATAACAAACGAGACGATGATTTTACCTGATTCCGAGCAAAGTCATTACAATCGTGGCGATTCCGCTCATGAACAAGTTGGAGCTGAGGAGTCGGGCCTTCATGACGTCATTATCAGATGCACAGACAGCCTCAGCCACAAGGAGAGAGACGATCAAGTTGCCGGAGAGAGATAGAAGACCTTGCTGTAAAGGAAAGCTAGTTTAAAGGTATTCATTTTTACGCTTTTGTTTCTTGTTTTTGTTTTGATTTTTAATGTCTGTGAGTTATTACAACTCGCACTTATCCTTCCCGACGTTTCATGAGTTGAACCAGTCCTTTCCAACTCGGAAGGTAACGAAAAATTATCAACGGAAACAAAGTTAGAACCCATCATCTTTGGATCGGCCGTTATGTACGCTAGCTACTAATGGACAGCAATGCGTTTGCGTCATGAATAACTCTCAAGTAAAGGATATAGACAACTTTAAATGATATAATTAATGAAATAGACAGAACAAAAAACACTGCTTGTGATTAAGTTCAGTCCTTCACTAACCTGCTATAATGAATATTCCAAATCGGTAAATAAAAAAAAATAATAAAATAAATTAATTAAAAAAACAACATTTATCTCCCTCTAATGTCAAACAAATCATCGAAGGCACCCTAACGGCAAAAAACAAAAACAAAATTGAAAATGTTTGTCATTAGGCACAGGTTCAGATACATATAACTGCATGTCTAAACTTTCATATATGTAGCTTTTTCTCATCTCGCCACAATCGCATGCACCGGTCCCGGTGACCTGGTGGTTAGAGCGTCCGCCACGAAAGCGGGAGGTCGTTGGTTCGATCCCCGGTGCACGACATACTAAAATCGTAAAAAAAATGGTATTAGTATAGCTCCCTTGCTTGGCACTCAGAGTACAGCGGTAGTTCCAGGACTGGTTGGCCCGGTGTCAGGATAATGTAAATGGGTGTGGTATCATGTCATATGTCTACGGTGTGGTACTACAGTGTGGCAGTACTATATATCTGCCTCAAGTAGACATCGTCTCCGAATGACTGAAATACTGTCGGTGGGACGTTAAACCCAGTAAACAAACAAACACAATTGCGTGCAAGAAAATAGGTTGATGGAAAATAATAAAAAAAAGTGACAAAACATGTTTTCACTCTAAGAGCAGCGAATACTTGAAAGAAATTTATTTTTTTCTGAGATTGATGAAAAAAAAGAATGTTGTGGCTTGAGTAGTCACGGTTTTGCAATATTACTAAAATTAATACACGTCTTTCTATTCATCTTCCATTGATATATTTATCATTGCCCTCTTTAAATTACAATACATCTTCCAAAAATATTCATTATGTTTCATTAAGGATACATTGTGCATTGTGGAAACGCACTTTGGGGTCCGATGCACTTTGGGGTCTGACACATTTCGAATTTGGGTAGGATCTTTAAACATATGTTTAAGAAATAATATGAATTTGCCTGAAGGGAAGTGGTTTCGACGACTATTTTGCCAGACTCATCAGTAAGTTTGCTAATATAGAATGATTTAAGGAGTGTTATGGGCGGAAATAATGGGACATATTTTTTTAATTTGACACCAATAAACAGACATTTGCTTCTCGTTCAGCACCTCGATATTAAACCATATTGCTAATATATTGAAATATAAAGACATCACTGAATTTGGCCTTAACTATGCACACTGTTCCAATTTGTAGAACATTTTTACCCCCATCATCATCATCATCATCATCATCAACAACATAATCATCATCATCATCAACATAATCATCATCATCATCATCATCATCATCATCTTGATCGTCATAATCATACTGAAGAAATGGTTTTATCTCTTGTTAAACAAAGACACAAAGACTTAGGCGGAGATAAAGTCATTTAGAGCTAACTTTTAAACATATTTATGATTTTTTAACGATGAACTCGTTACACGTTTTTTTGTACATTTCAAAATTGTTATGGTAATAACATACGCATTTATGAAAGAATGAGTCTATGCAACTACTCTACAGTTATTTGGATTCTACACTCAATGTTGTTGTCGTTGTTGATGCTGCTGCTGTTGTTTACTATTTTGTTTTTTGAGTATGACTATTATCCTTATTATTAGTAGTAGAAGTACCATTTTGTTGTTTCTGATAACGATTATTGTTATTATTAATAAAGTTAATTAGCAATAGCTCAGTGGTAGAATGTCCGCTCTTTCCACTCTCCGGTGTCCGCCAAACCAAATTGGTACCAGATGGACCCTTGCCTGCTCTTGGCAAATTAGGGTTGCTCAGTACTGGTTCTACCCAGGAAATTATACACATATATATGCCGGGCACGTAAAGAACCAAGGGGTCAGTTCGCAAAGTGATCTAGGATATCGCACCCGGACTCCCTTGTATGCAACCACTGTCTTTTCCGATGCTGTCTCTTCATCAAAAAAAAAAATAAAAAAAATTGATACAGGACCCCTCGTGGGTTAACCTTGACCACAAGGTCTAAACAAATGGTCTGGTCAAAATAATCAGAAAATGATTGATATCCATTATAATAGAAGAAATTATTTCATATTTAATTATAAGTAAAAAAAAAAAAAAAAAACCATAAAAGTATGATCTCTTTAAGATATGACTTTCGGCAACAAAATTCATTTTGAAGGAGTGCAGGTCACACTCCGAGGTCTGGACAGTGCAAAATGTGCGGATAAACCCTAATTAAACCTTATATTGGACGATTATTCTTTTTCAAGAAGCTATACATGTATGCTGTTTAGAGTTGCTATTTGTGTAAAATATTATAATATAAACTGTTTTCTCTGTGCATAATATAATGCTGAATATAATCAAGTATAGGAATAATTGTTAAGGTAGAAAAATGTCACCTCGGTTCAGAAGCAGTGATACATAGGTAATTGTAGGTTCAAACTTCGATGACATCTGGATTATGTAAAGGATTCCCTAGACGCAAAGTACAGGCCCACCCCAGAAATTATTATGGAGGGAGACGCATTATTATTATTATTTTTATTATTATCATTTTTTCAATATCATTATAAATAAGATTAAACTTCAAAATAAGATTTATTATTGCTACCATTATCAGTTGTAGTATGATTGTTATCATTATCTAGTAATAGTAGTGGTAGTAGTAGTAGTTGTTATATCAAAAGGAAACCTACCTGCAACCCACATACAATAGAAATATGAATCGGCGGCGACTCGTTGACTCCGTATATCAAAGGTTTACTCGCGTAATCTATTTCCACAACTCTGTCAGATTCTTGAATATCGAAGTCCTCTCTGTAGTCAACAAGCCCTTCCTCCGCATTTGCAAGAAGCACACCAGTTTGTTCTTTAGCCACACCGTTACCTTCTAACATTTCTTCGTGATTTTCGTTTATTTGAGTGTAGTTTTTCGCAGATATTTCTTTTTCTGTTTCCATCTCAGGATTTTTATTGGCTTCAATGTTATTCTTTATGATGTTTTCAACCATAAAACAGATATTTCCTTCTTAATTTCCACGTTCTGATTTTTTCTTGAATGTAAAGTCCAATGTTCACGTATGCCCAGTCTGCGCTACACCGTGGTTTTGAAAAAAAAATGATTTCTCATAATACAAGGGCGTATATAGGCTCGAAAAAGGGGGCTGCCACTTGGACAAAGAGAGTAAACAGTATCAAAACTAAGGTGTTTCATGGCTTTATAAAAAAAACTGTGGTCTTGGTAGTAAAGACTCAGATTCAATCTCTCCTGTAACATCCATACAAAATAGGCACAAATAGAACTAGTTTATCAGGTTTACTTTATAACTCAAAATCATTTCCGGGCTACTTTGGGATAACAAAGTAGTGTTCGTAAAATGGGGTATATGATTAATTGATCGAGTTTAAACTCCATCGTAAATTCATGATGTAGTAAACTCTTTAATAGCGGTCACCATTTCTACGGAGGCAACCTGCTTAAAGCGGCCAGCATTAAAATTTAACCCCCTAGTATCCCTTTCAAAAAGGATTGATTTCATGTTGATATGCTCAGACAAAAACAAAAGATTATGTTAAGACAAACATACACAAATAAACGTAATTTACAAATATGCATATATAGCACCTAATTAAATGTTAATTTATGGTCCATATGAGTGCAACTGAATAGCATTAGAAATACATGTACTTATTATGTGATAAAAGTTGACAAACATTGATTGACTTGTTACAAAGTTACACAATAAACATGCTTTCAATTTGACTGAGATTTGATATATTATTTACACGTTGCCTCATATAGACTTATTTTGACGCAATGCAACAGAATAGAACCAGACCAGATAGCTCCTTGCTGGAGCCCTCAATTCTTCCGTTTACTCACACAAATCTACATAGTCTGCACAGCAAAGAAAAATACATTGTGCATATACCATTTAAATATCAGTAAATTAATATTTAAAAAGTTACAAATTTAAACATTAATATTCATGAGGCAAAGGGTTAAACCCCCAGTTTTATCGACAAAAGAACTACATCCGCGCTATCAAAAGGTTCTTAATAGTGACATACGATGTGTTTATGCAGTCAAATTATTCACAAACATATGAAATATGGAGTTAATTCTTGCTAGTTTTAAAACGAGAACACAAACTTGCATCTTCATAAATTACGCTATCTTAGGTTGTCTTATGTGGGATAACCCGGTCCCAGTGGCCGAATGGTTAGAGAGTCCGCCTCGTTAGCCGGAGTTTCTAGGTTCGATCCCCGGCGCCAAGACATACCAAAGCCGTAAAAAAAGGGCGCTGGTATAGCTCCCTTGCTTGGCGCTCAGCGTACAGCGGAAGTTCCAGGACTAGTTGGCCCGGTGTCAGGATAATGTAACTGTATGTGGTATCATGACTTATGTCTACGGCCAGATACTACAGTGTGACAGCACTATGTCTGTCTCAAGAAGGCATAGTCTCCAAATTACTGTTGACGGGACTTTAACCCCAATAAACAAATATATAAAAGACAAAAAAAAAGCTGACACACATTTAAGTTTTTAATTAATTCAACCCAACAAACTAAACAATAAACATATGGTGGATAATGGAAATGTCAACGAAAGTGTTGGCAATTTTTTTTTTTATGTTTTAAGTTATCAAGTACGATTTTTGATTCAGTCAAACGTATCATGTCACACGCAATTTCTCATTTTGTGACACAAATGACTAATTTACTAATTTACTTGAATACTCCCATTATATTTTATGATGTTGAAAATTGTGACAAAAAGATTGGCTATATATTATCTTAAAGAAAACTACTGATATGATTCACGTCAACTATCATGTCACGCGACGTCAATTTCTTCAAAAATTGTATAGCTTGAATTCCACCAACACTACTAAGTTATACTTAAATTCTTAAACTAAATAGATATACATTCCGCCATTACTATTTTATGAAATATTCAAATTCAAATTGGGGGAAAATGCTTTCCACCATTATTGGTATACGATAAATTAAAAACCATGACAACATCCACATAAACTATTCCTATATAATTAACAATATTTAAGAAATTAAATATTTGTGTATTTCTATTAGAGAAAAAAAATAATGAAAGCAACCAAGTGTTTGAATATTACTTTGAGTTAGGTATTGTTGGTGGAATTTTCGAGTCGGATCTTACTTGTAGCCAGCCCCAAAAGGGGGACCCACTATATTTAACATGGGGTGTCGAGGCGGTATATGGAGAATTTGCGACTCTTTCTTCATAGTTAAAACAATGTTCTTTTAACACGAAAATTCGAGATACTGTCTATTCTTTGGTTACAGTCCACTTTTTTTAAGTCCGTCACGACCAGCTCTTTTTGCATGATTTCAATTTAATCTTCCTGTTTAACCATGAAAACTAAACATTTTCGAGTCAATCAAGGAACATGATGTTCGCCAAAAGGCGTGCGTTTATTTTTAGAAAGTTCTTGGATTTGGGTCCAAGTAAAGGAACATCGCAAGTTGTGTTTTGTCTCTGTGGTGCAGTTGGCACCAAGATCGAACCCCATTGACTTCTTCTTTTTTCTTTTCTTCCTAATGACTTCCTTGGCTTCCCTTACATCTTTTCTTTTCACCTGACAAGCATATTTGCAGTTTTGTAGTATCATTTTTAAACCACAGATTATATAGCAGTTTGAACACAGATCACTGCTTTTCGTTTTGCCTTACATTTAGCAGCTATTCACTCATTTGCCCAATTAACCTCTCTATTTAACATAATTAAATAGTCCTTTAAGCAGGACTGTACTGTATTTACAAACAGTAGTCGGTTAATCTATAGCTTTACAATTTGATGCATGTTTATTGTTTTTGCATATATTTAAAATAGTATTGGATATTTTAAAAATTTTTAAAAAATTTTTAATTTTTTTGATATTCCCTCTCACTATATATTAAAAATATTTCGACTGGTAGGTCAAAGACCATTGACAGTTTATGTGACTTTCAGAGCTTTCGAAAGCTACGCAAAAGAAACTTTTGGAAATACACATTTACAAGTTATGCCCTCAACATATTTACAATGTCGATTGGCTTTGTTTGTGGGCCCCCTGTGATACTTTGTATCACAGTTCTTCTTGTTGTCTCTGTAAATAATGCTCTTTTTTCTACCGTGGGTGCGACTCGTGATGCGAGTTTCTTCTGTCAACATTGATGGGAGTTTATTTTATGGACATAGAGAATAAAACATTTCGGAAAAAGGGCATGCACAAGAATGTAATTGTCATTAATCATATCCTGTAATTTTCTTCTTTTTTTTTTTCTTTTTCTTTTTTTTTTTTTTTCATTTTCGCCATAAAATTGTATAGCATTATGCGCATCAATGTTGATGATAATACAGAAGGGAAAATTTATGTCAAGTTGACAGAACAGAAATAGTTTGGATAAATATCTGAGAGTTTAGCTGATGAAAGTGGTGGTAGTGATTACGAAGGTGATGTTGTCGTTGATAGATAATGACGATGCTAAAGCTTCTTCTGCTTATGTTGTTAAGAGAATAAGAAAACATTTCCCTGTCAACAACATTCTTATTACAATATTACGTTACAAATATTTCTTGTAATATCTATTTATTTATTGTTTGCATCGCTTTTGATGCTTAGCATCAATTCATTTAAAATCAGTTTTTATTTTCTGCAAGGCTTAAATATATAAATTATTTTAAATCAATTTATATAACAAGAAAGTAGCTTAAATACAAGACGTTGTTTCATCTGGAGTGGAAACAAATTCGGGGAAAAGTGTTTAATTCTATATCCCAAGACCAATGACGTCACTCCATAAGCCTTGTAATAGCAAAAATAAATACCATGCCGCCGCTTCTGTGGTTTCACTTTTTTCTTCATTTTTCTGCAATTTGTTTTTATTAGCTCACATGAGCACATGTGCTCAAGATGAGCCATTAAGAAGGATGAATATTCGTCGTCCGTCTGTCTGTCGTCCACAATCAGTTTTTTAAGAAATCAAATGGAATTTTCTCAAATGTACTGTAGAACAGAACTTCTTAAAAAATCATGTATTCCCTCTTCAATTGAATTGTGGAATAAATTACCTGTAAATGTAAAATCAGCGGGATCTTTCAGTTCATTTAAACATTGTTTACAAAATTCTAATATTTACAAAGTTTCTAATTACTTTCTGTATGGTAAGAGATATTTAAACCTTAAAAAAAAAATTGTGATCGTTCAATAATCATTTATCAATGAATCCCAATTGTATATATTGTAATGTTTTGGAGGATGAAGAACATTTTCTCTTCAACTGTAGGCTTTACGATAGGATACGTTTTGATTTATTCAGGCGGACCAGAGCATTTCATCCTCTCAATACTGAATTACTATTGGCAGGAAGTGAAATATTATCAGTTGAAGAGAATATTCAAATTTTTGAAGCTGTCCACCAAGTTATTTCAAAATTAAACAGATTTAATTGATGCATTTCTATATAAATAATTGTATCCGTATTTTATTATTTTATGCTAGTACCTGTGCAAGACTGCTGATATTCTTGGGGCAAAAACTTTCTTTTACGTGCACCAATAACCAAGCTATTGTCTGCTATATGTACGTGTTTATGTGTTGATGTATATGGGTATATATATATATGTGTGTGTGTGTGTGTGTGTATGCATGTGTGTGTATGTATATATGAATATATATATATATATATATATATATATATATATATATATATATAAAACAAACTTAACTGCTTCTTTCTTTCTTTCCTCTCTCTTCTCCTCCCCCCCCCCCTTTTTTTTAAATTTCTCAATCCTTTTATTTTTTTTTCCATCTCTACTTCTTTGATTTCAGATGTACATTTGTAAATATTTGATTATTTTCATTATTTATTCATGATATATGTGTAGATATGTATGTGTGTGTGTGTGTGTGTTTTGGCTATCTATGTAGTAGATCCTGCACCTAGCTTCTAATTTTCTTAATTTCTCAGTCTCAGCAAACACCATTTAATCTATTTAAAATAAATTCTAAAAGGCATTAATTTATTTATTATTATTATTATTATTATTATTATTATAATTATTTTTGTATTTTTATTATTATATTTTATTTTATTTCATGACTATGATTCAAATATGACGAGCTGTTTAATTTTGAATGTGGCTTTTTTTTTTTTTAATGTGCAGGATTTGGGTACCATACAAATTATGTAACATGTGACCTTGTTTATTGTTAAATAAATGTATAGGGGAAGGGCCGTAACTAATGTTGCTAGAACTTGTGGCCCGGCCCCATTTCAATGTTTAATTTGAAATAAAATATGTTTAAACTAAACTATCAGTTTTTTTTGCACTCTTCCAGCTTCATTTCTTTAGCAATCGTATTCAATTTTTATGGCAATGTTTATTACCATAATCTCTTGGCCAAATTCGATTATGGCTGATATCGTCCAATTAGGTCAGGATTTACGGCCCTAAAAAAAGCCAAATTTCACTTTGTTTGCACTTTAACATCTTCATTTGTTAAGCAATCATCTTCAACTTTATGACAATGTGTTTACCCCTTAAACTCTCGGCCATGCTCGAGTTTGGCTAATATTTAACCTGTTGTCAATATTTATTGCCTTAATCTCTCGTCCAAGTTTGATTTTGGCTGATATCACCCGATTAGGTCAGGAGTTATGGGTCCTTTTTTATATTAAACAATTGCAAATTTCACTTTGTTTTCACTCTAGCATCTTCATTTGGTTGTATCATCATCCTAGTAAATATCTGAATGTGTGGAAAATAATAGTGTTTGTGTTTGCTAATTATTCGACTTATTTTCTATAGTTTACTATGACTCTTGGGTAATTGTCCGGTGCAATTTTTTTTAAGCGTAAATGACCTGTTTCTACATAATCCATTATTTTTGGGGAAAAATATGTAGTTTGCATGCTCAGTACGGCAAATGAAAATACACAGACGGAAAATTCTAACCGATGACTTTTTTACATTATCTGTTTTGAATTTGGCTTTTGAGGGTAGCTTTACATCATAGCTTATTGCCATTGTAATTCGCGACCACTTTCAATAAATTTCGCACTTATGGTTTACCTCTCACATATCCAAAAATGAAATAAAATCTGATTCTTACAATTCTCAAGGTATTGAGATATTTCCTAAATTTAAAATGATCGGTAAGAACTTTCCGTCAGTGAATTTATTAAAATGTTGCACAAACAAAATAACTGCAAGATATAGTTTACCCTTAGTAGAATGTCTATCAACCTTTAAAGCAACTCGTTCACAGACGGGCATTGACTAAGAACTTCATGTGTGTATTACCTCTATCCAACACCCATATACAGAAGCATGATCACTCAGTGTAACATTCCGTGATTGTTAAATTGGGTGGTTTCCCCATCACATGTTAGAGCGTTACGAACATCAGATCAAAAAACCTATAATTTAGAATTATAAATCTTTATTCAAAATTTATATTTCTTTGCGCTGTCACATGACTGAGTTCGTTATTGGTGAAGATGCCATGTTGCGAAATGAATCACGTGGTACAGCAAGCATCTGCTTTTGGAATACGAACTGGAATTCCCCGCTGTGCGTTTACGAAAAGTAGCATTTTCCCGAACATATTGTAACCGATTGCGAGAATGACAATACCGGATATCAAAATTAAATGCCCTCAAGCGGGCAAGATATACATGCACCTGATTGCGTAGGGTGGAAAAATTATTAATGAAAATGCTATGAATGAAACTATAACGTGTGCACCAGTTCACCCACCTCTGGCATGTAATATGTCCTTAGGTAATCTACGGTGAATATGGCAAATACAACTATGTCTTCCATTTGATGAGGTTAATCGATAAAACGGTTCCAAATTACAAACCACATTTTCTCATTTACTGTGCCAGTTTATGCTTTTCGCAACATAAGGGCTCTTGGTACTTTGATTAATTCTATCGAGCCCCTGTCAACGTGCTGCTTTAAAAGGAGAGGAGATTACAATAAAGCGGATATTAAAAGGTATATAACTTAAAAATGTTTGCTATGTACTGCCTCCGCTGTAAATAGTTACAAAAGAGAGTGGGGGGTTGCTGACTTATAATTACGTTGTCCCTCAACGCTGTGGGTTCGAATCCTGTTCAGCTTAATAAATCGGATTTTACACGTCAGGAAGCCTTCCAGCTGGTTTACATTATGTTGGTTGTTATGCCCGGGTGCCTGAAATAATGTACATAGGTCCATGGTTCTTTTTCTAACAGTTATTAACTAAATTTGTTGCCCTGGCCCTATGATCTAGATACTATTGAAGTTATAAACTTAAACGTTATGCACAATATAGTGCTGTGCTAAAAAAGGTGCTGATGAGGTAAATTATTTTGTGCATACCACTTAAGGAACGAAATCACATACATGCGGACGTACTGAATTGATGGAATACCACGTTCCTTAAATGTCGGACTGCACGTTGGTGTCCACCCAACTAAGGTCTTGACCACCTAAATGTGTACTCACTATAGTGTTGAGATATGACGGGCCGCATCATGGTGTCGATCAAATTAAAGTGTTGAAGATCTAAATACATGTTGATACCAAAATTTACGAACGTGCATTGACAGAAAAAATACTGTGTGTTGGCCTCAAAATGGTAATAAAAACCCACTAAGCTGGCGTCACTAAACTCATCTGTATTTCTGAATGTAACAAAACCGTGTCTCTTGCTTTTCGTTTTTAACGACAGTTTGCGATTGCGTTCGTTCTTGCACAGGATATCGTTTAGCGGCCGTATAGATGAAAAGCTGTGCAAGTAGCCATTAGATTTAGAATGACAGATCATGGCCCAGTCAGACCGAACGCTGCCATATAGCGTAACTAGTCCACGGACGAGACCAGGTAATCTGTGGAGGTCTCTCTCTAACAAGATCTTCACAAGGTATTCCTCTGACCTTTAGCTTGACAGCTATATATACTAGCTGGTAGTTATGTATAACACAACAAATAGCAACTATATCCTGTACCAAAAGGAAAAGGAATGAACATCAGAAGATTTAGTATTAGCAACAGTCAAAAGAGGTAGTAGACGTTGCAGCCACAACGACAGTCATGTCATACTCGTGGTGTATACTGTCAGTAACAGTGACATAATCGTACAACAATAGCGTCTTACTAGGGTCCGATAATATTACATAGAACAATACCATAATCGATGTACCCCATCCCCACCCCCACACACACACATATTTTTTTATACGATCGTGACATTGATCTTGATAATGCGGGTGTTTCGGGTAAATATGTCATCCATCATATTTTATTTGTGCAATGACTGACATCAGGGGCATAAAAAAGAGCCAAACAGATGGATGATCAGACATATCAGTGCCCTTTATGACACTCCCACAGACACCCAGAAACCCCAGTGAGTTGCATTCGTAAAATGGTTTCCTTTGCTTTTGCAGGCAATAACGGGAAAGAGAAGAGTAACCGGTGTGTTCGCCCAATTTACGAATGCAAAAACACGCCCTAACATTTCAAATGATACTTTATTGCAGGAGAACCCCTCTATTGGTCATCAAAGTACACTAGTACTTTATTATGTATCATCCATGCTCTTTCTTGTTCAGTACCCGTCACCGGTGGCCGAGTGGTTAGAGCGTCCGTCTCGGGAGCAGGAGGTCGTGGGTTCGATCCCTGGCCGCGACTTACCAAAGTCGTAAAAAATAGTATTGTTATAGCTCCCTTGCTTGGCGCTCAGCAAACAGCGGTAGTTCCAGGACTGGTTGGCCCGGTGTCAGGATAATTTGACTGGGCTTGGTATCATGTCACATGTCTACGGCGTGATACTGCATTGTAGCAACACTATATCTGTCTCAAGTAGACATCGTCTCCAAATGACTGAAATACTGTCGGTGGGACGTTAAACCCAACAAACAAACAAACTTGTTCAGTTTTTAAATTCCTCCGCTCAAATGGTTCGAATGAGGTGAAAGTGTATCATTAATTATTGGCGACCTTTTCTTAATTCCACGTGGAAGAACTAGTGTTGAACTGATTACGAATCGAAGAGGAATACCACGCTGATTAATCCTTAATCGTCAACGAATTAGGCATTTAATGTTTGTTCATTTCTGAACACATACGTATATAGTTTGACGTCACTGTCCTTTTGTTCTACATTGCTTCAGTAATATCTGACTTGTTAACTGAAAATATAACAAATAATGAAAAAGAAATTTTAAATTTCATTGTTGTGTTTTGATACTTTTTACACAAGCTTTGAATTCTTACTATAGTCAATAAACCATTGACAATCAATTAAGGTATGTTGACGACGTTTTACTCAAAACAAATTACCGTCCCCCTAACGTCGTCGTTGTCAAAAATACACAATGTACATATCATTGCAATACTGAACTGGATGATGATCTACGGTTGATGTTAACAAGAATGACGACCTGTCGTTGATGATAACAATGCTGACGAACTATCGTTGATGTTAACAAGAATGACGACCTGTCGTTGATGATAACAATGCTGACGATCTATCGTTGATGCTAACAAGAATGACGACCTATCGTTGATGATAACAATGCTGACGATCTATCGTTGATGCTAACAAGAATGACGACCTATCGTTGATGATAACAATGCTGACGATCTATCGTTGATGCTAACAAGAATGACGACCTATCGTTGATGATAACAAGGATGACAATTGTAGATGTTGATGTTGCTTATGATGATATTTTCTAATAAATGAATAAGTGATTGTGCGAGTAAGTGAGTGATAAGTGTGATGGTGATGATGACAAGCACTGAAAAAATGATGAAATTGGATTTCTTCTTAAATATACTTAATACATGTATAACCCATTATTCTTATTAACGCACTTTCGTGTTGAAGGTATAAGTCTGTTACCAAAGTTTGGTTAACAACAAAGTGCATTCCTAAATACGATTTTATTCAGAGCATGGTACAAATAGTGGTTTGATTGAGAAAATATTTTGACGTGCATTCGAGGTCCTCAAAGTGAGTGCGTGACACTGCATATGCGATAATTTGTAGACAAACTCCGTGTACTTATATACGAATGTATTTGCATACTAAACAGTCCATGCAAACTGACACGTGGCGGGCTCGTGATATTTGCATATTTTTTTTAAAAATAAATCAGACACCGCTGATACCCAGTAAGCAGATGGCAGTAAATGATTTTCTTGCTAGAGTGATACACAATCTGAAACAATATAATGACAAAAAGAGGAGCTTTCTTTTCAAAAAATAACTGCATGCACGGTTGTAATTCATGCATTTCTCTTTCTTGTGGAGACTTAACATATACATTTTTAATAGTATTTCTTACAAAAAGAGGAGCTTTCTTTTCAAAAAATGGTTGAATATTACTTCAGGAATAGTAAATGACATTGCGAAACGACTACTATAAGCAGACAACGTATTCTTTTTCTATAAAATTAAAGCCCACGCATTTTTAAAGCCAAGACTACCGAAACTGTGGAGAACAATGGAATGTCGGAAAATCAGTCCGCGAATTGTTTCCTGAAACGCTGATTATCCTCCGATCTCGTCTGTTTGTTTGTTTGTTTGTTTATTTATTTGGTTTAATGCCCCACCGACAGAATTTAAGTCTACTATGTCTACTTGAGACAAATAGAGTGCTGCCACACTGCACGCCGTGTACATATGGCATGATACCACATCCAGTCACATTATCATGACACCGGGCCAACCAGTCCTGGAACTACTCTTATATGATGAGCGCCAAGTAAGGGAGCTATACCAGTACCGTTTTATGACTTTGGTATGTCGCGGCCGGGCAAATAACCTACACCCTCCTTATTCTGGGGGAACGATATAACAAATCATGCACCAGGACCGGTGTATCCCGCGATTGTTTCTGTGGCATTGCCTGCACCGTCACTGGTTAAAAACCTCGAATGAGGCACTGCTGTCTTTAGGTTATAGCAATTGACATTTCGTGGAATCTGTAAATATCAATTTCGTTGATACATTTAATCTTACATATCAATTTCGTTGATAACTTAATGAAATCTCTAGAAAACATCGTCAAAAGAGAAATTAATACCCCCCCCCCCCCCCAAAAAAAAAAAAAAAAAACATGATTCTGCAGTAATTACTTATCACAAATGCTTTGTTTTAGCTCTCACTGAATAAATACTACATTTATATGCCAATACTTGGGTTTGGGTTACTGATAATTACTAATCCAATCAGACTTTCCAAAGAAATGCCAATATTTGGGTTTAAAGGTGTATTATCAACGAGCCAAGTGTCAGTTAAAGCACTTAAAGGCGGAGGGTCGTATCAGACTGACCTTTGTATAAGTCAATCAAATCGACGGCTACAGAATCGTTCGGTATAACCAGAGGAAATAACCGCATTCATCTCACAATAGGGTAGAAAGATTTGTAAGCAGCCGGGTAGCTCATTCGGTAGAGCATTCGCTCTGTAAGCAAAAGGCCCCGGGTTCGAGCCCACATTTTATTCATTTAAAAATGATTATTTATTTGCCATTTGAGGAATACGAACTCTTGCGATGACACAAAGATAAACTCCAATCGCTGATTTCAGTCTTGTGCACTATTAATAGTCGGTACGATGTGGTCAGATCCAGTTAGCATACTGTTCTGATTTCAATGAGATTGGGGCACGGGTATATTTATTCTTATCATGGTCTTCTCGTACTATCATAAATTAAAGTAATGAGCAAGATTAAATCACCCCCGACAAGATTCGGAGGACAGTCAGATGCAAATGAGCAAACGATACTGACAATGAATAATATCGTATCAAATTAAACATGGAAAATGTCAAGTATCTAATGCAGGGAGGCAACACACGTTTACTCCACAAGGACAGGAAATGATATTCTGAACGCGACATTTATGGACTAAAAATGAACACTAAAACAGAAACAGACTTTGATAATACTAATGGTGAACTTGCTATGGTAGGATATGAAAACAAGAATCATGGCGGATCGTTGCTTGTGCCAAACAAAGACGAATTTGGTGACGCTGCTGAAAGCAAAGATAAAGACGAAGATTTTGTGATCGAAACAGAATATTCTAGCAAAGTTCTGATCTATGGCGTGAAAGATTCGCCACCGATCCATATATCAATCATTTGTGGACTGCAGGTAAAGCTGATAATATTATAATCACAACGTTTCGGATTAGTGATATCTCAGTGTAGAATAACTTAAGTTAAACAGCATGTGATTCCAAATCAAAGTTCGACTTTATCAAAAAAAACACACAAAAAAACAAAAACAAAAAACAATGCGGCATTTATGTAATTAAAATAATTTCCAACATGTATAATTATCATTTCAGTTATGAATACAGTTAAATTGCAACAATGCAGGGACTAACTTGGGGATACTCCCTAGGATCAGAAAACGAGAATACATTAATTCCTATCTTAAGCTGTTCATTTTCACCGTCTGTTTCTGTAACGAAAAATTATGTAATCTGTTCCGTACTAGAACGCCGTTAGAAATCCCCGGATGATTTATTTCGTTCCTCTTTATGAGATCATGCCTTGGGGAATTAGGCAAACAAAGCGTCGTTTTACAGCAGTCGTTGACTAAAATATTGACCATTGAAAGGCGTCTTTTCAATGAAATACTCTCCATCGTGGAGGATTGAAGGTCATGTAATAATGAAAAAAATATTATCGGGACTAAGACCACAATTAATTTTACTATATGTTTTATACAAATGACAATTTCTGTAAGGGAAATTGACATCCAAACTTACCTCATTAGATAGATCTATTCAAGAGAAATAATTCTGTACATTTTATACATGGGGTCACCCGACTACTATTTGACCTATTTAAGGCCAAAAACATACGTATGAATTTAGTGCACCGGTCGGCCATATAAACCAATTTTCTCAAAAATTCCCCTCTCAGCAACGTTCAACTTTTAAGGTTGTTGTACAAAAAAGCCTCCAAAATGGGCATTTTAAGACTATTTTAACTGTGTTCTATAGGATTTCTTTCTTTATTGCATGTCATTCAGTCAAAAATTCACCATAATTCAGCATTAAATAATGTCACTATTTTCTGTGTAGGCAGGAAACCAAGGACAGGTAACTGTAGTCTTAGTCCTATTTAGATAAACATGACATTGTAATAGTGTGGTATATTTTGTCTGTTACTTTAAATTAGTTATAGTTGTATTATACGAGTAGTATAGTATAGGTAAACTTACTGTTATGTTATAAAAACATTAATTATGATAAACAATGTCCGCCGACGTAAATGTTTGTATGAGTTATAATGAGCATTTCTTCATTATTTTGACATATGTATCTTGGATGAAAATGAACTCTTCTTCTTGTAAACTGATTTAAACATGTTGTGTACAATTGTATAAAACGACTCCTATGATCGGTTAAAAACGTATGGAATCAATGAATGGCATAATTTGACACATGTTAATACGACAAAACTCACAGCCGATAGTTGATGGCGATCGATTGGGCGTGAGTATCCGACGATGGTGCTGGAATAGACCTTGCTCCGTGTTCTTGAAAGTACTTAAGTGCAACCTCAGGCTCAAATTTGAGTGCTGAAAGTAATGGGCATAGTTTTTAAGGGTCTGAGAGTGAATACCATACTTAAAAGTACCAATTTTATAATCGAAAACACGGGGCCTGTAAACAGGCAGTGCCCGGAAAATACTCAATCATTTCACCAAACCAAAAACATGGAATAGATGAAAATATAAAAATATGTTCTTTCACTCGATTGATATTTCTCAGTCTTACACCTTAAAGATTGATGTTTATGGTATCACGATCATTTCTATGTACCATTCATTTATAAAAAAAAAAATGAAAAGAAAATAGATTAATTGACCATTTTCATCTTCATGGTTATAACAACTTCTGTCATTAACAACTACAAATACCGCTACTACTGCGGCTCCTTTTTTTACGATTTCAGCAAGGCCTCCTTTCGCTGTCTGGGTGTCTAGTTGTCTCCCTTTTAGTCGCAGAGACTGTCTGCGCATCAGACAATGACGTCATGAAAGCCCGCCTACTAAGTTCCACCCTCTTCATGAGTGGTGTTACGACCTTGGCCATGACATTATTTGGTATAAGGTAAAAAAAAAATCATTAATTAATTGATTTCCGTTCAACTGTGATTGCCGGTATTATCGTATTTTTGTAATTACTCATAATTAAATAATAAATTAATCGATTAATAGTTGTTAAACAATTATTTACCCTGTTTTTCCTGTTTTCTATTACCATCGAAATTAATGCTACAGCAAAGACATTTCCACTATTAGCAAAGAAATTCAATTGTGATATATCGTTCACATCAAATGCCATGTTTTGTATTTTTCTTCTCATTAATATATCGAACCCATATCGTGTTGGTGAAAAGCCATTACCTCTACCGCATTGCTATAATGCAAATATCTAATGAACTAACAGAGATCCGCAACTCTGATATAGGCAAAGAGAAATTCAAGAGAAGCTATTGCTAAGATTTGAGTACGACCATGTGACCGCGAGATAATGTGAAAAGTATAAAATTGCTTTTATCAACGATAAATATGCTGAGTTTTCTCTTCAAATGATTATCGATTAAACCAAAGATGAATTGTCTCTCACTGGATCACAAATCTCTTATGACTGATACTGTAAAGAGTCTGCAAGATGTTCAACGTCTCAGCAATATCTCGTTCAAGCCCCGTTCACCAGGTTTTTTTTTGTTGTTTTTTTTTTGTTGGTTTTGTTGTTGTTGTTGTTTTTTGTTTTGTTTTTTTTCCACGAGAAAAAAAAACACGTTATTTTGGACCGCAAACGCCCCGTTACCGTAGGGTCTTTGGTTCGATCCACGCATGCCTGCGACACACCAAAGTCGTTGAAGTGATACTGATGTGTATCATCTCCCTATTGTTTTGGGATATTGGGATTGGGTGTGGTGTTATTACACTTGTTCATTGCGTAATTTCGCGGTGAGGCAGCACTATACCTAACAATAGTCCAAAACGACTTAAATACTGTCGGTGAGATGACGTTAAACACAGCCAAATACCATAATTGCAACCGAAAGATTTAATCCTTCAGATTCGTGTCCATGGACAATCCCCAAACTGATTACAACATGCCCGGTGGTGGGTCGCTGTGCAATGAAATAAAATATCACAACAAAGATTATAAGAATCCACCATGAGTATTCATGTAGGATAGGGATATCTTACCCGAGGGTCAGAAATTTCAGGCAGGGACGAGGCTCTGCCTCGTCCCTGCCTGAAATTTCTGATCCCGAGGGTGAGATATCCCAATACTTCATAATTTACGAATGATGGATTTATTTTCTCCCATGAACGATTTTTACTTGCCACAG
>CM037781.1:53662322-53712322 GCA_021229015.1 Solen grandis | reverse complement strand
ACCGTAAGCCTCGATTTAATAAACATATCGCGCTTCCATTTTTCTTCTTTCTTTTTTTTTTTTTTTTTGGTTGCACTTTTTTTCTTGCCGCTTAACAAATTATCACAATAGCAACATGAAAGAAATCGGCATTTTAAAGTTCCTACGCAAGTATGTACCTAAATTCTGATGTTCGTTTAACTGGGAATTACCATTTGCTTAAAATAACTTAGCTGAAAATACCAGTCATTGACGGTACGTAACATTCCCCCCAAATATTAAGCCTTATTAAGAATGTATGGTTCTCTGAAAAACAATTTTGGGATAATGGGTGAGGTAAAAATATTGTCATTAAATTGCCGGGGTCTGAACGGCACAAAAAAGAGAATTGATGTGTTCAATTTTTTAAAAGAAAAGAATTATGATATATATTGTTTGCAAGACACACATTTTACAAGAGAACAAGAAAAGATGATATATGCTCAGTGGAATGGAAATTGTTATTTTAGTTTTTCATGTTCAAATGCAAGAGGCGTAGCTATTTTATTTAATAAGAATATAGAACATTGTATTCATAATAGTATAAGTGATAATGATGGTAACTTTCTTGCATTGGATGTTACAATTAATTCACAGCGTTATACTTTAGTCTCCCTGTATGGACCAAATTTAGATAATCCAGCATTTTATGAAAAGGTGTTTCAGACAGTTGAAGATATAGGTAATGAATCTTGTATTATGTGTGGTGACTTTAATTTAGTTCTTGATCCTTCTCTAGATTATTCAAACTACAAACATATAAATAACATCAAGGCTAGATCATTATTAATAGACAAAATCCATGAAAGGCAAATGTTAGACCCGTTCAGAGAAAACTATCCAGATAGAAAGAGATACACATGGAGACGAATACATCCTTTAAAACAAGCAAGACTTGATTTTTTTCTCTTAACTAACGACTTACTTCCCTTTGTTAAGAAAATTGATATTGAATCAAGTTACTTATCTGATCACTCAATAATTTCCCTCATCTTAAACCCATCAAATATATTACATGGTAAAGGTCTTTGGAAGCATAATAATGCACATTTGAATGATATTGACTATATAAATTTGATAAATGATACAATAAGGGAAACTAAATTACAATATTGTCTTCCTGTTTATGACTTTGAGAATATTAATCAAATACCAGATGAAGAATTACAATTTGTTATAAGTGATCAGCTTTTTTTAGAAGTTTTATTGATGGAAATACGTGGAAAATCCATATCTTATGGTTCATATAAAAAGAAAGTAAGTGCACATAAAGAATCAGAGCTCTTAAAAGAAATCAATGAAATTGAAAAGAATTTAACAGATCAAAATAAAAACAAATTATCAGAATTAAAACAAAATCTACAAAAGGTAAGAGAGGATTCACTTAAAGGTCACATATTAAGATCTAAGGCTAGATGGGTTGAAGATGGAGAAAAACCTTCAAAATATTTTTGTAACCTTGAGAAAAATAATTATCTAGATAAAATGATTCCTAAATTAGAATTAGAAGACAATAGTACTATTTCAGATCAGAGTGATATTTTAAATGAAATGAAAAGGTTTTATAAAAATTTATATTCAAGTCAAAATACTTCTACTGAGGAAAATATTGAAAAAGAACTAAATGCTTTAAATAGTCCTGTCATACTGACAACTGAACAGTCTCAGAAACTTGAAGGATTAATTAGTCATGAAGAAGCTACAAAAACTTTGGCAGCAATGAAGAATGATAAAAGCCCTGGTTCTGATGGTTTCTCTACAAATTTCTTTAAATGCTTTTGGAAAAGAATTGGTTATTTTGTTGTCAGGTCTATAAATGATGGTTATAGAACTGGGAAAATGTCTATAACTCAACGACAGGGTGTAATAACATGTATACCTAAAGAAAATAAATCAAGATTATTTTTAAAAAACTGGCGTCCAATAACATTACTGAATGTGATATATAAAATAGCTTCAGGATCAATTGCAAATAGGTTAAAAACAGTTTTAGATTATTTAATAAGTTCAGAACAGACAGGATTTTTGAAGGGTCGATGATTGGAGAGAATACTAGATTGATTTATGACATCATGCAATACGCTGATGAAAAAAATATTCCTGGACTTCTGTTATTAATAGACTTCGAAAAAGCTTTTGACTCAATATCATGGTTGTTTATTAATAAAACACTAATAAAATTTAATTTTGGGAAATCCATACAATCATGGATAAAACTGTTTTATAATGACATTGAATCTACTGTTATTCAAAATGGTTTTTTATCTGAATTTTTCCACATAGGCCGCGGCTGCAGACAAGGGGATCCCCTATCACCATATATCTTTATCCTCTGTGCTGAGATTCTAACTCAAATTATAAAGAGTAATAAGATTATAAAAGGTATTAATATAAATAATACTGAACATTTAATATCACTGTTTGCTGATGATACTGCTTTAATTTTGGATGGTTCTAATGAGTCACTTCAAGAAACGTTAAGAGTACTAAATAAGTTTGCTTACATATCTGGTTTAAAAATTAATTATTCAAAAACAAAAGTTATATGGATTGGTTCTAAAAAATTTAGTTCAGAAGCAATAAAAACAAAATTCAAACTAGAGTGGGGCCAGACAGAATTTCAACTATTAGGAATAAAATTCCATGTTGACCTGCATAAGATGTGTAAAATTAATTTGATTGTAGATTAGAAAAACTAGACAGATCTATTAAATCATGGAATAGGAGATTCTTAACCCCTATAGGTAAAATCACAGTTGTTAAAACAATACTACTACCAGCTTTTAACCATTTATTTATTTCACTACCTGACCCAGATGAAAATGTTTTAAAAGATGTTAATAAAAAGCTATTTAATTTCATCTGGCATGGGCCAGCAAAGATTAAAAGTTGTATACTAGTGAAAAATTACTTTGAAGGTGGTCTCAAGATGGTCAATCTAAAGTGCTTTATTCAAAGCCTTAAAGTAATGTGGATACAGAGGCTACTTTTTACAGATAAGAAATGGCAACAAATTGTAAAATTAACCCTAGATGTAAACAAACTAATTAATTGTGGTAAACATTATGCAGTAAAGAATATTGAAGATCTTCAAAACATTTTTTGGAAGTCTGTGATCTCCTCGTACTCAAAGTACCTAGATTTATGTAAGACAAGAAATATTGAAGACTTCTTATCTAGTCCACTTTTCTATAATGAGAATATTCAAATTGGTAAGAAAAGTGTTTTCTTTAAAATTCTCTATGATAAAGGGATTAGATACATAAATGATCTTGTTGATAAAGATGGAAAACTCTTTGATCATCAACAATTTGAAAATTGTACTGGTATTAAAATAAACGTTCTCCACTTCTTAAGCCTGATAAAAGCTGTAAATACTTTTAAGAAACATATATTAAAAACAAATGATATTTTATATAAATTGCCTAATCCTATTATACTGCCTAACCTTAAGATTTTGTTTGAAAGGAAATCAGGTTGTCAAAGAATGTACAATTTCCTAAATGTCAATAATGAAGTACCCACAAGCCAAGCAAAATGGAATTCACAATATTTTTTTGAAGAGGATGAGTGGAGAAAGATTTATTATCTACCTTTTGGTTTGTTTAAAGATACCAGTATACAATGGATGCAGGTGAGAATATTGCACAGAATAATACCAGTAAATGATTATCTGTATAAGTTAAAAATTAAGGATACTAATCAGTGTTCCTTCTGTAAAAAAGAACCTGAAACAATTGAACATCTGTTTTGGTTTTGTAACAAGACAGCTTTTTTTATTGAGCAAATTAAACAGATTATGTTGAATTGTCACATAGAAACAGAATTTTGTTTAAAGTCTGTTTTGTTTGGATTCAATAACATTGAATTGACATTTTAAAAAATTAAAAATTAAATTTTAAACTTTTTTTTGATAAATATCAAATATATAAACATATACATGAATTCAATTAATTTAATTTTTGAAAAAAAAATAAGAAATAAAAATCCTACATTCAGTTTCCTTTTTTTTTTTTTTTCTTCCATAAAAGATATGGGTATATATAATATATATTATTTGCAATGTAAAGACTGTCAGTTTTTTTTGTTTTTTTTTTTTTCTTTTTTTTTAAATTTAAAAATAGCATATGGGTATATATAATATATGTTAGTCCTGTGTAGTTGTGAATTATCATAAAAAATGTTGCTTTGTTGCTCATATATGTGAAAATCATTGTTCTAATATCTTGAGGTATGTATTGATATATATGTCTGCATTTGTGAGGTGGTAAGTGGGATGGTTCCCCGACCTACTTCCACCAATTGACGGGGATAATAAAGGTTTAAAAAAAAAAAAAAAAAAAAAAAAAAAAAAAAAAAGCCTTATTTCACATTCGTAGTAGTTAATGATAATAAAAGGATAACTAACTAGGTATATATAATATTTTCAAACATACATGTATATTTATCAATTACAACAAGTTAGTTTTGTATCTTGATAAAATGTGTAACTTACAGTCATCATTGTTTATTTACGTGACATGGAAGAAAACTGATCACGTGACATGGAAGATAGAGTTTTCTTCCATGAGGGAAATCCCTATCTTCGTATGCTGAACATGGGAGATAATAATATTACTGTTTTAAGGCTTCCACTGTTCCAAGGGCCAGCCGCAGAATACGTCATTCCGCTGCTCATGGTGTCGACGACAGATGGCGCTTTCTGCTCGAATATGGAATCGTCTTCAGAATGTAAGCTCGCGCTGGGCATGCGCATTATTATTGAAAGCCTTTTTTTTTATCTTGTTTGTATACTACCCCAGTATTTCAAATAAATTATTATTGTTCAACTGTCTTTATCTGTCCGAAAGAACTTTCACATTAAAGCCCTCATTTAATGATAAATATACAAGAAAGCCACGATGGCCATACATCAATGATTTTCTTTAAGACGCAACGATATTAATTTATTAAGATTGTGACTTTGACCAAGTTCGATCAAGATTACTTCATAAATGCAGCTACTAAACGATAAAACAATGACCAAATCTCTTGACATCAGCCATGATCGAACGCCGTTGAGAAATCAAAGTCATAAACAATATCAGAAAAGTTTGAAGAAACAAATAATGGACTGTCGGATATTCAACGATCTACGTGCTCATTTGAGCTAAAACAAGCAATTAAGAATAAAACCCAATTAAGCACATAGACGGGAAGCTCTTGGTCAATTATGTTTAAAATAGTTTGTTGTTGTTGTTGTTGTTTGTTGTTGTTGTTTTTTTTGTTGTTTTTTGAAAATTTAACATATGTATATGGTATTGTACAATTTTCTTCAGTTTTCTTAAATTACTAAAGTTTCTTCTCCACATAGCCATTCTTTGGTGATACAAATGGTTACATTTTATATACATTTCATATTTATTATCTTAGTCAGCTGGGAGAAAATATTGAATTAAAATCTCAACCTAAATACTTTTTATAATCACACAAACATGCAACAATATATTAAGGGTAAGTAACTTTTATTTTAAATATGTCAAAATTTTTTAAAAAAATAAACAATTTTTTGGATAAACACACTTGTTTTGAAGGAAAATTTTATATTTTAAATATATCACGGATAAACAACATTCGTTTAAAATACATTAATGGTAAACAACATTTGTTTGTAAATATATCATGGATAAACAAGCCCTCTTTTAGATAAAGTAAAGATAAACAACACTTATTTTAAGTCACGGATAAACAACGCTTTTCTTAAATATATATGAAGTTTAAGCAACACGTGTTTTCTTCATTCCAGTGAAAATGAGCATGAATGAAACTTTCGAAGCTGCACAACCTCACGGAAACTGCCGAAGAAAAAATGGACCGGATACTCAGCAACATTCAAGCAGTAGGTATTTTAATAATAATGTAGTTACATTTACTTATGCTAATACTGAACAAATGACTTCAGTAAAATAGCAATCGAGGACCGAATTGGGACGGAATAGGGGTATATGATCAGACAGATTGGGGGGTATAAATTTAGACAGAATGGGAGTATAATTAGACATAATGGATTATGGATTGGGGTATAAATTTAGACAGAATGGGGGTATGAATTTAGACAGAATGGAGTATGGATTGGGGGTATAAATTTAGACAGAATTGGGGTATGAATTCAGACATGAATTTAGACAGAACGGGGTTATGAATTCAGACAGAATGGGAGGTATGAATTCCTCGAATATTGGAAGTTTTATGGAAAGTAAATGAGCCTGTGAACTCGGAATACAGGTATGTTATTCGAGATTTCCCCCTCGGATTTGCCTTTTTACTGGTGTACATTTTTATTACATTTATGTTAATTATTAAACTTTTTTTCGGCGTTCTTTTATTTATAGCACTCGTATAACTTAAGTATTTCTTGGTATAAAATTAACGATGTTTTTCGCATTGTTTCGGAAGTCATCGAGTATAATATGTTGACCTTACATAAAGCATGGAACTCCAAAAATGATAGATTTCACCATTTTCATTATCTACATCATTAACATCATCATTGTAATTTTACGTATCGTGAAGATCTTGGATGATGACTTCAATTATTCGAACATTTTCTTTGACCTAACATAGCAAACACATTCCAAGAAAATAAAGAAAATATTTAGCATGCATAACCGCCAAATCATGTTTCTTGTGCATGGCTTTGCCTATTGTCATTACCTAAAGACTCGGGTATATTTTGTGTAACCTAAAGCTAGACGCCTTTATTTTCATCATGAATAATAAGTGTGATTTGGCAAGACCACTTGTGATGAACGGGCATTTTTGCATAACGTATCACATTTACCTCAGGAAGCACGTATATTTTGTAGAAGTATCACATTAACCTCAAGAATCACGAATCTTCTGCATGACCTATCACTTTTACCTCAAGAATCATGAATCTTCTGCATGACGTCGACCTTTCACCTTTACCTCATGAATCACAAAATTTCTGCATGACCTATCACTTTTACCTCAAGAATCATGAATCTTCTGCATGACGTCGACCTTTCACCTTTACTTCAAGAATCACAAAACTCCCGCATGACCTATCTCTTTTACCTCAAGAATCACGAATCTTCTGCATGACCTTTCACCTTTACCTCAAGAATCACAAAACTTCTGCATGACCTATCACCTTTACCTCAAGAATCACGAATCTTCTGCATGACCTTTCACCTTTACCTCAAGAATCACGAACCTTCTGCATGACCTTTCACCTTTACCTCAAGAATCACGAATCTTCTGCATGACCTTTCACCTTTACCTCAAGAATCACGAACCTTCTGCATGACTACTTTACTCAAATCACGAATTTTAGACTATTCCACTTACCTTTAAAATCCGTACCATATTAATGAAATGGCATCTTGACCTATCGACACATCTCTGTTATTCTTGAATATACTGTGAGACCTACTGCCTACACCTCAATTTTGCTGTTTTTAATTTAGTGTTCAGCCTCGCTGCGATAATATTGTAGTCATACACGGAGTCAAACTCATTACAGGTGAAGAAGACGACGAGGAAAATATGTACATTATTTCAGGCATAGAGGCACTCGGTCTGAACAAGCAAACTGCCGTAATCCAGCCAGAAAGCTTCTTTGCATAAAAGTCCGATACAACAGACCGAGATTCGAACCAACAGCAGTGAGCGACTTAGTGGTTTAGTGACCATGTCCACTCGGCCACGGAGGCGGCTCCCACCGCCCACAACACGCTTTACCATTATAATTGCCCCACAGCTTCAGGGCAGTCTGATGCTGGCGGGAGTTATCCACGCCCTTCTTGGCTTCACTGGCCTGATAGGGATATTGCTGCGATATGTGGGGCCCATTACCATCGTCCCGACCCTCATCCTGATCTTCGTCTTCCTCGTCAATCCGGTCCTTAACTTCGTCGAGTCGTCCTGGCCCATTGCTTTATCGTAAGTTTGCAAACAGTTTTCTTTTTATTTATTTTTTTTATATGAGTTTGCGTGGTTTATAAGTCCGAACGACAGTACATGTAGTTCAGCTAACAACAGCGCCCAGCAAGAATGATATCCCAGAATTATCTTAAAACTCTGGGCACGACGCGATCGGTGATCGAACCTACGACTTCCTAGCTGTTACCACCCATATCAGCCGGAACATTTCTATTATAGTTGTATAAATTGCATGTGTGGATCTAGCAATTTAACTCATGGGGGACGGGAGTCCGACAGAGGGCTAACTATAAAAAACACGGGGGGTGGCGGCATACTTTTCTCTTCGTCTGTTAAGATTTTCCGGGGAGGGTCCATCAGTCTTCCAGGGGGTGGTTAAGCTATTATAGCCAAATCCCAGTGGGTGGGGGTCATGCCCCCATACCCCCTCTTTCTGGAACCACGCATGAATTGATACGTTACAATATTTCCAGAAAACTATGTCTTTATTAGATCTAATCTAAATCGCTTGTTTTACACTTAAGAAGCGGGAGAAGTGATAACTAAAGGGAGAAACTACTCTCGGGGATTCGAACATCACTCACTCTACATCCACCTCTCAGTTATCGCATTTTACTGTATATACCGCAGGACTAATTAATTAATTTCTTCATGAAAATGATAGATACGATATGGAAGTACACTTTTGGTCTAGTGTTAACCTTTGTGACTGTAGATTCGTGGATTGAGGTTTCATATTCCGTTGGGTCCGGAATATTCATGGACTACATAGGCGTAAGGTACTGGTCAATCCCAGAAATAGTCGAGAAGCTATAGTATAAGTTTTTAGGTAAAGTCCCTGTAAAGGTTCCGCTACGTCTTGGACCACTTAACCTCTACCAAGATAGCCAAGGTACCCTAATGAAATATTAGGAAACCTTGGTTATCTCCATAAAAGGCCATGCGGTCCGAAGTGTAGCGGAGCCATTACAGGGGCTTTACCTTAAGAACGTTTTTCTCAATCGACGTAAAAATGAATGTCTTACATAAAGGAAAATGTATCTACTACTAGCACTAAATGTAATATTGCTTCTGATGTACCATATGCAGAACCGTTGGCGTGGCAATTCTGTTGTCCCTATATCTGGCCAAGCACAACATGCCGGTCCCCGTATGGACACCTTCAGCCGGATTTCGTATTATCCGGTATCCATTACATCAGGTGTTCGCGGTGAGTATTTCGGCTTTTCCATCCATTTATGTGATTAGCAAAGGTGGTGTATAGATGACAAAGGTAAAATAATTATTGTATCAGAATAAACATAATAACAAGGTCAAACTCAATATAACATATTACATTTTATTAATACATACTCAACAACTTTTCTAATTGGTCACCTGATAATTTCATCAAAATATCACAAGGAAAATAAGTGTATGAAAATCTAATGTATTTAAATTAAAGAACTGTTTATTACGAACTAAGCGCTGTGTTGGTTTACCTACGATGTTTTTGTTGGCAAAATCCATGTATACCTCAAGGTTATGTTCATGGTAACTCAATTGTGATGGTTTACCATCAATATATTCACCAGTATTGAAAAATATCAAAATCAAAGGGTGACCAATTAGAAAAGTTGTTGAGTTTATATTTATAATTATTCTTGGAATTCTCATATACAATATAATTGGCTCGATTGAACATAAAGGATTTCATTAATTCCAATTAAACAGATAAACACTAGAAAGAATATATCTTGTTGCTTTTATTAGATATTTAATTGAATATGACGACATACACGTTGCTAATTGTACAAACTCTCAAGGGGTTTGCATGCAGTTACTTAGGGTGTAAGAGCCCATACTTTAAAGCTACAAAATATAACATTGAAAATTGTCATGATTACATGTATTCAATAGGGTCTTTTTCACGAAGGATTGTTTTGGTCCCGATTATACCCGATCCTTTTCTTTGGTCGATCGGCCGCATTTTTGCGAAAATAGTCAGGAACTTGCGAGCACTGTAGTCACTTCAACAGTGTGTCTGGGGCAGGTAATCCATACCAGACTACGAGCAATGTCGAGCACTACCCGATACCTTCAGGGGAAGATCTGGCGCGATCTCAGTCCTCCGAAGGTCGGAGGGTTACTTTCGCATATTTGTGTCCCGGAAGCTTGTCCCTTTTTTGACACCAGGTCAAAAAAGGTGACAAATGGAGGCGATTTAGGACGACAATTGGGCCTATCAAAAATATTGATTCATCAGGGACAAATCTGACCCAGATCCTTGGTGAAATGTCCCTTTAAGACTTTAATCTACTGAACTGACTAACTTCAAACCCTTTTGGAAGATTTTGATTTCGATCATCGCCAACTGGGCGCTGTGTGGGATCCTGACGTATACAGAGGTACTGACGGACGATCGAACCAGTAAACAGTTCCAGGCACGGACAGACGCGCGGGTTGGGATCATTTCCGATAATCCGTGGTTCCTGTTTCCATATCCAGGTGAGTATTAAATAGAGTAAAATGTTGTTTTTTTTACCTCTTTTGTTGTTGTTGTTATTTGTGGTGTTGTTCATTCAGTTAATGTTTTTTTTTTTTGTTCTTTCATACAATACATGAAATTACAAAATAAAACATGAATATTAGTCATATTTATGCTGTGTAAAGGGTATGATCAATAAATTTCGTGGGGGACTAGTTTCCGTGTGTGGCATTATCCACGATTAATAATCTCCACAAATGTTCATTTAGTCGACCCCAGGTTTTCCAGGACATGAATCTACGAATACATATAGCTACGAAAATAACTCTAATGTGATCAAAAAGAAATGATTTAACATCTCACTTGCTCTCACCTGCACATCTACGCGTCTCTTTGGGTATACCGGTATCACATTAACCTTTCCTTTATATTTGAAATGGGCGATGGAACATTCTACTATAAATGTTATTGTTCCTCCCCATGGGAAGGAACATCTAAAGTCGTATTCTGGTTCCCTGCCCCACTTCAACAGTACGATAACGTTAGTGTCAGGGGCAGGTAATCCATACCAGACTACTATAGTCGTTCCTCGCTACCTGCCGGATATAAGATTAGCACCTTATGAGATGTTTGCCTGCTCAGTATTATGTGTGTTTCATGATTCTGATGATGAGACGGGATCCAGTCTGAAGTCAGGTGATATTAACTATCAACGTGATATCACGTGATGTCCGCCATTTATCCGCCATTTTAGTCAGTCTTGCAGGTGTGCGTAGGCTTAAATTACGGCTTCGTGTTGTCCCGATTAAGAAAGCACGATTTCAGCCTAAATTTAACTTAGCCCTATTAAAGTTCGTGAATTTCTAGCTTCATTTCCTGTGCTATCATGATTTAAAGAAAAAAAAAGAACTTAAGAAAGTTTTGACTTGGAGAGAAATGTTCAACCACCGACAGTTTGTCCTTTTCGTACTCTAAGGTTATCCCTTCCATATGCAAATGCTGAAAAACAGCTTTCACTTCATACTTCCTCGTTTAGAAATGCCCTGGAAGGAACTTTTGGTAGGCTAAAACTTGAACTACTCAGGAACTCGCACCTAACTATAACTGATAATACAGTATACGTAATCTTAGCAAAGCTTATTTCTTTCTTTCTTTGTTTCTTTATCATTGCTATATTGCTATATACACAGGTCAATTTGGACAAATAGGTTTTCATTCATCCGCCGTTTTGTCCTGTATGATTGCTACTATGATTTCCGTCCTGGACTCTATTGGCGATTACTACGCATGCGCAAAAGTATGTCGGGTACCACCGCCGCCATCTCACGCATTGAATCGTGGGATACTGGTTGAAGGAATATGTAGCTTCCTGTCCGGCGCGGTAGGGTGCGGGCACGCAACTTCGACTTATGGCGGAAATATTGGCGCTATTGGAGTAACAAAGGTATAATTGATTAATTTACGCCCTACAAGATATGTCTCAGTCATAATGTTGATAAATTCGATCAAATAAAAAGTAAAAAAGAAAAGAAGAAAATTTCTTAATTTCCAGGTAAGTCCAACTTCCACTTTTAATTTCAATACAATGAATATTATTCTAATAATCTATACAAAGGGTAGTATATCATTCTTGATTTCAAAGTGTTGTCAATTGTATCATTTAACTTTGTTTCATTGAAAGTAATCTTAGATTAGGCTTCGCTTCATGTAGTGTCGCCGTATTATTGTTGTTACGTTGGATACAACACATTCCCAGTTCTAATTTTTTCAGAAAGATAAGTACCTAACAAGATGACGTATTTTTTTCCAGGTCGCAAGTCGCCACGTGTTTATAGTGACGGGCATCCTTTATATATTGTTTGGTATTTTCGGGAAATTTTCTGCTTTGTTCATAACAATACCCCACCCAGTCCTCGGGGGAGCTATTATCGTGATGTACGGGATATTTTTTGGTGTCGTGATTTCCAATCTTGAGGTGAGTGAGCTAGGCTTTCCAATCTTGAGGTGAGTGAGCTTGGCTTTCCAATCTTGAGGCGAGTGAGCTTGGCCTTCATATTTTGAGGTATTGAGCTTGGCTTTCCAATCTTGAGGCGAGTAGCTTGGCCTTCATAATTTAAGGCAATTGAGCTTGGCTTTCCAATCTTGAGGCGAGTGAGCTTGGCCTTCAAATTTTGAGGCGAGTGAGCTTGGCCTTCAAATTTTGAGGCGAGTGAGCTTGGCCTTCAAATTTTGAGAGAAGTGATCTTGGACAGATATAGTGCTGCCACACTGCAGTATCACGCCGTAGACGTGTGGCATGATACCACACCCAGTCACATTATCCTGACACCGGGCCAAGCAGTCCTGCAACTACCTTTATATGCTGAGCGCCAAGCAAAGGATCTATAACAGTCCCATTTTATACGACTTTGGTATGTCGAGTGAGTTAGGCTTTCCAATTCAAAGCTTTCAAATGTAAAGTTGAGTGAACTTGGGCTTCCAGTTTAGAAGTGCATGACCTAGGCTTTCCAATCTAAGTGATTAAGCTAGGCCATCCAATCTAGAAGTGAGTGAGTGAGAAGTGAGCCTTCCAATCGAAAAGTAATTGAGATAGACCTTCCAATCTAAAGCGCAGGTATCCGGCTCGTAATCCAATTTGACCTATATACATGTACTAAAGAGACAAGGTAAACAACTCCCTCAATCGGCAAAGTATACCGGCTTCGTTCCGTCGCCGATATTTTCATTATACTTCAATGTACATCTATGAGACCTATGTCAATCAAAAGGTAGATTAATTTCGAACATGTTGGTATACTAACCATTATACGACACCTCTTCGTTGATTTTTTAACAATGTTTAAAACTTGGAGAATTGATGGGTTTTTTCTTACTCGAATCGATCGCGAGTCAGACGTTCTCATAAATCTACAACGTCTTCATTGGCTGATCACCAGACCGCACCAGAAATCAGCCAATGAAAACGTTCATTTTAAGGAGTACATTCAAGCAGTACTTATTGACCCCGATCCATTTAAATCATAAACGTCGCTGCATTTTTAAACCTTTAAACAGTATATTAACGTGATTTGTACCCAGAAAAGTCAGAAATCAATTACATAATAGTCTATACTTACAATTCATATTGAATGTCTCTCAATTTTGTCCACTTAAGCGACGGTTCTAGAATCTAGAAGTGAGTAACTACAGGCTTTCCACTCTAGTGGTGCGTGACCTAAGCATTCTAGAGGTGAATGAGCTAGGCCTTATGACATTTGCTTTCCAAAATAGAAAAATAAATCTTCGTAAAGCACTTGCCAGTATATTTGACCTTCTAATGGGGACGAGGGGCACACAGACGGATGTTTAACATGGTGTTTCATTGTCATTTTAGGCTATGCTGCATACGAATTGAAGGCAAACGAGCTCTTAACATTGCAAGTCCGTATATTCTATAAACGTTAAAATTACAAATGTTTAAATGACTATATTAGTATTAGTTGCTAGGGATTTCGCAGGTGTGGTACGCGAATGTCGCATATATCTGAATTGTTATGTGCTGATCCAAAGAAGAGGGCGCCTGGATCCTTCTGGCACTTTTGGGGTAAAAATAACTATCTTTTCCGAAATACTTTGGTGGGTCCGCATATACAGTCATTGGATTCTTTTACAGGTCACTAACATGTCATCTACGCGGAACATGGCGATTATTGGACTCTCGATTTTCATTGGCCTGATGGTACCCACGTGGGTCAAGAGAGTGGAGGAACCAGTCCATACGGGCAAGTTTAATTTACGGCTTCCTTAAACTGTTATATAACGATATTCCGTTGAAAATGAACTGCTTTGATACCAAGAAATCTACATCCTCAGGAACTTTTCCAACAATTTACTGATCGTTAACCTCGCATTATACACGACACAAGGGAAATCAGTCAAGATCTTTATTAAATGCAGTTTTGCACAATCACACATCACTGCTAAAAAAGAAAAATCATTTGGGTGCATTCCAATATTTATGAATATAAAGTAAAGAAAAACGATAACAAAATATTAATACATGCAAACTCAAGCATCCCAATAACAATGACAAATGTGTTTGCGTTGATATTTATTAGAGAAACACGAGTGTAGATTGCTCTTATATATAGGTCAATCGCGAAGTATTGGACCTATTTCCATACACACAATATTATAATAACGAGGCATAATGGCTGCCCGAGCATTCCAGGTACTCGAGTTTCCGTAAGCAATATGTGAGTATCCACATTCAGAATTATCCGCTAGCTAAAGGTTAATTTACGACTATACAAAGTATACATAAGTCGTGAGAACTTTCTTCGTCATCGGTGTAAAATAAATTTACATATTTTAACATACAAAAATAATACCAGACATATATATGTATGATATAATATGATTCTTAGAAATAGAATTGTGTGTACAATTTTAGACAAGAGTAAAAAAAAAAGTGTTTTTTTTTTTGTTGTTGTTGTTGTTGTTGTTTTTTTGTGACATGAATCGTACACAATGACAACAACAATAAACTATTACATTTACAGACGTGTTAAGACTTTTTCCTGTGCTGTTATTATGGTAACTGAAAAATACTGTTTACGTTATGCAACTTTGCTTGTTCCGCTTAAGAACGGATGCATCCAAGTTATGGCGGCGGTATCGTAGAATACGATAATTGGCAATTATATATCCGTTGACATCCGCGAAATTGGTCATGATATAAGTGAAACTAAACAGCTTATTTCGCTTCTAACACGATTTCTTTTCATTAGTGTTAAATTAAAGATTCATTAAAGACGATGGCGAAAGGGACTACGGACACTTCAAATCTACATCTACCCGAGGCAGTACCCAACTATCAAACTATCAATATATTGCCAACAAAACAAAGATCAGTGTGCTTGCATCTTTTTTACCTCCTAATTTGTTTTGCTTTCTAGGTAACGAAAGTTTTGATAAGATCATGAAGATGTTGCTAGGCAACCCTAACTTGTGTGGAACCATCCTGGCTTTTGTTTTAGACAACACTGTTCCAGGTACAGTATATATCTTGATCCAGCTGCCATCGTCAGAACCCCACGAGCAATTTATCACGTTACTCTCCATACAGATGAATTGCTATAAAGCAGCCAACCTGATAAATACTGTAATATCAGTCACCAGTGTTCAGCGACAAATACGTTTCGCCCGTATTAGTGACTCCTTGAACTGAGAGGCCAATCTGTTAATCTTGCGTAGGCAACATAATATCTTATATTTTATTATGCATGATTTGATAGATATTTCAGGGGGATTTCTGAAACATCCAAAAAATAAAAATAAAGTCAAGATAAAAACAAAATAATTATTCTTTTAAAATTTAGAGTAATGCCTCTTTAACTGATGATCGACCTTTCCGTCTGCAAATGAAACGTGTACAATTTCATTGCTGTTCCTAAAATTTACATATAGATACACCTGTATATTCCCGTATCAATATTTTACAGGTACGAAACAGGAGAGAGGGATCGCAGCTTGGCAAGTGGGTGACAACGAGGACTTTGACAAACTGGATTCGAGATTATATGACGAAGACTATGACGTATACACCCCTTTACTTCCGGAAAGGGTCATGGGGTGGAAAATTATGACTTACTTGCCATTCTTTCCAAAAAGGCGATTGAATAAAGAACTGTAAGGCCTTCAGTGAAATGGACCATTGGCCTATGAGAATTTTAACACACAGGTGAATGTTCAAACAAAGTAACAGAAGCATGTAGTTCCGTTTGTCTATCGATTTAGTACGATTGGAAGCTGGACCTCGCGATGTTGCGCTTTATAAAGGCGCCGTCATGACGGCCCAAATTAAACACATGTGTTGCTTCAAAATCCGAGTGAAGAGAAGACAGTATAATATGAGAGATATTACTTAAAAATTAACGTTAGCGACAGATTATCATTCGTACTAAATTCTTTGGTCGTTAAATGGCATTGATCTAAGAGCAGTTAAATGGGTTTCAAAGAATTTTCACACAAAGAAAGTACTGCATGAAAGAATGTCCCCTCAACGGTTATCCAATGAGAGATATTTTACTTAAGCTTATCATATCTCGATTTTTTTCTTCTAAATGCTATGCAAATAGAGATGTTGCATCTCCAAAGGGAGATAATTGAGTCTAAGTGTATTGTTGGGGGGGGGGGGCGTAATTATCGCCCTTATGTCATCTTTACTCACGACATTGTTTAAATATTTCCTCCATCTCAACAAACAATGTACACGATAAATGAAAAAAAACACTAAGTTACTCTCCACTAATATCAAGAACATTGTGTCGGTCAAATGGCGTTTTTTGTTGTTTTTTTATGAAGTGAAGTGATTGTATGTACTGTACTGAAAAAAGTTAGTACTATATCATTAATTCATTAAATAATAATTATCCGTGTCGGATGTAGTTTATACCGGTCAAAACAAAATGGCCCCAAAAGGGGGGGGGGGTGCCTGTGTAACGATGCATTTGCTAATTGCTCTGACGTGAAGGCCGTGTACGCTTTTTGTGCCCCATGCAAGGACTTTAACGAGAAATGGTGTCTTCAATATGCAATATGGCCTAACACATAAACATCTATCTTCCATTACAATAGATATCATTCTTCAAGAATAAGCAGACGGGCTATGCATCTAACTGGCAGATGAACAGAAGGGCAAGATATGTTTTTTCCGCATTAAATAGAGAGCTTATGAAACATTGATTCCAAACCAGAAAACCACTCCCCTTAATTGTCGGCCATGTTAATTTACCATGTTTACAACTGAGACAGCAATTGAGGCAGGTTTGAAAAGTTTTTTTTGTTGCAACAACCTTAAAACTCTTCGGAACTCTTAGTTTATGCAATGCATCCCAGTTTTTATTTTATTATTATTATTTTGGTTTAAAGATATTATACATGAAAGTGTTTGGCAATAAAATTACATTACCGCGGTAGAGTTTGAACCGATTTTTTTTCCGACTCTAATACTCTACTAGGGGAACACGACGACATAATACAATGTTTATATATTGATGTATACACTTATATAGTATGAATATCCTAACTCTTATATTTGGAAATGTGTTAATAAATCTTAAAAATAACGAGATGCAATGTTTCTTCTTCTTTCTCCTTTCTTGTTTGTTTATGTTACATAACATTTTCTTTTCATATATACAATGTACATGTATATACTAACACGTGATCAGCAAGTTCTGACACCATCCTTGTTCATCAACGTCATTCGGTATGCTGCTCTATCACTCAAGGGGGCTCTATCAATACCATTCTAACGACTTTGGTATATCGTGGTCGGCATTGAACTCACGTCCTCTCGGTAACGGGGTGGACGCTATACTATATGGTATAACCACTCGGCAATCGAGCACCAATTACACGAATTTTAATACCTAGCGCTAATGATTATGTACTGTAAAATCATTCATTTTCGTTCGCATTAAATTTCGTGGAATCTGTAAAAAAAAAAATTAAAAAAAAATCCTTTTCATGTTTTTTTTATTGTAATAAGCTATGGGAAATGTTTGTATTTTATATCCGAAACAGTACCTATCTCATTTTGACGTTATAAATAGTACGCATAACGTCTGCACTTTCCCGCTTTTTTGACGTTACATTGTTAATGGTGACGTCGTTTCTGTTGTTTATGTTTGAAAGTTATTGTTAACCTGATGAAGGCGTTAGCCGAAACGTTGAAGTAATAACAAATAATATTTTTTATTATATACCTATACATTTTCTGGCCCTAAAACACGCAAAATACGAGACGCAAATACAACTCAACAGATTAAAAAGCCGTATTATATCAGCGTCTAATACATAGTATGACGTCACACTGTGCGGACTACTTTCGGCATGGTTCCCGCTGTAAGTGGGCGCTACGTAGTAAATAGAAACGAGAACCAATACTACTGGGAGAACCAGTTTCTATTTTTATTTTTCATCCGCCATTGATGATTTTTTTTTCTTTCTTTTTTTTTTTTGAAGAAAAAAGTAATAAAGCCATCAAAACCCTAAAAACGGACTTCTTCTGTTTTGAAAATGTAAAGGTATATAATAAAAGGAAAATTATGTTGCAGTAGCTTTCCGTGGCTTCGTATTTTGCTTCTCGCAGCGTAGGAAGAAAGATATCTCGCTCGACCTTCGGTCTCGCGAGATATTTTTCTTCCCACGCTGCTCGGAGCAAAATACAAAGCCACGGAAAGCTACTGCAACATAATATTCCCTATTTCCTACGTGTTGTCGTTGATTTTTTCCACACTGTGGAATCTGTAAGAAAGTCATTTATGTAGGTACATAATTATTTCATTGATTCATGCTCTAGAAATTGTGAGGTCTATTAGATGAGGTTTTCGTGGGGATTAATATTCGTGGATAAAACGACCACGAGATCAACGAAAATTAATATCCAATGAAAATAAGTGTTTTTACAGTATTTTGGAACGTATTTTACCATCCCCGTTTTTCTAATAAAATTAAGTTTTTTTTATTCACAAATGTTATTATTAGTCCTTGTGGCCGAGTGGTTACAGCGACCGCCCCGGAATTGGGAGGTCGGACGATAGATCTCCGGTCTGTCGTGACATACACAAGGCGTAAAAATAGCGCTGGCATAGCTTCCTTGTTTGGCGCAGCGTCCAGTAAGGTTCTAAGACTGGTTGGTCTTGTGTCTGGATGATGCGACTGAGTGTGGTATCATGTCACTTGTCTACGGCGTGATATCACAGTGAGGCACCATTATATGTCTCATTTGAAGACAAATCTCTCCAAATGACTGAAATAATGTTGGTAAGAAGTTTAACATTAGCAAACAAGCATCCCAACAGTTGATAAACGGAAACCAAATGCGACATACGGCGAAATCCGGAAACTAAGATAACTCGATTTTCTCCGGGAAAAGGTGTTTGGATATGTACGAGAACTTGCAAAGTGACGTTTTTGTCCGTGTTTGCTCGATACTTCAGAGCGTGTGTATCATCTTCACACAAGTCAGTGTTATCACTTATGAAGATAAGTACCCTCTTCACAATGCTCTATTTAAATGCGCACAAAAATACTGTAACAATTATCGTTCTAATATTTAGACCTTGTCCGTAGTCATTCTGAAGACAGCTCTAAGTTACAGTGAAATCGTTAATTTTCATGGGACACTAATTTTAGTCGATTTCGTGGAAAGTTATATCCACGAATATTATCCCATTGAGAACTTGTCTCTTACAGACATTACCTTTTCTATAACATAAATCATAAAGAAATGTACCCGGGAAATTCCCTTAGGTACCTAATCAACGAAATTTAATGAAAATAAATGATTTTACAGTACCATTTTTGAGCGTGAAAAACTTTCTCGGGTTCATTAGAGTTCCTACCAACTGCATTTAAGATAATGACAAAGAAATGTGTGTTACTTACTGAAAGAAGCGTGACGAAAAGAGTGCACACACAGACCACGGAGTCACCTTTCTTGCTGCCACTAAAATGGGGGAGAGGGAGAGGACAGGACAGGACAGGACCCAAGGCACCACTCCTGATAAAAGAAAACAAGAGGGCCAAGATGGCCCTGAGTCGCTCACCTGAGAAAGATGAATGCTCAAAAAATGAAGATGCTAGAGTGTAAACAAAGTGAAATCTGGCATTTTTTTATATTAAAGAGGGCACAACTCCTGACCTAATTGGCCAATCTCAGCCATAATAGAACTCAATCGAGACATTATGGTCATAAATATTGTCATAAAGTTTGAAAATGATTGCTAAAAAAATGAATATGCTAGAGTGTAAACAAAGTGAAATTTGGCATATTTTGATATTAAAAGGGCACAACTCCTGACCTAATTGACCAAACTCAACCATAATCGAACTCAATCGAGAAATTATAGTCATAAAAATTGCCATAAAGTTTGAATATGATTGATCAAAAAATGAAGATGCTAGAGTGTAAACAAAGAGAAATCTGGCTTTTTTTTTAAAAGGGCACAACTCCTGACCTAATTGACCAATCTCAGCCTTAATCGAACTCAATCGAGACATTATAGTCATAAACATTGTCATAAAGTTTGAAGATGTTTGCTTAAGAAATGAAGATGCTAGAGTTTTAAACACTAAAATTGTTGACGACGGACACTCACGGGATCACAAAAGCTTAACCTGAGCTTTTTTCATGTGAACTAAAAAAAAAAAAAAACTTTTGGAAAGGGGCCTCCGTGCCTATATAGTGTGTATATAGTTGAAACTCAATTTAACTTAGCTCTGATTTTTGTTGGCTTTTTGGGTTAAACGTCCCACCGACAGTGTTTCAGTCATTTGGAGACGATGTCTACTTGAGACATAGTGCTGCCACTCTGCAGTTTCACGCCGTAGACATGTGGCATGATACAACATCTAGTCACATTATCCCGACACCGGGCCAACCAGTCCTGCAACTACCCTTATATGCTGAGCGCCAAGCAAGGGAGCTATAACAGTACCATTTTTACGACTTTGATTTTTTTTTTTGGGGGGGGGAGGGGGGGGGGTGCGTGTGATTTCCTTAACTGGGCATCTCGTCTTCCTTTACCCATCATTAGCCATTTGTCACTATACTACTGGACTACTACTGGAAAGATACTTAGCTCCATGGTATTCACACACAAAATAGGAAGGCAATGGTATCTTAATAAACCAACAAAACTCATCCTAATTTTGTGTACAAAATATTTATTGCTAGATTTCAATATACGTGAAAATAATGTGTAATGAAAAATAAAATTACAAAAGAAAAAGAATCTCTCAGTAAATCAGTAATCTGCATATTTTACTGCTCATCACTCTTTCATTCATCACCACATCCTAAAACATCACTCACTACTTTCTCGAACGCATTAACAGGGCTTTTTTCCATTGTTTTTGTGGGCGCCGTTCAGCTACATTCCCAGTGCAAGAAGGCATGTTATTCCCAATTGGAATGCAAACATTCCCAAACAATAATTTTGAAACTGGTCCAAAACTGACAAAACTTTGAGACATTTCAACACAGACTGTTTACAGAGCAGGCCCAGAACAGAAAACTACTTCCAGGAGCAGTCTGATCAGGGTCTCTTTAGTTGCCCATACGATATTGTTGCTCAGATTCTACACGGTCTACGAGGCAAAGAAACAACCACTGTTTCATATACCAATTTAAGCTCAGTAAATGAATATAATTCTACTTGCCCTGACCAGTAAAAAATAGTGCGGGGGTGGGGGTAAAAAAATAGTGTGGGGAGGGGGGAATCAGAACGTTTTTTTTTTGGGTTTTTTTTATTTTCTCCCCCTTTGCTCCATGCTTTTGTTGAAAAGACTGTAAATAATCATAAATGACAAATTGCATAATTCAACATACAATAATTCAGTATGAGATTTTGATATAAATTATGAAAAAATGTTCCTGCATAGCTACTTCAAAGTAATATTACATGGATTAAATGAGATTGAGAATAATAATTATGACATCAAATCAAACAAGTATTCCTTGAAACATAATAAAGTCAAGACAAACAAGAACAAAAATGAGGACACATCATATTACCCAGGCTCTCAATGGGAATCTTAAAGATACAAGGGGAAAAAACCATATGAAATCTTAGAATAACATGAAATTAACAGAAGAGTATGTGTACTATTTTCATTTACACTCCTGGCTTGGCCACACATGTATAACACGGTTTTCTTTGACCATATATGAAATAAAATGTTTTCTTACCTTAAACAAGCGTGTATTCTTTGGAACACACATGCCACTTGCTGAATCGTGACAGAAAAAGTCAGTCAGACGATGGAAAAGTGATCCCTATGTGACTATGTGCTATTACAGCAGTTAACACAACAACTGTCTTCCATATCACTTGCAAAGATCAAGGTTGCATAATTGAAAAAGATTTTGACATAATAAATCAATTATATATCACAATTAATTCATAATTAATATGAGTGGTTGAGTAGTTTTATTTCTGTGGGAAACCATTTGGATTTATGGAAAAAATTGAAATTTCCTTACAACAATAAATCTTAGAAAATATCTAATTATCATTGGAAACCTACAAGCAACCAATTTCATTTTTCTCCATATCTCAGATGCAGTGAAAAGTGAAGGAAGCTTTGGGTGTCCACTGATGACTTTTTCTTATCTTTCAAAATAGCACTACGTGAACATAACTAAAACATATATTTAGAAGGGCTTAAATAGTATATTTGACCATAAGGTATGGTACAGTATTCAGTAAAGGGTATTAAGTATGGTACAGTAATGATAACACTTAGGTGTGTATGCAAGTTAAATATGTATGAGGAATTTTAAGACACATCAACCTTAATGTAGCTTGCAGTCTGCAATGGCTTAAGATGTTAAAAATACTTCCAAATGTTGATCTATAGAATGAAGGAGTGTCAATATTCAAAGTTCTAACACAGTATGCATCAGGGCTTTCATTTGTAGCTAGAGACAATAATAATCAAGACAGCACACCAAATATCAGATATCTTTCAAAAACATTCCATCAACCTTTATTGATTTGTACTTGGTATGTATCAAAACTGTAATATAACCCTTTACCTCATATAGACTCATTTTGACGCCCTCAATAGGTACCACATAAAGCCTGATCTGCAGAAAACCACAGTTAAACCTTACCAAATTTAATTACAAAATCCTCATTTCCAGACCACTGAGGAGCAGCGAACAGCATAAAACCTGATCAGCCTGCGAGTTACTCGCAGGCTGATCTGGTTTTATGCTGTTCGCATAGGTCTTTTCATGGTGAAAGCGAAAGGGTTAATGGTGACCATCCGCCAAAACAATGTACGGCAGAAAACCGTACCATATCATACAATAAGGTTTCAGCCATACTGTCTAGGAATCCCCGACTTAAATCAAACTGGTTTACTCACCTTTAATTCATAAACCTAACAACCTTTTTCTGGAGTTTGAGTTATATTAACAACCTCGTTTAACAACCCTTTAATTTCCAGCTGAATTTGTTCTGAATATATATTGATTACATCTCTCACCTTTTTATTTTTACCATTTTCTGTAAAAAAAAAAATCTTTCATTTCCAGTATTAAAGAAACAACCTATTTCAACTTAAACAATATGGTAGTCCCACTGGAGGATTCTGGGAAAGGACCAGTAAAGGTTCCTCCTTTTTGGGCTCAAACCTTAAGCTAATGGATCTCTAAACTGATTTAATTAATTTTAAAGATACACATATCTTGAAATTGATAAGCATCAACAACCTTTTTAATTACTTTTTATCAGTATCACAAAGTAAAAAAAATACTTAAGCTGCACAAAAATGGCCCATTTTGACCCTCAAAACCAAATATCAAATATCTCAAAATCACATTTATCTAACATCACAGGGTCACTGACTCTTATTTGACAAAAAACAATAAAGGGAAAACATTGATTTGAGCCTAAAAAAAACAAACTGATTGTAATCAACTTTTGGGAAAATAAGAAAAATGTTGCTTGTTACTTTTTACATAAAATATTTTAAAGAAAATATATGATTTAAATTCTATATTTATCACAGTTTATGACCTAACTCACCAAATACTATACATGATCACAGAGAAAGAGAGAATGAGATAAATAGGCTATTTAAAACATAATTCTGAATAATGATGTTAAATATACATGTACAGTCGAACCCCAGTTACTCCACCACCTCTCATTCAAATACCCGGCATCATTCGAAACACTTTGTTGGTCCCAATCACTCTCCTTCTTATTTCTATATAAAAATATCTTGGTTATTCAAATTTGTGCCATTCGAATACCTGGCCTCATCCGAAAAGATATTTCGGCCCGTGCCATTAAATTCGTAAGAGTTTCGCACCTCCTTATCCGAAGTCGCTGACGAACATTAATTACCGGCGACATTTTGAAAACAAACGATGGAAAGGGGCAAACGTCAATTAATTACCGAAATGGGTGGGAGACGGCCGCTTACAGTTTGCATAAGTTGTTAATTGATTGGATGTTTGTGCAGTTCAATCATAAAGATAAAGGTGATGATTGATGATTTTTTAGGTATGCGAAACGTATTTCGGATACGCTTGGAAAGGAAGAATTAAACAAGTGTAACAAGCAGACCACGATTACATCCTTTTTTAAATGAACATTTCGAGATGATGTTGATATCACGTTGATACATGTTGTTTCTTGTGATTTAGTCAGACCTGATGAATGGATGCATGCATTTATTATGTATAATTTATGCAGAAATAGATGAATGGTGTTAATTAAATATCAAATATCCATTGTTGTTTTCAAGACAACGTTGATATTGGATACATGTAGTCGCATGTGATTAAGTCAGACCTTATAAATGTATGCATGTATCTTTGTTATTGACGTATGCATTTATTATATATGCATCGATATCATTTATGCATAAAAAGTTGAAAGTTAATTATCTATAGTCGTTTTCATTAACGTTCCTAAATCAAAATAACATATTTTGATATAAAATACATTATATATTACGTTCACTGCATGAAAAAGCATGGCTGGGATGGGCTTTTGTTCCAACGGTCGACGTGATTTGGTTTATTCGAATACATGCCTTACTCGAAATAAAACGCCGATCCCCAGGACTTCGAATAACTGGGATTCGACTGTATATTATATTGTCCATAGATAGAAAATGTCTACAATTCTTTAAGATGAAAAATTACTTTTTTTTTCAGGCAGCCCACTGAGTTTTAAAAAAGGGACACAGTGGCTGTAATCCCTAATCTTTGTACCCCTTCATATAGAGAGTTCCTACAATTTCAGTGGTACATGGCCAGTTTTGGAAATAAAATAAAAAAAAAAACCTCTACAAGAGGTAAATGGGCATGCTGTATTTTTTTCCTACTTTTGATATTTCATCTATTCCCAGTTATCTCATGAAAACACACAAGAGAAATAAGATGTACAGAAAAATAAGCTGTTTAAAAAATAATGCTAAATAAATTCTAACAAGAAATATATATTATTTTAACTATAGCTTGAAAATGACTATGCTCATGCCATTGAAAGGGAAAATTATATCCCAATATTTTGCTTATCATCATATTTCTCATTTTCCTTGAACATCATAGCACTATTCAGGACACATTGAAAAATGTGGCACACAAGTATAAAATTAAGCACTATCTTGGTCAACAACCTTGAAAAATTTGCATTTCTGAAATTTTTTTCCGACAGTTCTTTATGTGTTATTACCATGGTAAGTAATATGCTATATTATGAAAAATTTCAAAATTTACTTTTTTTCAATCAATTTATTAAGTCTATAATCTGATTTAAGAACCTTTTCTTTAAAAAATTATTGCACTGTTTATATATTTACTGATTAATATTAAACTAATAAATGAAATGAAAAAAAGTCATTGTTTATAGATGTAGAAAATAAGATACATTACTGAAGGGTATTATTAACCCAAAATCATCACAATTTTGGAATGTTGAAACAGCTAAATAAGTAAATACATGCTTAAGCTTCCTTTAATATTGTATCAACACAAGTTTCATTTAAGGTACACCCACCCTTAAAGCCATATTTCATATCTTGTTACTGGATGGTAATACTTATATGAAACTTGTCACATCAAGCACATCCGAAAATCAAAAAAAAAAAATGTTTCACAGAAAGTGTATTAAAAGTTTTGTTGGATTTGAGAGATAATCCATATTTAAACCTATTTGAACTAGAACTATCACTGAAGGTGATTCATACCCCCACCCCCATCTTTGACACAGGATGTATTCACATGACACATAAAACGAATGTTCACACATAGGATTTGGGCTTATAAGCATACCAAAAAAAAATATTATCACTAAAGGTGATCAATACCCACACCGGAAGTCTGTCATGTGTAGGAATACAGTTTCAAAAGTTTGCGTGAGTGTAAGACTACATGTATGTAAGGTTTAAAGTTAGTGTGAGCAATGGTTCAAAAGTTTTGGACAATGCTAAAAAGTTTTGACAGACAGACAGAGAGACACACATACAGACACACAGAAGAAAACAATTTGCCCCCCAGATCTGTAGCTGAGGAGAATAAAAATGCAGTCTAATTATGGTTCACATCCATATTTATTGTTTGCAAAAACCTGTCTTTAAGAATTTACATTGTGGTTTTCTTATGCACTGCACTTCCTCTCATCAAGATCAATCTACATATGAAGTTTCATCAACCTAGCTACTTTAGTATTGGAGTTATGCTCCGGACAAAATCAAAAGATTAAAAATGACAAAGGGCAATAACTCCTTTCAAAATACATGCAGAGTTATGGTTCTTATGCACTGCACTTCCTCTCATCAAGGTCTATCTACCTATGAAGTTTCATCAACATAGGTACAGTAGTTTTGGAGAAATGCTCCGGACAAATATTTGTAGACCAACCGCCGGACCGACGGACCGACGGACCGACCGACAGGGTGACTCCTATATACCCCCCCAAATTTCATTTGTGGGGGTATAAAAAGAAATGGAGATGATTGCCGTTATTAAAATTTCAGGGGAGATAACTCATGAAAATGAAATTATCAGGGGAGGTAAAAAAAACATATTCGCTTTTTTTTCCCCATCAAATCAGATATTATTTTCCTGCCTTACATATTCCCTCTTTTTGTAATGTCCGGGTTGTTCTTGCAGGACAGTATATAATATTTTCACACCTATCCGCAATAGTCTATTACTTTCACTATTGTTAAGCTGATAGCATTTCCCCATTGTAAGCCTGTTATACTGTCCTGCAACAACAACTCCTACATTATGAAAGGAGGGAATAATATTTGTAAGTCTGTCTCTAAAATCTTAAGTTGTTAAGTCAAATTTCCCATAGGCAACACCTTTTCTGCATCCCCTGATGAAACAAATCAGAGTTAGAACGAGGATGATGACCAGCATGCTGCCGAGGACAATTGACACAATCCAAGCTGAAATACAAGGGAAGACAACTCATTATAATGTACATTTAACCCTCTCCTAAAAGAAAGGGAAAACTTTTTTCAGAAGCTGGTCATTGTGGTCAAGTATTAAGGGCAATCACCCAGCAACTGGGGGCCATGCGTTCAATTCCCTGCTGTGATATATATTATAGTTGTTAAACAAGAGGGCCATGGAGGCCCTGGATTGCTCACCTGTGTGTAGGTTTTTTTTTAAATCTGGCCAGTAGTTTTGAAGATGATTTTTTTTTAAGTTTTATTTTTTTTTCTGTCCATTGCTATGGCAACCAGAATTCTACATGGATCAAAATTATTTTAGCAACTTTTGTGAAGGTTTATCCAAGGATCATCCATGCCAAGTTTAATCTATTTCTGTCCATCAGTTTCAGAGGAGATGTTGTTTAAAGATTTCACTATATACATTTAAGGCAAATTAGCCCCGACCATGGCCGCCATGTTTTTTTATTGATCTGAATAATTTTAGTAATCTTGGTAGAGGGTTACCCAAGGAACATCTGTACTAAAACATTTTGAAATCTGGCCAGTAGTTTTGAAGGAGATGATTTTTAAAGTATTCATAACTTTTTATGTTGCAATGGCAACCAGAGATCTACATGGGTCAAGTTAATTTTAGCAACTTTTGTGAAGGTTCACCCAAGGATCATCCCTGCCAAATTTAATCAAGTTCTGTCCAGCTGTTTCTGAGGAGATTTCTTATAAAGCAAATTGTTGACGACAGATGCAGGGTGATCACAAAAGCTCACCTGGAGCACATTATAGTGATAGAAATCGGTTGATATTTGTCACAATCGATTATTGGTTTAACTGGATGGGGTATATTCAATAACTTGAAGATTAATAATCACTTGAACCAGAAGTAAAATTCAAGCAAGGCGCTTAATTATACACAGTTACATGAACTTCATGAAGTAGTTTTTAACACAGTTTTAGCTTTATAATGCTGGAGCAGCAAATAGGTTATATTTAGTTCTGGGCATTATTGCTTAAAAGGGGATATTTGAAGGTTTCCTATGGAAACCTGGATTAAAAAAAAAAAAAAAAAAAAAGGGCCATAGAGGCCCTGAATCTCTCACCTGTGTATTATATATTTGCACATCATCTGCATTGTACCAGTACTAAGATCCAAAGTGCTGCCATACAGCAATATAACCCCATAGACATTATCCGGCCTCCCCGCCAACCAGTCCTGGAGCTACCCTTACATGCTGATCACCAAGCAAGGGAGATATACCAATAACATTTTTTTACAACTTTGGTATGTTACGGCTGTGGCTTGAACCCATGGCCTCCTGATTCCAGGGTGGAGAGCTCTAACCACTTAGCCACCAGGACTTGAAACTAACAATCACATACACAATCCACACATTACTTCATTACTGCACTGCTTTCTATTATCATGACACTGTGTTTGTTTATGACATAATTTCTTGTATCAAGTGCACTGGTGAAGATCATTACACCAATCATTTGATGATTAGTAAAACATATCTCAATTTAGAATTTCAATGTTTGATTTCTCTAAAATTATTTTTTCAAGACCATGTGCCACAAAACAACAAAATTTATAACCAACCTGTAGAAAGGGTTGAAGAAGCAGAGGAAGGCAATCCACATTCCATTGCCCAATCTATTGGCACAACAGGTGCAGTAAGCTTCACAAAATCTTCAAATGGACAATTCTGCTTACATCCTGAAATGAAATACAGCTGAATATAACTCCACAGACCCCTACTCATCCTTTACCTCATAAACCTTCATGTACAAATTTATGACTAGAAGAATATCTACCTCTTTCTTTTATTGTAATGGCTAGCAATCTGATTATATGGCCATATTTTAGACCTTACTGTCAAAGATTTCCCACGTGTGGGTCCTGTTTTTTGCTAAAGAGACAGCATCGAAAGAGACAGTAGTTGGAAACTAAAGAGTCCGGGGTGCCATACCCTAGCTTATTCCTTGGTTCTTTTATGTGCCCGGTGTATAAGACCAATACATGAAAGACAAGTTCCTAGGTAGAACCAGTACTGAATACTCAGAGCTTCCATAGTAACCCCATTTTGCCAAGTGCCAGACAAGAGTGAATCTGGTACCAATTTCATACGTCTTTGGTCTGACGTGGTCACTGGAGGAAGTGCCCCGGCTGGGATTTGAACCCCAGACCTTCCAAATGCTTAGCAGACACTCTACCACTGAGCTATATCATTTTATGTAAATCTATATTGTATATGAAACAAAATAATTTTCTCTGCCTTACAGACTGTGTAAAATCTGAGCTGTAAAGTTGTATAAGCAAACAGAGATGACCATCTTGATATGATCTATCTGATCTGGGTCTGCTCTGATGGTCAATGTGTCAAAATGAGCCTAAAAGAAAGAACCCTAGTAAAAATCTTGTAGCCTGTGGCTCTAAACCTTTGAATTATTTTGCAGATTGTATGCAGTAGCTGGATTTCCAAACAGAAATCAAGGCCTCACAAAATTTTACCTGGAAGAGTTAAAGGAAAGGCTTTGTCGTTGTCCGTCTCATTCTTGTGAAAGATATTGACAAAGTATTTTTTGAATGGGTCTTGATGTAATTCCAAGATCACCGTGGATGCGTACTGCGGACTTTTTCCGGAGTATAATCCGAGTGCTGTGAGGAAGGCTGCTACCGTAGAGTCATGCTGAAACCGATAGTCAAGGAATTATTTCATTTCCTAGTGCTATTCACTTGTAGAAAATCAGAGAAAAAAATTAGAATATTCTGGCTGGCATAAACTCAACAGCAATTTACTTCTTTAAACAAATCAGATTCAGCTTTTATATTATACTCAGGAATATTCTTGTCTGAAAAATCATGAGAAAAAAATGTTTGTTTGACCAAAATAAATGAGATAAGGACCCCTATCTATTCCAATTAGAATCAAAAGTCCTTTAATTTTGTTGTTGTTGTTTGCGTTCGGACTAAAACATATTGTGCATGTTTGTGCGGTTTTTGACAGAGAATGCCTTTAAGGCCTAGCACTTCTCACCAATTTTATTAGACTTTTTCTGACAGGGTTGCCCTCCCTTAGCACTTCTAAACAGGTGAACCTACACACAGAGACAGATGCGGATACAAGGGAACTGGGTGTACTAGACTTCCTGATTCTTTAATGTATTCGGTGTATAGCACGGATACATGCAAAGCTCCTTAACCACTGTCTGGATGAACCAGTGCTAAGCCTCTAGTTAGGCAGGAAACACTGAAAAGTGTCCCAGATATTTTCCAAGGTTTGACCGGGATTTGAACCCTGGACCCCTGAATTAGCAGTCCAGCGTGTTACCAATAAGCCACTGCTCTGCCCTATGTCCTTTGTATGATTGGTATACATTTTCACAAGATGTATTTCTTTCAGCTAGCAGACGATAAAATGATTTTTAAACAAATAATACAGTAATTTTTCAAATTTCACCCCTGCACAATCTCTGATACTGAATAGCTTTTGCAATTCCTAGAAGTAAACTGCTCTTCCTATTCAAAGTAGGCTTGCCTATTATTTTTAAGGGAAACTAGAGCTATCGCAAAAGATGATTAATATCCTTGCATCCTAATGTGTATTCATGTAATGCGAGTGTCAGATGGGAGATGACGTGACATGAGAATCATGATTCCTACATAGCCCCTACTCCAGTGGTGGGGGTTTGAAAAGTATACCTTGCCAAGGGGGAACGGGGGACAAATTCAGACCGCAAAACTAGCGTGATTCAAGTATGGCCTCACCTTATAAAGTAAAGTAAGTGTAACAAAATAACTAAAACACTTACTGCGGAGTACATAAACATCTTGGTTGGTACTGCTGAGGAATTCTGGATCTTTGAGCTCATGTTATCAATAAACTGCTTCAGGAGTGGGCCTACAAATAATAAGATCAATCAAATGAAGATAAACAAGAAAATTTTGCCCCGGTGAAATGTTATATTAAGGAGACCACCTAACAGAACTAGAATTCATCTGTTTTTGTAATCAGGAGTCTATTACACTTAACTTTGTACAAAAAAAAAATCTTTGTGTACATGAAATTCAGTATTAAATAAAGAATGGATTCCGGACAATAAACAACAGATGTTACAATTACAGCTTTAAAATTAAAAAAAATTTTTTTTTATATATAATCAATGTAAGACTCTGAAAAGGTCAAGAGCAATCACGACGACTTTGGGACTGGATAACATGACTGCCTTATAAATGGCCTTTGGGGACTTTGTCTACATGAGACTGCACCTCACTGGGATATGCAAAACTCAAGTGGCATGATACCATACCCAGTCACATTACCCTGAAACCATCCTACCAATCCTAAAACGACTAAGAGCCAATTAAATTTACACTAGTCTTGAATTTACCCATTTATACAGTTGAGACTATCTAAGCGATGGTCTGTTTCTAGCAACGATCCGTCTTAACCAACCTTAGTATTCACCCCCCCCCCCCCCCATTTTATTTTCCTCTATAATGAGACTGTTAACAGTGACTCCCTGTCTAACATGACCAACGACCATGAATGCTTGGTCCAAAACGGGCCCTTGTTATATAGTGAGACTGTTGTTAGCGACTGTTATTCTTTTGGGTCATTATTATTTTAAGAAGTCACTGACTTTCTCTCTGGAAGTGCGACAGGTGCACGCACTAGAATCATAATTGCGGACAAAGCAAAAAATACAAATGCTGCCGATATTAAATCAGAAAGTAGACACCATAAAATTAATGGACCAAGGGGTTTTAGCCTATAAAGTGGCAAATAGGTTAGGAGTCACTAAAACTCAAGTGCAAAATTTACATAAACGGAAAAATGAAATGCTACAAGACCTTGAAACCCACTGTTTAATGATACATATTTAGGGACTGTCTTAAGTGACTCCCTGTCTTATGTTACCTTTTTGGCTTACTCCAAAAGAAGGTCACATAAGACAGTCTAGACTGTATTCATATTCAAATTTATGACTTTTTGTGGTACAATACTATATGAGCAAAAAGAGGAGACCCTGATCAGACAGCTCCCGGCAGACACTGTCTAATCTGGGTCTGTATTGTTTGCCAAATGTGTCAAAAGGTGTCTGTATGAGGTAAAGGGTTAAGGACTGTGGTTTGTCATGGAACGAGATCAAAACCTAACCACTCAGCCAGACAGTCACCATGACCAATTTGAGCAGTTTACCTGAAGGGGATCACTATCAGACTCCACAAAATGATTGCTATGTTCACATTTAGCCTGTTCAGTGAATACTTCATCTGAATGTGATAATTATATAAAACTTTGGAACAATTTGGTTTTATCTGACCTTCTACACTTACCTCCCTTGAGCCTGCTCTTCCTTTCTCCTTTGTAAAGAAGGGTGAATTGGTAGGCCTCTAGTTTTCTCAGTCTCTCATACACTGTGTTATTCACCCAAGGGGCAAGTGACAGGTTGTGGGCTTTCTACAACACACACAAAGTAATAATAATAATGATAATAATAATGCATGACACAGTTATGATTCATGCAAAGACAGTTAATACCTGCCCATCTATCTGCCACAAACCTCTGCCAAACTACTAATGACCAAATTTGTTCTAACACATGATAAAAGCCACAGGCTACCAGCATTTTGTTATGACTGGCGGCTACCATATTGAATTGGTTATCGGCTTTTGTGGTAATTACAATGTGACATTGGGGAACCAGCGATTATGGTAGTCGTCAGTCATAACAAAATGCAGCAGTCGAATGAGGGCGGAATGCATCGATACTAGCGACTTCTGGAAAAAAGTGTAACTTGTGAGAATTAAATAAATACATAATCTATTGTTAAATATAGGTATTTGTTGGAAATAACGTATTTCTGTGAAGTTGCCGTTGAAAAGCGCATTGACTGATATACATTGCTTCAGTCACATCGTCTCCGAGTACAGTTTCAATTGAGTTTTGTGACTGGTATTGTCTTTGTAGTTTATCTCAGATAGAAAATAGACTCAGCAACAAAAAAAGCCTATTGTTTCTGTGTTGAACAAGCCCAGCAGATTTGTGTCAGATACGAAGTTCAGAATACGACCATATCAGTTTTCCTATAGATTTTAAACGGAGAGTTACATACCTTTTCCTATCTTATGATATCAATATTTTTTTTCTTGAATTGTTAATTTTTGTTATAAAATGTGTTTTGAATTGTTACTTTGTATCATTGCGAAGGGGGGGGGGGGTCCCATGCCAGCAGCCTGTGGTAAAAGCATGATGCAACACACTAAGCGAAAAAAAAAAAAAAAAAGTATCCTAAAATGATATCCGATGACAGGTTCTCTCCCCTGAGAAGACCATGTTTGGGTACACTCAAACATTAAGTATACTGTACTCAGTTGTTTAATACTATATCTACAGCATTAATATCTGACTCCCACAGTCATTTGGTATTTAATTGTCAAAATGTTCCAGCTATTATCCATTTAAAGAGCTATAATGTTATTCAAAGATCAATTTTATTTTTCCAGACCAAAATTTGAAACTTCCATGATTATTTCAGATGAACTGCATTTGAAACTTTCCAGTGACAACACAAGTGAGTATTGCAAATCACCTATAAACAAGTTTCTTCAATGTCTGCCAAATAGCACACCCTGTTGGAGACGGGCAATGGGCGACAAAAAACTTACAAATGATGATAGTGACCAAAGGTGTGCTGAAAAGGACAAATAATATTCAAAACAAGAACATTCGATAAAATTATCACTCACCCTTCCCAATCTTAAGATCGTAAAATCAAGTAAAATACAAAGAAGTTTTTCATTCGGCTTGCAGTAACGTTTGCTCAAAAGGCGAGAAGGCGAGTGGAATTTTACACCTGCTGTTGATCATACCTCACAGAAGAGTGTATCGGCAATCCTCCATATGTTGGATATGTTCTCATGGTCCCATTGGGTCCTTTCTCCCAACCACTTGTAAAACGGCTGTAAAATAAATAATTATTTTTATTGTTTCAATGGGTATAAAATTTAACATTAAACCAACTGAAATTCACTCAATTTGAGATTCTAGAGAATTATAATTTTTTTACCCAAATATGGAATGTGAAAAATTGATAGAAATTTCAGACGTAATTTTATATTTCTGGAGAAAGAGTAGTACCAAATAGAGGACAACATTTATAATGATACTCATACTACATGTATGTATGTACATATACATTTATTATTTATTTCACCCATGAATTTGGTGTTCATTATAATTGGGGGAGAGTATTTATACAAATATACAATAAAAAGTTAAAAAAAAAAAAAAAAAAAGGTAATAAAAAAGAAGAAACAACACAGATTGTTACCAAATATGAATTCAAGACATGAAGTTTTTCAAAAGTTATTGTGCAGAAATGGTCATTTCACATTATATTTGCTCATTAAGGGTGCATAAGTCTCTAATGAATCAGTGGATAGTAACCAAAATCAAAATGGCCTGTATTTTAATATCATATTTGAATACCAAATATGAATTAAACACATGAAGTCGTTCAAAGTTACTGTGAAGAAACAAATATGTCTATGGACAGACAGTACCATACCGTACTACGTCCCATGATGGCATCATTCGACAGGTGTTACCGTGTATAACTAGAACTGTCGCCTAAGGGCTTACTAATACCCCCCCGCAAGTGTTTTTGTCAAACATGGCTTTGGAGCATGAAATCAGAATTCTTGTATGCAACACTCCATCTTAATACGTATATAGAGGACATATGTGCCAACTACATGGAAATCTAGTGATCCTTTGTAACACATACCTATGGATATACCTATGTCTATGGATAAATATCATTAAGATTCACTGAAATCTATCAATGGAAGAAAATTGTAAAACAAATACCATCAAAGGGACATATCTTTAAAACAGGGGGGGGGGGGGGGGGGGGGGGGGGGGGTAACCAATGTTATATAGAAAAAGCGCTACTACAATGTTAAGGTTGAATGACAGCAAGTTTCATCGAAATCCCTCCAGTAGTTTAGGAGGAGTAGTCTGTAGAAAATTGTAAAGCAAAAATCATCAAAGGGGCATAACTATAAAAAAGGGAGGTAATCCAATGGGAGGAGTAGTCTGCAGAAAATTGTAAAGCAAAAATCATCAAAGGGGCATAACTATAATAAAGGGAGGTAATCCAATGTTATATAACTAACACATGCTTATACAATGTCTAAGGATCACTGCCAGCAAGTTTCATCAAAATCCTTCCAGTAGTTTAGAAGGAGCAAAGTTTGTAATGCAAAAATCATCAAAGGGGCATAACTTGGTAAATAGGGGAGTAACATATATAATGTCTAAGGATCATTGCCAGTAAGTTTCATCAAAATCCTTCCAGTAGTTTAGAAGGAGTAGTCCGCAGAAGTTTGTAATGCAAAAATCATCAAAGGGGCATAACTTGGTAAATAGGGGAGGTAACTCAATGCTATATAGATAACGTGCTGCTACAATGTCTAAGGATCATTGACAGCAAGTATCATTAAAACCCTTTCCCAGTAGTTTAGGCGGAGTAGTCCGCAGAAGTTTGTAATGCAAAAATCATCAAAGGGGCATAACTTGGTGAATAGGGGAGGTAACTCAATGCTATATAGATAATGCGCTGCTACAATGTCTAAGGATCATTGACAGCAAGTATCATTAAAATCCTTCCAGTAGTTTAGGCGGAGTAGTCCGCAGAAGTTTGTAATGCAAAAATCATCAAAGGGGCATAAATTGGTAAATAGGGGAGGTAACCAAATGATATATAGATAACGCGCTTATACAATGTCTAAGGATCATTGCCAGCAAGTTTCATCAAAATCCTTCCAGTAGTTTAGAAGGAGTAGTCCGCAGAAGTTTGTAATGCAAAAATCATCAAAGGGGCATAACTTGGTAAATAGGGGAGGTAACCAATGTATATAGATAACGCGCTGCTACAATGTCTAAGGATCATTGACAGCAAGTATCATTAAAATCCTTCCAGTAGTTTAGGCGGAGTAGTCCGCAGAAGTTTGTAATGCAAAAATCATCAAAGGGGCATAACTTGGTAAATAGGGGAGGTAACTCAATGCTATATAGATAACGCGCTAATACAATGTCTAAGGATCATTGCCAGCAAGTTTCATCAAAATCCTTCCAGAAGTTTAGGAGGAGTAGTCCGCAGAATTTTGTGTCTACAGACGGACGGACGGACAGACGGACGGACAGACGGACGGACGGACGGACGGACAACCTGATTCCAGTATACCCCCCCTAACTTCGTTGCGGGGGGGTATAATAATCAAAGCCTGTGTATTTTAACTCAATTTTGTTGTTCAGCTGTGTATCATATCACTCAGGGTATGCCCTTGTAATATAATAATCTGTATTCCAAACCTGTTGTTAGATACACAACGAAATATGGATTTAGATCAATACCATTACTGATTATTTCTTGAACTCTCCAATTTACTGCAGCATATCAAAGTTTCCAAAATTTGTGAAACAAAATCCTTTTCAAACAGAGTGAAAAATATTCACAGCAAAGCACAGAATAAAAAAATTTAAACATGTTTCTTTTACAGATTTTCACACTACTTTATTGCTACCCTGGATCTCCTTATTTCTTGTTAATAATCTTTCTTTCATGTAGATAACAAGAGCAAGAACTAACATTAAAACTTGATTACTGCTATTGTTGTACTGGTGTTTATTGTAGCGGCGACCATGTTTCAGTCATATAGTGACATCCAGATATTTACAGGTGGAGGAAGGTCCTGAATGATCAGATGCACCTGGGGAGATCCACCAACCTATCTCAAGTTGGAAGGCATAATAAAACATTGCAGGTGATTCCTTATCTAACCAGAACTGGACAAAATATGACTAGCAAGACAAGGGGCAAAAAAAGTAAACCCTATACAAGGATAATCCAGTCTGAAAAAAAAAATCAGGAGAAAAAAAAATCTCACTTGGCCAAAGTATGTTAGAACTTGTCTGTGTCCAGTGAGAAATCTAAGCCCTTCACATGACTGGTTTACATTTCTACAGGAGATATTTCTGCAGTGAGATTGAAACCGAACATAGAGCAAATATCTCATAATCTCGCTTCCTTGATAATCCCTGCCTTAACAGCCAAAATGAAAAATTGTTAGGTGGAGTTATAACAAGAAATTCACACTTATCCTTTACTGATCACCTTAGCATTTGCACCACACCAGTCACAAAATCAATACAGTGGAAAATAGAACTAGAGGAACACAAATTACTAAGCTAAGCTGAGAAAATAAGTGATAGATAAATCAAACCTTATTTTCTTCCTCCTCTTTTTTTATTTCTGGTGACTTGAATGTTTGCGCCAACAGAATGTCATATTCAGGGCAAGGAGCTCCTAGGTTAAGCATCTATAAGAAAATAAAGATGTATCTGTAAAAAGACTCAGAAGTCAAAACTCTATTCATTTGTCTATCTTCATATTTACATTCCTACAGATATACATTGTCACTTTAAATTCAATGGGTTAAGATTTTATGTGAAGAATACCAAACAATAATTGATACTTAACATTGAAAAACAAATGACTTTTAAATTGAAACAATGCCAAGAAACATATTGAGAAAATATAGAAACATCTGTCACACACCATTAAATATTTATGAAACCCATTACCTCATGAATATTCATGTACAATGTTCATTAAATATTTATGAAACCCTTTACCTCATGAATATTCATGTTCAACGTTTTAACTATCAAATAAATATAAATTGGCTGAATTTTTAATGATATATGAAACAAATGATTTTTTGCTGTTTAGAATCTAGTATTTAATATAGTATGCGCAAACAAAGAAGACCCTGATCAGAGAGCTCCTGGAAGAATCTGTCAGAGCTGGGTCTGCTCTGTTTGCCAATGTGTCAAAGTAACGGGTTAATACTAAAAGTCTTTTACATGTTATCTTCTTTTAGACTATCTTTTATCAAGCTTTTACTAGCTATGAAATACTCATGATATTTCAAAATTTCATTTCTATATAGACTTCAGCAAATCAACTCAAATAAGCTTTAACTTGCAAAACCCAGCTTATACTAACGTTATCCTCGATTTCTGGCCGAGAGTGGAACGGGAATGGGTTGCCAGGAGATATTAGGGTTGAACATTTCGTTCTCACTTGGAGGGTACATCCCCGCTAAGTTTGAATAAGCACTCATTAAACAGCGATCCTCATCTGAACTTGTGACTTCAATCTGAAACACACCATTGTATGTAATATGATTTATAAAACAAAAGAGATTCATTTTTTCTTATACTGTAGCTGTTTTTTCTTATTAGTGCTGTAGTTGGGAACCATGTCCTCTTAAACTGGAACATATTGTAAAAAAAATTGCGGGGGTATAAAAAAAAATTTTTTGTGGGGCATAAGAATTATTTTTGAAGAGTTAAAACAAAATTTTCGAGGGGTATAAAAACTACTCATAAATGGACTATCAGCTTATAGAAAACAATCAAAACAAGTGAAAAAAAAAAAAGGTTGTAATATGCGACTATTACTTTCCTCCCATGCCTTACCTCTGGGTTTCTGTAGGACTCATTCATGTACCCTGATACAAGATATCTGTTTCTCAACCACTGACCTAGGTTGTACTGTTGCTGCATTCCTATCTGTAATGAAAAGTAAAGAAATGGAGTGTAATATATATCTTCCTAATAGGTATTCACCATAAAGGAAGTTTTAATTTGCTAAACAAGAAAAACCTAGGAGAAAAACAGAATCTGATAAATACAGTCAGCCTTGACTCAATAGTGGGAGATGATTTTGAATTCTCTGTTTGTTTACTGGGTTTAATGTCTCACCCACAGTATTTCAGTCGTTTGGAGACTATGTCTACCTTGAAACAGACATAGTGCTACAACACAGCAGTATTAGCCTTCAACATGTGGTACATTATCCTGACACTGGGCCAATCTGTCCTGGAACTACCTTTATATACTGAGCTCCAAGCAAGGGAGCTATACCAGTGCCATTTTTTTATGGCTTTGGTCACAAAACCCACAACTTCCTACTCCCGAGGTGGATGCTCTAACTGCTCAGCCACCAGGGACAGATTTGAACTTTTATGAAGCAGGATGGGACAACTAGTATCAATAGCCCCACTTCAATTTGTATAGCAGGGATAGGAAAGTGAAGAAAGAACTATAAAAGGTATCATAGCACATACACTGTTGCCTGAGCACCAACACAACAGAAATTTACCAGTGCCTTAATGACTTGTGACTGGGAATCTAACCCATGACCTCCCATTTAGACTTTCAATGATCTTACCACTTGAACGCCTGGATCATATACCTGTATATTACATATCCAGCCTATGTAATAATCTACTGTCAGAACTGGGTTAAACAGTGAAGTTTGATATAAATTTCTTGTATAAATTTGTACTGTTTGTATACATTAAGATATACTTTACTTTGCATCAGGTTCACTTGGTCTTTGCTCCGGGCACAACCTGCTCTTTCTTCTTTACTTGCAGTTTCATCAAATTATGCATCGTATCAAGTCACTAGATGTATGGACATAATTTTCAATGCCTGAATCCCTATTTTTGATGCGTGATCACGCAAGAATGTGCATTATCTGCAGCATGGATGGTGACCTGGTTTTGAACTGTCTGCACCTTTTTTAAACATTTGAGACATAATACGTATCAATTCAGACTAAGAATGGGCCTTTCAAAAGTTTATTGAAATTTATATTCAATTTAGACTGGCTGATGTCATGTGTCTTGAGCATTTTGATTGGCTGATGTTATGTGTCAAGCATACTGATTGGCTGATGTTCTATCATAGTCTATGTCAAGCATTTTGAAAGGCTGATGTTATGTGTCAAGCATTTCAATTTGCTGAGGCGTTGATGTTAAATGGCAAGTATTATGATTGCAGATTGGGATAATATCATTTGGTCAATGGGTTGACTTGATTTATACACAAAAGAAAACATGACTTTGTTTGTAATACTTTTTGCAGTGTAAAATGGTGACTCTTAAATGTAAAGTAATATCTGTGACCTCTGAACTTACAGTGGATAGCCATCCCAATCCTTGTGGCCATTCATTCTCCTGATTTGGGTCAGTTGGGAAGATCATGATAGGACTCCTGTCGCCATGACGATACACCTGCAAGAGGATGCAAATACTTTAAAAGCAAGTAACTGGTGTTGAACACAACACATGAATCCCCTACTGGTGAAGTGCATAATTTTTCCGTTACCATAGCAACCAAAATTTTGGTCCGAGAAAAAAACAATAAAGTGACGTGCAGAATTTCTATACTGCAATCTATTCATATACCAGGGATCATAATATTATCTTTAATGTCTTTTTTTAAGTTATTGCGAGATTTCCAAACATCTGGATGGACAGATGGAGGGAGGGAGGGACAGACAGACAGACAGACAGACAGACAGACAGACAGACAGACAGACAGACGGTGTAAACACAGGTTGGGGACTAATAAATATTTTTCCCCTACAATCTGTAGAACGTATTCAAACAGGACCTGATCCCCAAACCCTGCACATTTTACCTCTATCACAAAGATTTTGAGGTAAAATCCACACATGTTTGGAACTGCAGCTTCATCAAAACAAAAAAGAACACAAACACACTTCAAACTCATTTTACAGGAGCTTCTCAGTGTTTACAAATCTATTTTGATGTTATTGTGTATTCAAACTAACTAACAATGACTGCACTGGGATTAATAGGTAGTCAACAGTTGACCTGGTCTACACAAAAGAAAAAGAAAATTGACCTAGCCATAAATTTAGGAAAGGCAGGGGTTAGATTTTCACTGCTAAATATTGGAAGGGTGCATGTTGCAAAACACCTCAACAACTATATAACTATCACTGACGGTGATTAATATAATATACAAGTTTGACACAAAAGAAGGGCTAAAATTCTTACAAAATCACTTTACATGGTTATCTGTACCCGACTGGTGATTGGTCATATGATTAATCAGTAATCCAAGTGTGAAGTCATTTTATTTAATGCTTTTCGATGGATTACCTAGAAATAACAGTGGATTATATCCTGAAATGATCAGGAAAACAGTGAAATTATCAGAAACTTGAACCCAACCCTACGTTATAAACTGATTGGAGCATCAATTATACTGTTTTTTTTGCTAAAATTGATGTCATAATGTCACGCACGCGAGGTAGTACCGCCAATTTTGACGTCTTTTGTGAATAAAAACAGCTAATTTCTTGCCTTTAAAGCATTAAATCAAAAGAAAAATACGTTTGTTTTGGTGAAAGATCAATGTATAATTTCATTCGCAAACATAAAAAGATGCTTTTTCACTTTTAATTTCACTCAGTGAAATTATTGATATTACACCAAAAAAACAACAACAACTATCCTGTATATCAACAACAATTATCAAACTTAATGTACATGTAATGTGATGTAGGAAAGGATGTGGTGCATATGAATACTACCTGTATATAGCCCCCAGTTCACCAGGTGAGGTGGGCGTAAAATAATCATAGCACATACACTTAAGTTGAATGTGAATACACTTCAACTGAATCCAAAATAACCACACTTCTGATGAATCTAATGCTTTTTATCTATAAATGTAAATTATACATAACTATAATTAATTTTGAGATTGATTTCCTCCTCTTATTGCTTTTAAAGCTGTAATTTTCTCAAGGCTGCATTTACCAGGTGGTGAAGAAAATGGCGCAAATTAATGAAATAAATACAGACTAATTTATGTGAAGCAATGAGAGTATCTTGCAAAATATCTGGAAATAAAAACTGGGATGGATGCACAATATATAAAAACTAGGTTGAGAAAACAAAGCAAATCATATATTGGTACTTTTTCCCCTGCTGTTTTAGAAAGATTACCCTTCGAATTGTTAATTTTTGTGCAAAGATATTTAATTAAAACTGATAAAAATAGTTAAGAAATTACAGAAAATCTAGGAAATAAAGTAAAGTATATTCTGATCAATTTGTCACGCACCTCTGTTTACAGCAGGTGACACAAAAAGTCTTTAGCCTTTGTCAATAATTGACAGAACTGAGTTACCATTTTGGATTTTTTTTTATTCAAATTTGGGAATAATATAATTTCTGGCATTTAGGAATAAATAGCCAAATACAAAAACCAAATAGCTATAATAATACTCTTAAAAGTGGCCAGTAATTAAAGAAATAAACTTGGCTGATAAAAACTTACTTTGAATTGAAAATATCAATATAAGCAACCTTTATTTATGATGCATATTATTAACTCCTACCTAATAATTAAGCAATTACTATTTAAAGATGAGTAAGTACAATGTATGCTGTAAATTGCTGCAGCATTAGTGCAGCCATTGTTTACATCTAGCTATCTCACAAGACTTCCCAAAAGGAATCATGACATCATTTACCCACTTCTGTCCAAAGTAGATACTGGTGCTGATCACAAGAGAATTAAAGGTGAACCAGATTAAAATGTTTACTTTCCTAAAAACCTATATATTTTACATTAATAGCCAAGAAACGATAAGATTGATTTACTACAAGTCAAGTTTATATGGTCACTATCTTTATGAGAGACCAGAATTTTAACAAATATTAGGTAAAAGTTAAATTTTATGATAAAGGGGACTGGAACTATTTATGTTTCAAGTTTCACTCAAATCTGTTGATTGATTGTGAAGATACAAAGAATTGAAACTGCAGAATTCCTAAAGAAACAGTTGTTTTTGTGTGACATGCACCTTCTTTAAAATTTATTTTATTTAGAAAATGTTCAGTATATACTTTTTGTTGCATACTTAGTGTCTATACAATATGTTGACCTTACATCAATACACTGAATTCATGAAATTGCTGAAATACAAACAACAAGCGCTACATTCGAATGAACGCCATGCCCCCACAGGGGGCCTTACACCTTTGGGTCAATGTCATTTGTATGTTAAGGTCACCTGGCTGGAAGAGCTCATCAAGATGCATTTGACACCTGTTACGTTTTGAGGTTATTGATGGAAGCACATTCATGTGGCCAAGGTTAATATTAATTTTGCAGTTTTGGGTCAAGGTGACCTTGACCGTCAACCCTGTGACCTCTTTAGGATCGTTGTGAGATACAGCTCATCAAGGTCAATTACCTGTGAATTTATTGGGGCTGTAGTGAAGTACATTGAAGTTATGGTCATAGGTTTGTGACAGCACAGACATGACAGGCCAAAAACAATATGCCCCCCCCCCCCAATCTATCAATGCGGGAGCATAACAAGAGGGCCATGATGGCCCTGAGTCACTCACCTGAGAAACAGGTATTAGTGGGAGGAAAAGAAAAAAAACATATAGCACATTCGGTGGTGAAATTAGATTGGAATGTTTTTAAAAGCTGTTATAAACTCAATAATACAAAATAACTGCACCTGAAACTACCTTGAGTTAGAAGAAACAAACATTTCTTATACCAAAGCAGGGCTTTTTTTCTTCTTTATCAGGGGCCGTTCATAGGTCCCAGGATTTTTCTTTCTTCAATGAAAAAAAAGGCAATATTTTTCCCAAAGTATGGTATGAAGGCCCATTCCCCAACATCTGAAAAAAAGGCCTGCATAGAAATAAATAACTTACTGTGACAATGTGTTTTAAACCCATATTCAACAAATAATAAGCACTGGTAATTTCTTCAAATATCAGACAAATTTCCATGTATACATGTTGACATCATATTGATAGCTGATTGGTCTACAAGGGCAAGTCAATAAATAACCAGCCTATGACATCTCCGATCAACCGAGACATCCACGATTTTCACGCATTATTTCAATACATGTTCTATACCTGTGTACAAAACTACACATGTATATGGTCATTTGTTTGTCAGATAATGAATGTCAAACATGGCTAGTGATGTAAAAGCAAGCTTTTCATCAAAAGTGGAGTACCGTGCTGTAATTTGGTACTTGCATTTAAAAGGTAAAACTGGTAAGGACATACATGCTGAGTTAGTTGATGTGTATGGGTCTTCTGCACCATCTTATTCTCAACTTAAATTCTAGGTTGGGGAGTTTAAACGTGGTAGAACGTCTTTAGAAGATGAAGTCAGGTCTGGACGCCCAGTTGATGCCACCGACGAAGAAATGTGTAATAAAGTCAGAGATCTGGTATACTCAGATAGGCAAGTCAGGTTGAAGAAATAGCACAGGCATTAGGCATTTCACATGGTACTGTTTAAACAACCTTGCATGATCGTTTAGGGATGCGCAAGCTTACAGCCCGTTGGGTCCCAAAATCCCTTATCAATGAGCAAATGGCAACGAGAGCTTTAGTATGCAGTGCGTTGTTGAAGCGTTTGAGGTCAAAAGATGAATTCCTTTTGCTTCTAGTTACTGTGGATGAGACTTGGGTGAATTATTATGAACCAGAAAATAAAGCCCAGAGTCGTCAGTGCATAGGGCCAGGATCCCCAAGGCCAAAGAAGTTCAAGACTCAACCATCTGCTGGCAAAGTGATGGCCACAGTATTTTGGGACACAAAGGGCGTTATTTTGTTGGACATTTTACCCAAGAGAAGTACAATAACCGGAGCATACTATGCAAACTTACAAGACCATCTGAGGAACGCCATCCGCGAGATATGCGGCGGTAAACCCTCAAAAGGTGTTTTGCTGCAACAGGACAATGAAAGAGTCCACACTTGTAAAGTTGCAATGGATGATGTGGAGCAAAATGGGTATAAATTAATACCGCACCCTGCCTACTCACCAGACCTGGCTCCTAGCGACTTCTTCCTTTTTCTAAATTTGAAAAAGGATATACGTGGACGTCATTTCCAGTCTGACAAAGAAGTCGTGGCGGCAGTTGAGGAGTGGTTTCATGGAAAGGACCCTGACTTCTTCACTTCTGGGCTGATGGCACTTGAACACCATTGGTCCAAGTGCATAGCCCTGGAGGGAAATTATATTGAAAATGAAGAGGTAGATCTCAACCCGAAATAGGTTAGGCTGGTTATTTATTGACTCACCCTCGTTTTTAAAAGTATGGTTGATAGTGAATCCATTTTTATTTTCAAACAAAATTGTAAAGGAAATTACCAGAAATGGAAAGAGTGATTCCTGTGACTGATGATTTAGTCATCTAGATACTGATTCTGTGTTTGTTATTGTATTGAAACATTCATATATCACAAAATTACACAATCAGGATGTCCACACTTAATAAATAAGCTTAAATAAATGCATTTCAGCGTAATTTTATACAAAAATTTGAGGATTTGAATTTTAAGGCTTGAATTAAATCATATAATGATAAGGATCAAGTTACACATTTTTGATTTTGCTGTGTTTTTGAGGCTTTTTGATATGATGTTGTTTTGCCCCCAACTGAAAAAAAATCACAAAGTGACGAAATATTCATAGGACTATAAAATTTCCAAAACCTTACATTTTTTTTATAAACTTTGACTTTGGTGGTTTTCCTATACAATGAAATTAGCAAAAATATTTTAAAGATAATTATTTTTTTTGACAAAATGTCATACTTTATTTGCTCTATGCCATAAAATTGTTCATTCTTTGAAACTATGACTTAAAAACAAACATCTTGTGTCACATTTAGCAGTGTTGCCACTAATATTTGAAAGTGGGGTAAAATTTGTTTTTCTTGCACCTTTGTACCCTCTCTGTAGTAGATTTGTAGCAAAGCTCTTAAAATTGGGGGTACTGAAGACCAACATATGGGAGTATCTGGGAACACTGATTCAGGGGAGAATGAATAATAACATTGTCATCACTTATTAACCACTACTGTAGCCATAGGCGTAGCGCCCATTACGCACAATACGCACGTGCGTATAAACATCTGCGACCAAATCACATACCGTATCTAATTAATTAATATTGCAATTTTAACTGAAAGAAAAACATTTCATATTTGAATAATTCATTGAAACACGATTGATCATGATCAGCCCTTCATAGAATCGAATATACAAAGGCACTTACAAAGGCCGACTTTGTCGAAATGAAGAGCAAAATGTTGTTGAGTTTGGCTCAGCTGCCTACAGAAACACCATTCAAAGAAACAGACAGACATTAAGATTTCTATTATTGAAGCCATAATGACGGAGCTGGGAACATGTCAGGCAGGATTCGTGGCGTACAAGCAAGGTTTTCGCAGAATTATCAGAATGTCAAATATATACACTGTCGAAACCATCGCCTTAAGTTAACCTGGCCATTTGTCATGCGTGCAGAGTGGCATTTGTTCAAGGTTTCAACATTGTGGGGAATATATTGTTTTTCCCAACAAACTAGCTGAAACGACTTGCTATTTACAGGCAAGACAGTGACAATGGAGATAAAATGAAGAAACTGTGTCCAAGAAGATGGTCCCAGCATCCAGAAAGTGTATCCGCTTTCTATAAAAACTTCCCCGCAATATTAGACACATTGACTGACCTAAAAGTGCATATGGATACCACAGCATCGTCCTTTCAAAAGGCAATGCTGTCATTACTCTGTGTACTGTCAGCGGCCTGCTTGACCTTCTGAACCCACTATCTGATTCCATGCAAGATCCAAATTGTGACTTAGTGAAAGCTTCAGAGCATGCATTATCTCTACATGGTTTCCTGAGCGCGAAAAGAGGTGACCTTGAGTACTTCAATCAGATATGGCAGAAATCTGTGGATCTTACTGAACAGCAAAACATTCCAGGTACCCGCCCGAGGGTCGTTGCAAGGCACAGGAACAACATTGCAGCAGATACTGTGAAAAAAATACTGGAAGTTAAATTTGTACATTCCATTCATGGACCATCTACTGACTGAAGCAGAAGACAGGCTGTGTATTTCTCTTCCTAGAATGAAGCACAATTTCTACTGTCACACAAAATCGGACAGCTTACTCCTGAAATAATGGAGGTTATCAAACATGAGTATGCTCCATTTATTGACGGTGAAACAGTGCACACTAAATTTGAGGTATAGAAGCATCAAATTTCTCATGGTGCTGTATATGAAAAGCTAGTAGAAGCTGTTGATGCAACCTATCAGCTTCTTCCTAAAATACACGCCATCTTGAAGGTGCTCATGACAATGCCTGTCTCAACAGCATTGGCTGAAAGGTCTTTCAGCGGCCTTAGAAGGTTAAAAACATACTTCCGCAACACAATGACCGAACAATGACTGACTGGACTAGCACTACTGCACATCCACCGCAGTCAAAGTACATCGACCAAGTACTGAACGACTTTGATGCCTCAGGTCAAAGACGTATCGCCCGTCTTTGCAATTGTTGCACGTGAAGATGCTTCTTCTGACGACGAATAACTCGTCCACATAGACTCGGCTCAAATTCCGTGAATTTAGTTAATTTACAGTCACAGTGATTTTAAAACCAAAGTAACAAAATAAAAGAAAACAAGAGGCCCATGATGGCCCTAAATCGCTCACCTGAGATAAATAGGTTGACCCAAGGAACATCTGTACCAATTTATTTTAAAATCTGGCCAGTAGTTTTGAAGAAGATGATTTTTAAAGTTTTCTTTTCTTTTTCTTTTTGTTGCCATGGCAACCAGAGTTTTATATGGATCAAGTTTATTTTAGGAACTTTTGTGAATATTGACCCAAGGATCATTCCTGCCAAGTTTGATCAAATTCTGTCCAGTGGTTTCAGAGGAAATGTTGATTAAAGTTTTCCCTATATACATATATAAGGCAAATAAGCCCCGCTCCTGGCGGCCATGTTTTTTACGGATCGGAATAATTTTAGCAACATTGGTTAAAAATAGCAACATAGAGGTTGACCCAAGGAACATCTGTACCAATTTATTTTAAAATCTGGCCAGTAGTTTTGAAGAAGATGATTTTTAAAGTTTTCATTTTTTTTTCTTTTTGTTGCCATGGCAACCACAGTTCTACATGGATCAACTTTATTTTAGCAACTTTTGTGAAGGTTGACCCAAGGATCATCCCTGCCAAGTTTAATCAAATTCTGTCCAGTGGTTTCAGAAGAGATGTTGTTTAAAGGTTTCTCTATATACATATAAGACAAATAAGACCCGCCCCTGGCGGCCATGTTTTTTAACGGATCGGAATAATTTTAGCAACTTTGGTAGAGGTTGACCCAAGGAACATCTGTATCAATTTATTTTAAAATCTGGCCAGTAGTTTTGAAGAAGATGATTTTTGAAGGTTGACCCAAGGATTATCCCTGCCAAGTTTAATCAAATTCTGTCCAGTGGTTTCAGAGGAGATGTTGTTTAAAGGTTTCTCTATATACATATAAGGCAAATAAGACAGCCCCTGGCGGCCATGTTTTTTTACGTATCGGAATAATTTTAGCAACTGTGGTAGAGGTTGACCCAAGGAACATCTGTACCAATTTATTTTAAAATCTGGCCAGTAGTTTTGAAGAAGATGATTTTTAAAGTTTTCATTTTTTTTCTTTTTGTTGCCATGACAACCAGAGTTCTACATGGATCAAGTTTATTTTAGCAACTTTTGTGGAGGTTGACCGAAGGATCATCCCTGCCAAGTTTAATCAAATTCTGTCCAGTGGTTTCAGAGGAGATGTTGTTTAAAGGTTTCTCTATACATTAAGGCAAATAACCCCGCCCCGGGGCCATGTTTTTTAATGGATCGGAATAATTTTAGCAACTTTGGTAGAGGTTGACCCAAGGAACATCTGTACCAATTTATTTTAAAATCTGGCCAGTAGTTTTGAAGAAGATGATTTTTAAAGTTTTCATATTTTTTTTCTTTTTGTTGCCATGGCAACCAGAGCTCTTCATGGATCAACTTTATTTTAGCAACTTTTGTAGAGCCTCACCCAAGGAACATTCCTGCCAAGTTTCATTAAATTCTGTCCAGCGGTTTCAGAGGAGATGTCGTTTAAAGCAAATTGTTGACGACGGACGACGCACGAAGGACGACGCCGGACGCCGGACGATCACAAAAGCTCACCTTGAGCACTTTGTGCTCAGGTGAGCTAAAAATTAAATAAAAACTCGCAAAAAAATAAGAATAAATTTAAAATAGGGAAAATATATATAAACAAGAGGGCCAAGATGGCCCTGTGTCGCTCACCTGATTAAGATGGCTGTGTTAGGCAAAAGGACAAAAAATCTGGCATCTAAAGTGTTTTTCTAACATTTGACTAAGTGGCCTACATTTTGATCCTACCTGAATTTACCTGGTGACCTAGTTTTTGACCCAGCATGACCCAATTTCGAACTCATCCGAGATATCATGTAAACAAACATCCTGGCCAAGTTTCATGAAGATTGGTCCAAAACTGTGGCCTGTAGAGTGTTCACAAGGTTTTTCTAAGATTTGACCTGGTGACCTAGTTTTTGACCCAGCATGACCCAATTTCGAACTCATCCGAGATATCATGTAAACAAACATCCTGGCCAAGTTTCATGAAGATTGGTCCAAAACTGTGGCCTCTAGAGTGTTAACAAGGTTTTTCTAAGATTTGACCTGGCAGTGTTTTTTTTGGCCAAAATATTCGGCGAAATTCGGCGGCATTCCCCCCTGCCAGAAGTATATATTTTTCCCCCTATTATGCTGAAAATTCCCCC
>CM037781.1:53646790-53662222 GCA_021229015.1 Solen grandis | reverse complement strand
TTCGAATCCCGGTAGGGACTTCGGATTTTTCAAGTGAGGAAGCCTTCCAGCTGGCTTGCGGTAGGTCGGTGGTTTTACCCGTGTACCTCATTGGCTGAAAATGTAGGTTATGTTCTAAACCGTTCTGAACACTCATAATCTTACTATCAATTGTCTGTTTTTTTCTATCGTTTTACAGTGTTGTTTTTATGTCCACTTTTCAGAGTTTTCACGCTTTTCATTATGAATGGTGTTGATTTTCAAAAATATATTTTGTATACATAGACGTTATCTTAGGGATCATTTGACTCGCCATCCAACAGAAATTTGCAGAATTATCTCCTTCAAAATATGGGCTTATCTAAATGTACTTTTGATATTTCCCAATTGTCTTTATTTTTCTACCAATACCTTTAACACTCCGTACAAGCCAAACTAAGAATCCAATTCATGTTACGATTGAAAGTTAATATTTATGCATATATCGCATGCTGCAATGTACGTGCAGTTTAGTCAGGTTTAATCTGTCAATTACAACGGACATCGGCTTAAACGAAAAAAATGGCTAAGAGAAAAACACAAACATGTGATATTCGAAGGTAACCAGTGTATACGTATATACGTGTATACGTAGGCGTCCTGATTAATTTAAAAGGTTGTCCAGTATTACTCGTAGCGTCCTGTGTAATTTTTGAAGGTAATCCAGTATTACTCGTGAAGTCGTCCTGTGTAATCAAAAGGTTGTCGAGTATTTCTCGTCCAGACGTCATGTGTTCTTTTAAAGGTCGACTAGTATTACTCGTGTAGGCATCCTGTGTTATCTTGAAATATGGCAAGCCGATTAGATAAAATGGTTCGGTTATCTTCAGAAATAGTTCGTAAAAGCTTGGATTTAGAATTAGCCACACGTTATTTTTGTCTCTTTCTCAGACTGAACAATCACTTCGGATAATTGCTTTAATGAAGCCAAGATTCCACTTGAAGAGTTATGCCCATGCTTCACTATAAATACCATAATTTGATATCCTTTACTTCGGTAAATATTTCAAAATATCGCTACATCTCGGACCGCCTAAGTCGAATGCTTCGAGTGTGCGCCTCTGGAGTGAATGGCCATAGGTTTTCTAACGGTCGCGATATTACAAAATATCAATTACAGCTAGCATTTTGGTACTCATCATCAATAAAAGGTTGATCGGGACACCATTATCAGATCAGTTTCGTGGTAATTTTTGTGTTACACTGTTACATTCAATAGCACAAATAACGTCCGGTGTAATGGCGGGCTAGACAGGTGTTTTGTTGTGTCCGATAATTTTGACTTATATTGAATAACATAATCGCTTTAAAAGGATTTTGGACTTATAAAAGATGGTTTAAAGTCATCATTGAGTGTTGTGCATGTGGAATACTCTTGTTTGTTTGGAAAATCCCCTGGACAGAGGTAATTTTTGAAAATTCATTGTACGCTTAGTGTTGAATGAAACATAGCCCACGAGAAAAACGTGCAGGTGTAAGAGCAGATTATGCCGCGTACAAAGGCTAACACAGCAACGAGCACAGAGAGAAGAGAGAGAGGCGAGGACGAACAAATAAGTGAAATGCAGCAAGCATACACTTGTAAAAACTTTGCCCATATTGCGTCTTGTTTTACGAAATTACAATCGTCCCTAGAAAATCAATTAGAAGAGAAGTTGGAGAAGATAATTACCCGTGTCTCAGACATAGAACAGAAAGTGAGGCCGATAGAAGAATTTATGGACTACGTAAAACAAAGAATTAGAGGAAGTTAAAAATATTATAGTTCCAAATATAAGAAAAGAAATTGAAACAGTTAGAAACGAAAGACTTAAATTAGAAATGTGGGGAAGAAAATGGAACCTCATAATCCGTGGAGTTAATGGGGGTAATGCAGAGTCGCCTACAGATACAGATAGGAAGGTTCGGGCTTCTTAGTGGAAACACTGAAGGTAGATAAAAACATAGTGGAAAATATGAGATTCCAAGCAGTCCACAGACTTCCCGGTGGGGACGACAGCAAAAGAAATATCATCATTCGCTTTGGCAGCTTAATGGATCGAGACACCGTATTGAACGATGCGATGCGGGGCCTACGACCCGGTTCCGGGTACAGTGTTGTGCCGGATATGCCCCCTGAGTTGGCCAAGAGGAGAGCTGATCTACTGACAGAGAGACGCCATCTATCTAGTGACGAGAGACGCCGCTGCAAGCTGGTCTATCTGAGAGAACACCCGTTCATTCAGCTCAAACGGGTGTTCAGTAACAGTGTGTAGTTGTCAAGGTGTACAAGATGTAAAGTGTGACAGTGTTGAAATCAGAGCCTTGAAATATTTTTTTTTAATTTTGCACACACATATATATGAATAAATACTCATATTATATAGAAAAATGTAATAGCTTTTTAAAAATTTAAGAAATATATACGCTTTAAAATATAAAAATACATATATAAGATTTCCTGGCTTGGACAAATAACACAATAATGATGTTTACCTTAATGGGAAAAGGATAAAAAAACAACAGAACAAACTCATACAAGTACATCTTTTTACCCAAACTCTATAATCGAGGATTCAGATTCGTTAAAGATTTAATTGATATAAATGGAAACTTTGTTGATATTGAATACTTAAATAATATTACAGAAACAAAAATAAATTACATGAACTTTTATAGTTTAAAATCTGCTATATTCAACTATGCCAAGAAAAAGAAAATACAACTTAATAATTTTCCTGTTATTCTGTTTCAGAATCCCCAAAACAATGTGTACATAAATCCTATTATTACTTGTACTGATATGAACAAGTATGTTTACAATGAATTGTCAAAAAATACAGAAATTCCTACCAGTAAAATTAAAGGTTAAAAGTTAAAACCTTTAAATGTACCAAAGATACTTACTTACAGTGGTTGCAAACAAGAATAATTCATAGAATACTAGGTACTAATTCCCTTCTTTATAAAATGAAAATAAAAAGAGATAATGTATGTACTTTTTGTAAAAGTGAGGAAGAGACAATTATCCATCTTTTTTGGGAATGTGAAAAAATAAAACCAATAATAGAATATTTGATTGATAAAATAAAAGAATTTGAACCATCAATAAACATTGACAGTTCTTTTGTGATATTAGGATCTGGAGAAACAGACAACAAATATGATTTAGTGTTTTTACTCATGAAAAAATTTATTTACTTAAGTAAGATGAAAAATGTGATACCAACCATTTATAGCTTTAAACAAGTCTTAAAATTAGAAATAGAGATTTTTAAAAGTTCTAAGTACACCGAAGATGCAAGTCTAGGATGGACAATTGTAAGCTCAGTTTTATGTAATCATGTTTAATTGATATAAGTGATTTTATATAACACAGATAGCAATCTTTATTGCTTGTATGTCACACTAGATTTATGTTTACATATATATAAATATGAAGGGAAACATGTAAATCTACTTCTCTTTTTTTCTTCTTCTTCTTTATTCAATATTTTATTCATATGTCCATTTTCTATAATGCTGGAGATGACATTTTTATTATTGTAAATGCATATAAAATATTGTAAGGTGGTCAGTGGGATGGATCCCCGACCCACTGCTATCTAAGATAAAAATAATCAAAGGTATAGATAAATAAGTAAACAAATATATATTGTGTGTAAAAAATAACTTAAAAAGATGAATAAAATATACAGAAAAACTAATGGGATGTAGCAAAAAAGAGAAATCTAAAAACCTCTAAACATAAATATATTGCACATAAAAATATAAACATACAACGCCTCAATATGTGTTTTATAGCATTGCAGGGAGAAGATTCAGAGTGACAGGTCACAATGACAGTTGAGATTTTGACAGTTTTGTGTTGCAAGAGGCGTGTAAAGGCACTAGATGGCCACTAACCTAAGAAGCACGGGATAAGCAAGTATAATGTACACCTGGCTGAGACTGATTTGTTTAATCGACAGCTGGTTTTGGATGGAGATAATTGTCACAATTATAAAGAAATGTAAACATGTTGTCTTTTTTTTCATTATTTAAAGAAAAAAGAAAAGAAAGGGGAGACGGGCATATTGAATATGGGCATATGTTGCTTATACATGTATGTAGATTCTATTTGAAATATATTTAAATATGTCAGTCTTCAAAATGAATAAAATAATGAAGTAAGAGTACTTTATTGTTTACAGTTTTACAAATAAAATTTACTTTGATTATATAAATGTTCTGAATTAGAGCAAAATTAAGATGTAAATTTGGAAGAGCATAAGAAATATATATTTGGTACTTGCATAATAGTTTAGTTATTGAAGTCTCAAATGTTCTTCTTATATCAGTATTTTGAATAAGATGAATTCTTAGTATGCTGTATATGCTGGAACATCTCTCTCTCTCTCTCAACGAATAATAACACTTTGTATTATGTATAGAAAATATCTCATTTGCTCTCTCTCTCTCTCTCTCTGTTTATCACTACCAAGGTATGTAACAAGGCTAATGATTGACTTTTGACCATATTGTCTATTTTTTCCACGGTGTTCATATTGTATGTACATATATAATCTTTTGTTCTCGTTCTCTCTCTCTCTCTCTTTAACTCTCTCTCTCTCTCTCTCTCCCCCTCTCTCTATCTCTCTCTCTCTCTCTGTTTATCATCACAAGGTTATGTAAAAGGCTATTGATTGATTAGTGATCATATTGTATATATTTGTTTTTCCCATGGACTAGTGTCTATTTTGTTTGTACTTATATATTATTTGCATGGACCTTTGTCCATATTGTTTACACTTTGTTTAAGGTTGGGTTATGTTTTAGAGTATTTCATAACTTCGGGTTACATTTAAAATATAACTGTCGTATATATAGAGAGAGAAACTTTATATCTGACTGAGCTGAGACTGAGGGGTTTATATTATAGTGCAGAAAGTTCAGGATTATAGATAATGTTCTAATAAGTTTTTTTGGTCACATTTAAAAAAACTATCATGCTTTAAAGGGAATGAGATAGGAAGTATAATGATAGGAAACATGAAAGTATTATATTTGATAGGTAATTTATTGGAAATTAAGTTTTAGGTTTTGGGGACCGGAATTATTTATAGAAATGGTATTTATAAATATTCAGAGGAAGAATAATGTTCGGACTTTTATAAGTACAAAAAAAAGAGCTTGAAACATATTCATTCGTTAATAGTCATGAAAAGTATCCTATGTTTATGTTTACAAAATATGCTTTGTTTGTTATGATAAAAATTGGCATTTTTTTTTCAAATATCGACATATACTAAAATGGAAGTGTGTTAGATATATAGTGTTATTTATGTGATAAACAAATTGGCCTTAGGCATTCACATAATACATGTGGATATAATATACAAATACAGGTAGAAATAGTTTCATATATGAATTTTGATATTTACTTTGAGGATTTTTGGATTTATGTCTTTTGTGATATTTAATGTGATGAGACAATTAGCCTTAGAGTTATTTCTCACTTTCTCTTGCTTGGGTTGCATCTCTGTCTCTCTTTGAGATAATGCAACATCATCTAGAATTTATTTAAAAATAAAAAAGTATTGATAATATTAAACATCAAAATTGTAATTAAATAGGTTCCATTAATGGGCACATTGCATCGGAACAAAAAAAGGAGGAATGATTTATGCTATCATGTATTATGAAGACAGTGTAGGTCGTCGGCAGGATGAATATTTAAAAATGAAAAGATATCACTTAATGTCATTTTATTTAATAGATAAAAATATGATTAGGAATATGATAAAAAATAGATATGAGTAATATCAGAATAAGGAGGCTTAACTGCAGAGGTTTATATTCTAATAAAATAAAACGAATTGACTTATTTTCTAAGAGCAACAAAGAAGCAGATATTTTATTTCTGATTGATACCCATTCAACAAAGGATATAGAGTCAAAATGGAGGGATGAGCTTGGGAACGAAGTTATTTTCAGTTCATATTCGAGTGCGAGCCGGGGAGTTGCTATTTCTATAAACTCTAAAATTAATTATGTAATACATAAAAAAGAGATAGATCCAAATGGAAATTTTATTGTATTAGATATCACAATACAGGAACAAAAAATGACATTAGTAGCTTTATATGGGCCAAATGAAGATAATCCACAATTTTATGAACAATTGTTTGCTACAATTAAGGCTGTAGGAAATAGATCAGTTATTCTTGGGGGAAACTGGAATGTACCATTGAATTATGATGAAGATACTCTTAATTATAAAAATAATAATAACTGTAAAGCACAAGAGGTAATACATAAATATATATATGATTTGGATTTACATGATGTTTGGAGAATGCAAAATATAGGTATCAAAAGATATACTTGGAGAGGGCCTTATAACAAAATGGCACGCCTTGATTATTTTCTTATAACGTCTGATCTTCAGTCGGTTGTCAAAGACACAGACATCGATTATAGTTATCGGTCAGATCACTCCCCTATATCATTGATACTCTCATTCACGGACCAGCCTAGGGGGCCAGGGGTGTGGAAATTTAATAATAGCCTTCTGAGTGATCATACGTATGTAAAACTGGTAAAAGACACAATACAGGAAACTATATTAGACTATTCATTTAATGTAGAAAATGAACATGCATCTGAAGATTATTATCAAACTGATCAAAATCACAGCCTTAATATAAGTAAGCAACTGTTCTGGGAAACATTGAAATTAATGATACGGGGTAAGACAATCTCATATACATCTTTCAAAAAAAAAAAAAAATTTAAAAAAAAAACTACTGAACTAGAAATGATAAGAGATGAAACTGTTAAGGGCATTATAACAAGAACAAAAACAAAATGGAAAGTCGAAGGTGAAAAGCCAACTAAATTCTTTTGTAATTTGGAGAAGAGGCAAAATTCCGAAAAAATAATTCCAAAATTAATTACAGAGGAAGGTGAAGAGATTAGTAATATTAAAGTTATCTTGAATGAACAAGTTAAGTTTTATAGGAGTCTATACAGCTCTAATTTAACTACAACAACTGATGCTATTTCTAATACTAATATTACTATTATTACTACTAAACAAGGTAATACTGATGATAATGATAGTGATAATGATATAGATGTAAATGAAATATTTTTTAATGATAACAATCCTTTTATTGAAAGACTAGGTTCTGAAGATAGGGAGTCACTTGAAGGCATGATAACAAACCAGGAATGTAAGATAGTTTTGAAAAATATGAAAAATAATAAATCACCTGGCTCTGACGGTTTTACGGTAGAGTTTTACAAGTTTTTCTGGTCAGATCTTGGTCATTTTCTTGTTGATTCGTTAAATGAAGGATATGAAGTTAAGTCCTTGTCTTTAACACAAATTCGAATCCCGGTAGGGACTTCGGATTTTTCAAGTGAGGAAGCCTTCCAGCTGGCTTGCGGTAGGTCGGTGGTTTTACCCGTGTACCTCTGTGTACTCGAGGTCTTCCTCCACCTGTAATTAGCTGGACGTCGCTATATGATTGAAATACTATCGCAGGGACGGTAAACCCAATAACAACAACAACTTTAACACAAAGGCAAGGAATTATAACATGTCTTCCAAAAGACGGAAAATCAAAGTTATATCTAAAAAATTGGAGGCCAATATCATTATTGAATGTTGACACTAAAATAACTACGGCAGCAATTGCAACACGTATAAAGCGTATTTTACCCAAAATAATATCTGAATCACAGCTAGGTTTTATAAAAGGACGATATATAGGGGAATCCACAAGGCTCATCTCAGATCTTATAGAAAAGTGTAAACAAGAAAAAAATTCAGGTATTTTAGGATTAGTAGACTTTGAAAAGGCGTTTGATTCGCTAGAGTGGTCATTTATAGAAAAAAAAAACTCTAAAATATTTTAATTTTGGTGAGTCCATTATCAGATGGTTTAGCACTTTTTATACTTCATTAACAAGTTGTATTGTGAACAACGGTCATTGTTCAGATTTTTTCTCAATCACAAGATTAGGGTAGGCTTTCACCATACTTTTTAATTAAATTTTAATTTTAAAAAAGATTCTAGTATATTTCTTAGCGATGATGAAACATCAGTTAAAAAAGCTTTAGATATTATAGATAAATTTCATAGGGTTTCAGGGTTGAAAGCTAATTTTGAGAAAACACAGTTAAGATGGATTGGGGCAAAGCAGGGAAGTAGAGAAAAATTAAATACTAGGAAAAAGTTTATTGGAACCAAAATGGGTGTTTTAAGGTCTTAGGTATTGAATTTGATCTTAAAATAAATGATTTTACGGTACATAATTTCTCTAAGAAAATAGAGAGTATGCAAAATATAATACAAGATTGGTCATTTAGATATTTATCACTAATTGGAAAAATATCGGTGATTAAAAGTCTAGTATTTCCAATTATAATACAATGTTTGACAGTCTTGCCAACCCCGCCGGATAACATACAAAACAGAATACAAAATATGCTCTATAAATTCCTTTGGGACAATAAACCAGATAAAATAAAACGTAATGTGATTATTAATGAAAAAGAAAATGGGGGCCTTAGATTCCCACACGTTACAACACACTGTCATACACTTAAATTATATTGGATAAAACAACTTTTAGACCCTAATAAAATGGCTCCATGGAAAACATTAATTCTTGGTGATTTCGAGAAGTATGGGGGAGGGCATATGTGGTATTTACTTAAAGAGGGTTTGAGAATAATAGCTGATAGGATGAATCCATTCTGGAAAAGTACTCTTATAGCATGGTCTTATGCAGATAAAGAAATAAATTTAGACAGCTTGGATATAAATTCTATATTGTCTGAACCATTGTTTTTTAAATAACAATATATGTATTGAAAATAAATATATTTTTACAAGGAATTTTGTGAAAAAAATGTATTCTTTATAAATGATATTGTAGATAAATCAGGGGAATTCCTCTCCTATAATGAATTGAAGGAAAAATACTCTATCAAATGCCCATATCTTAAGTATTTTAGTCTTATCAAAGCAATACCAGCTTTTTGGAAAAACAAAATAAAACATCAACATAGAATCATTGATCCTATTAATAAGAACATCATGTTACTTAGAAACTCAATAAAACCAAACAGATTTTTTTTATCCAATATACATTAACATGATAGCGGATCCATCTTTAGAATTAAAAGAAAAATGGGAAACTCAACTGTTATTTACTATAGAGGAGGAAAAATGGAAAACTGTATTCAACAAGATATTTTTGTATACGGATGATAGTACATTGCAGAGTTTCCAGTATAAAATAATTCAACAAATATATTACACAAATGCAAAACTTTATAAATGCGGTCTTTCGGAGACAGAGCTTTGTTGTTTTTGTGGAAATACTAAAGAAACGTTACAGCATTTTTTCTACGAATGTACTTTTTCCAAAAATATACTACTACGTTTAAAAGAAAATATAGAATTAAAATGTGGATTGTTCTTAGATATATCGTTAAGGAGTGTTTTATTGGGATCATATGATGGCAGTTCTGAATACCAACATATATTCTATATATGCATGTTAATATATAAGAAATATATAAACAAATGTAAAGTCAAAAGCGAAATGCCATCGTATGAGCTATATTTGCAAGAATTGATACGATATAAAAATCTTGAAATATCTTCCTTATACCTATACTCTGCAGAAAAGGCAAGAAGAAATGAATCAAATTGGTCTCATATCAAAAATATTTTAAAATTTGCTATATAACTAAATGTTGTGCATTTATTTATTGTCCTCGACGCCGACGACCTTCACAGTATTTAGATATATATGTTTAGCCGATACTTAAACATCTTCTTCCAGAAATAAAATGTTAAAAACAAAAAAATAATATTGATAATGAAATAAGTTGGAAAATGAATTATAAATAAATAGAAAACATAAATCAATACCATTATCAGAGCAGTTTCGTGGTAATTTTTGTGTTACACTGTTACATTCAATAGCACAAATAACTTAGCAAATGGTTGCACAAGAAAAGTTCCTTTCATCAGCTTTATTGGTTTTAGCATTAATCAAAGTTATTAGGTTTATATATAGCTACATCACTGGTTTATGTCCAGTCAATTAGTCTCAAAAGCATGGAAATCTTTTTTCACCCAACAAATACCTTGCACATTTTAAATTGCTTCTGCAATACCATAGGCATGGCTTAATGGTTCGCTTTTGTGTTTTTTCTATTACATGACCATGAGACGTTCATCCAGAAAACGAAAGGCGCCCACTCGGTTGGTTTCAGTAGATCCGCCTTCACAACCTCAGTCGGCCAACCAGGTCTCTCAAGTTGTCATCCAGTCGTCAACACCTCAACCAACCAGGTCCACCCAGCTTGCACCCAGATTAGCCAGTCTGTGAGTCAACCCATAGTCGCTCAGGCCACGCAACCAAGTTTCGTTGTCGGTCAACCGGACGTGGTGGATGTCCAGCAAGATCTTGGATCCCAAATCATTCCGGACCCATTAGCGTTAGCGGTCTGCACCCTTCCCGTCTCTGCATCCAATCACAAAGCTCCGCCCAACCAAAACCAGGATGGGATGGTTCCCAATTCCGTCCAAGACAGTTTACACCAAAATTACCGTTTAAACCACCATTTAGTCCACGCTCAGCCAAACATTTTAACCGTTTCTAAGTGTTTTTATGTTAGTAACACACACCATTGTTTACATTTGGGTCTATCTCCTATAAATGTGGAAAATCTTAAGCACTCTTTACAAGAATATAACAATTCAGAGGACGCCCAGTTGTTGGCAATGGGCTTTGTCCAGGGTTTCAAAATAGAATACAATGGCCCTAGATCAGCATTTGAATGCCGGAACCTTAAGTCGGCATATGATCACAGAACAGCATTGTCAGAAAAAATAAGTAAAGAAATTTCATTGGGCAGAATAGCAGGTCCATTTCATACACCACCATATCCAAATTTGCATATCTCACCTGTAGGGGTGGTGCCCAAATCAGATGGTGGTTGGAGGTTAATTACTCACCTATCCTACCCCCATGGTTCTAGTATAAACGATGGTATTCATCCTCAGTTTTGTTCAGTGCAGTACACTTCTTTTGACCAAGTTACCAGAATGGTATACAGTTTGGGTCAGGGAGCTTTAATCGCTAAGCGCGAATTGAAATCAGCATACAGGTTACTCCCCATTCAAACAGGTTTTCCCTTTGTTGGGTATTAAAGTAGGTAATGATTATTTTACCTTAGCCAGAGTGCCTACCTGTTTGAGAAATTTTCTAGTTTCCTTCATTGGCTTGTTGCAAAAAGAGCAAATAACAATTCAATAGCCCATCTTCTTGATGATTTTCATTAGGGGGTCCAGGCAACTCTGACAATGCAGGTTATTGGTTGACACTTTTGAGTCTACATGCAAAGAACTGGGGATCCCAATTGCCGAGGAAAAATCAATCAACCCAACTACCATCCTAATCTTCTTGGGCTTAGAATTAGACACTAATAAAATGTCAGTCCGTATACCATGTCACAAAATAGCCGAATTAGAGGTTTTATTAATACTTTCCTGTCGAGAAAAAAAGTGTCCCTTAAAGAGTTGCAGAGCCTTGTAGGCAAACTTAATATTTTTTTGGACAAGCCATTCGCTCCAGCCGAGCCTTTCTTCGCCGTTTTTACGATGCAATGATACCCCTAAAGAAACCACACCATGTTCTCAGGGTTTCTCGTGAAATGAAAGAAGATCTTTTTGTCTGGCTAGATTTTTTGAAAGATTTTAATGGTGTGACCTACATACTGCAAACAGTTTGGTTTTCAAGTGACGATTTGCGTCTTTACATGGACGCAGCCGGCGCTGAAGGTGCTGGGGCTGCATGTTTCTTGGATGGTTAGTGGTGTTTTTTCCAATGGCCTCAGGCTTAAGTTGGTCAAACGGTCATGCGCGATATTACTTTTCTCGAAATGATTCCAGTCTTTCTGGCCATTCATCTGTGGGGACAGCAGCTGTTAAATAAGAAAGTTACTCTGTTTATAGATAACGAGGCCCTGGTACAAGTTCTTAACAAACAATCTACAAAACCCAAGCAATAAATGCAGGTTATTTGTCCATTCGTCTCAATGTGTATGAAGCTAAACATTATTTTCAGAGCTTTCCATATTCCTTCTAAAAAGAATAAAATAGCTGATTCTTTTTCTCGGAAACAGTCGGCCCGGTTTCGGTTGGCAGCTCCAAAGGCAGATTTGGATGCTCTCCCCTTACCTCAAGCTTTCCTATCAACGATCTCCATGCTGAGACTGGTCGAATTATCAACGCTTCCCTGGCCCCAAATACCAAAAAAGCATATGTAACCGGTCTCTCAAATCTCCGTGCTTTTCGTCAAAACAATGGGTTTCCAGAGTTATGGCCCCTATCCACTCACGAAATAGTCCTTTACATCGCCTTTCTCTCTCTTCAGAACTTCAGTTATAGGACAGCAGAGACATATTTGGCAGCAAAGAGTTTTCATTGCAAACTGCAATCTTTGCAAGACCCAAATAAACAATTTCTAGTAACAAAAAGATTTCAAGGGTTAAAACGCACAGCAAAGAAACAAGAGGGCCAAGATGGCCCTAGATCGCTCACCTGAGAATAGTATCATTCATTGCCTATACAAAACAGATTGCTTTAGAATTAAGATGATGAGGTGAAACAATGTTCAGGAATTTTCTGACCCCATCCACAAAAGATGTCATCATGACAAACATTCTGCCAAAGTTTGAGGATGATTGGACCAAAAATGTTGCCCTTAGAGTATAAACAAGATTTTTCTAAGATTTGACCTACTGACCTACATTTCTATCCAGCCCCACCCATTTTCAAACTGGTTCGAGATATCATCATGACAAACAATCTGACCAAGTTTGAGGAAGATTGATAAAATGTGCCTTTAGTGTGTAAACAAGATTTTTCTAAGATTTGACCTATGACCTACTTTTTGTCCCCTGCCCATTTACGGAAGGGTTCAAGATATCATCAAGACAAACATTCTGACCAAGTTTGAGGAAGATTGGATTAAAATTGTTGCCTCTAGTGTGTAAACAAGATTTTTCTAAGATTTGACCTACTGACCTACTTTTTGATCCAACCTGACCCATTTTCGAAAGGATTCAAGATATCATCAAGACAAACATTCTGACCAAGTTTGAGGAAGATTGGATCAGAATTGTGGCCTCTAGTATGTAAACAAGATTTTTCTAAGATTTGACCTACTGACCTACTTTTTGATCCAACCTGACCCATTTTCGAAAGGATTCAAGATATCATCAAGACAAACATTCTGACCAAATTTGAGGAAGATTGGATCAAAATTGTGGCCTCTAGTGTGTAAACAAGATTTTTCTAAGATTTGACCTACTGACCTACTTTTTGATCCAACCTGACTTTCAAAGGGTATATCATCAAGACAAACATTCTGACCAATTTGAGGAGATTGGATCAAATTGTGGCCTCTAGTATGTAAACAAGATTTTTCTAAGATTTGACCTACTGACCTACTTTTTGATCCAACCTGACCCATTTCCGAAAGGGTTCAAGATATTATCAAGACAAACATTCTGACTAAGTTTGAGGAAGATTGGATCAAATTTGTGGCCTCTAGTGTGTAAACATCAAATTGTTGACGGACGACGGCCGACGGACAATCAAGTATCCCAAAAGCTCACCCTGAGCATGCTCAGGTGAGCTAAAAAAGGGGTCCGCCTTCCTTTAACAGTAGACATCCTTCAGGGCATTCTGATTAAGCCTCCAACAGTTTACCGTGATACTTACAAATCTACCCTATTCAAGAGCGTTTTTTCCTTAGCGTTTTTCGGTTTTGTTAGAGTCGGTGAAATCACTGTTTCCGGTAAAGGCGACAAAAATCTGCAAAAAGTTCTCGGAATTGGTGATATTCAGTGGTCTAAAAATGGGTTTCTACTCATCCATTTAAGATTTTCAAAAACAGACCAGTCCGGTAATGGTACAACAATTGCGTTAACAAAGCAACACAACCCCCTTATTTGCCCAGTCCGAGCTCTTTCGACGTACGTCTCGGCCAGACCGCCAGTCAAGGGTCCTTTATTTTGCCATTTCAGTGGCCAAGCTCTTACCCGTTATCAATTTTCTGCCGTTATAAAGAAAGCCTTGGTCGTCTTAGACCCAAATCTCCAAAATTACTCGTCACATAGTTTCCGTTTGGGCGCTGCTACGACAGCTTCTAAATTAGGTTGGTCTGCAGACAAAATCAAATCTCTCGGGAGGTGGTCTTCTGATACTTATAAGGTATACATTAAACCAGTTTATAAAAATGATTAGAATACCCTTAGTACAGTCTTAGCGTCATCCAGGTTTTTAGCACTACACGTTTTAACACTATAGTTTTCATTTTTTTCATCAATATATTTTCTCACGAGGAAATGTTTCCTCATGACGGGCGGCAGAAGCTTGACTGCTGTCAAAGTCATTCCAGGTTTACCTCATGTGTGGCTGTTTGGGTCGTCCATTGTAAAGAACGCGTTCCTGTCTTCAAGGCGCCAACCGGACAGGAGCAGCCTTGACCTCGAGGCACATCTATGGTGGCAGGGCTACAGTGGGATGAGTCTTTTACGCTCAAAGTGGAAACTCGCCACATTGCTGAGGGTAGAGGAACCACCCCACTTCATTATTCTCCATGTGGGAGGAAACGACATCGGTTTCACTGATATCAAAACAATCAAAGACAAAATAGTAGAATTATTTATGTTCATTAATCAGTCCATGCCTTATGTTCATATTATTTGATCAGAGATTCTACCTAGACATTGGAGAGGGAACAAATGCCTTGTTTCAGCTAGAAAGCGTGTTAACACTTTTGCCGTAAAACTAACTAAGCAATACGGTGGTTTCTACCTTCGTCACACAAATTTGCAGTGTGATAAGTATTTTAAAGGGGACGGCGTACATTTAACAGAGACAGGCAATGTCTTGTTTCTAGATAATATAAGAATCGGGTTGAATCATTTTATGCAGGGCAATCAGCCTTGGTTCAGTTGAGCTTTGTAATGTATTGCGGGAGTGATTCTGTTAGTTTTTTTCCTTTTCTTTTTTGGCCTTGCTACCGCTTTGGGCGGTGGGAGAGGTGGATTCAGTCGGAGCCCTCATCCATTTCTCTCCCATTTGGCCATCAGCTGCGGCCAAACTTATGCCATTACAGATGTGTTTTGCCATGTTACGCCATGATTTTGAGTAAAAACAGTATATAACTTTGCTATTATTATTTAAAGTGACATATGAAACTTAAGATTACATTAGGGTTTAGTACAAACGGGATACCATGTCTATACTTCTTGTATGCGTCTCGGTCCCGGTATATTTTGCTTGTGCTTATTAGGTGCCATATTGCTATTTTGCGGCACCTGCATTACAGTTACGTTATAAAGAAAACATT
>CM037781.1:53633324-53646690 GCA_021229015.1 Solen grandis | reverse complement strand
GACCACATGTTCCAGTGAGATTTTTATATTATATAAATATATGTGTAATAATGACACTCTCGCAGTGTTTTACACCCCCCCCCCCCCCGACATATTTGGTCAAAAACACTGATGAAGAATGACTTATTAAAAAGAAAAAGAAAGAAGCTAAATATACTCCATTAATCAGTAGAAAATAAAAATAAAGCAACGAATTCAAATTTTTATTACACAAGATTTATCTTCCGGAGACAAATGCAAAACAAAAAATACATGTACAAAGAAGCAAAATAAATTAACAACAAAAAAAATCTGCACTCTATTGAATACATTCAAGCAGCCCTACGGTTATGTTTTCCATATGCAATTCAATCCGTGCTACCTATTACGCTACGCTGTCTATGTGCTGGTTTTGAAGATAACATTTTATGCCAGCAAATTTAAGGATGCGGTGATCCGGTGTTTACATACACGACGTCAGGATCAATGTATCTTCAAATCGAATCAACGAAAAGTGATTTTGAAACATAAATAACGACAAACCCAGTAACAATTGTAACCTGATAAAATTAAACCGATACATCTTGGCCCATTATCTGCGCCTGCGCTTTTTAGGATACACCTACCTGGTCCCTTAAAACATCTAAACAAAGGAATGTTTTATTAATATTTTATTCATGTTTAGTTAGATTTGTGGAAAATCATCCATTTTTAATTTACCATTGAAATCTTGGGAACTATACAATTTCTTAAAATATGAAAAATTGAATTTGAATCTTGATAAAAAAAAGCGTGGTAAAAATCTACACAATATGAATCTGTTTCATATTTCATAAAGAAATCCAAACTTTACTGTAGAGAAATGGAGATACTCACTGTTTTTGGTTCCTCCGGGAATATAATTAAAAGTTTTCATGGGATATAAGTCATTTAAACAAAAATTACCAGGGGGAGATAATAGATAAAAGATAATAATAAAAAGTCAGTTAATATATATCTTGTTTACGTTTACATAAGGCAACCATGCAACGTTTCAATTCCTCGTTTTTCTCGGATATTGTCTATTACTTCAACAAATGAAAGCATGAATGCCTCCCCATACTTATTTTTTGATTTCAAATATTATAATAACAAACAGAAAAAAGGCGCTAATTGTGAAAAACGTAACTGTAGGGTTAAACAGTAGGTATATCCAAATGGTAAAACGATCCGTTGAATGTCTCATGGATATATTGTAGAAAATAACCTTAGCAACGGATGGTCCTTGCTAGAAATATGTAGCTACATGAGGTCATTGTTTTCAGCGAATCTTTTCAATGTTAATTGGAGAAGTTGTTTGTGCAATGCAATTTGAACGAAGTGAATGTTGAACGTGCGATGACGTTGTGTCGTGTAGTAAACAATCACAGTATCGATATCTTGAGAGGTCTTCTACTGGCAGCAGCGCTTAAATGTTTCAAGCTCGCAATATGGGTTCTAAAAACGTGGAAAGTGCCCTCTGTGATATCTTGCCAGGTATCGGACGTCATCTGAAACCGTAATTTTCCCAAAATATTTCTAATGAAAATTATGAGAGATTGACTTTGAGACTTACCATCGATTTGGACGTTGCCGAAGATAAATCTCCCATCAAGACTGGCACACAAGACCATTGGCAAAAGATCGGGCAATCATTATTTTCGCAACAGCATATCTTATAATGATCTTCATTGTAATTAAAGGGTGTTCATTGTGATACATAACGTTTTAATGTGAGAACTTTTTCCATTATTTGAATATCCCCTGTCCTAAATAATCATGATTAACTCCCATAATACATAAAAGCTTTATAAGTAATGGAATAGTTGTTGATCAGAACTGTCATTCGTGTCGATGAAGTTAGTTACATCACATATTACGCAATGCTCATGTTTGAATAGGATCAGAAAAGAAAAATGAGCATTATCTTTTGTAAGTCTTTGAATTCGTTACTACATGTACATATCGTTGTAGAAAATATTTATTTTTACCACCAACTCAAATGGGAATATGCGTGAATGAATTATAAAAAATATGATTAAAATGAAGGAAAAATAATGAAATAATCATCAGCGAATTTTTTATTTCGCCTTTGTAAATGTTTTTCTCAATAATTAGCGAGATATTCACGACCAAATCAATAAAATGGTAGGTTCTCTGTTTAAAACGATAACTTTAACTGACATTAGCTCGAATCTTTTATCACATAGATATATTTCGAACATAACTTCTTAATACGTTTCTATAAATTCATTACCGTCTTGTTCTAGTATTATTCCGCAATTTATAATCCTAATGTAAACATATCTTTAACGTATCTTTAATCTATATATTAGCAATAGTAACTTCAGGGACATGTTATTCAAACTTAGATTAATCCTTTTTATGGTCCTTAATTTTGACAAATATTACACTTACAGCCCCGCGGTTCAAGCCAATGGCATTTGTAATCTAAAGGACATTATACACGACAACCTGACGCTGTTTTACCCACAACATATCTCTCACATCTTTATTTTTGAGTTTATCAAAACAAAATATTTGAAACCGATCTAAAACGATTAATAAGATATTTTGAAAAAAAGATTTATCTTTACTTAGCAAATTTAATGTGACTGGCGTATTTTAAGAACTTGCATATTTAAGGACTGTAATTTGGATCGGAACATTCTTTTTATTTTTGTTTCTGTGTGGTTAAGGCGTGTTAAATATATATATATTTTCAATTCATCACTTATCATAATGCGAAAATAATTCGGATATTGTTGTGCAAATAATTTGAATTTTAGAAAAGAAATGTCTTTTACGTCAATATATGTGAAAAAACGTTTCTAATTGAATGACATTCATTTTTAAGTATTTTTGGAACCGTTTATCTTATGAAAAATAAAAAAAAAATCATTGGGTAAAATAGAAGTTACAAAACAAAATATTGTGTTTTACCCAATGTATTTATTTCGATTTCATAACATTACATTAATAATTATATGACGTGGTATAAAAATAAATAATAGATATTACAATCAGTCATGATTTCATTTCTTTTATAAAAATTAAAAACAAAACATTTTATTTAAAATGATTGCATGTAAAGAAAAATGTGGCGGTTTACGATGTCAGTAGTGTTGTTAAATTATCTGAGTGACCTGAGAAAACGGGTAAACACTGAATATTGTAATGATCAAGGTTTTTAAAATGTGTCTTACCCTGTGCTTTTGGCTAGCCACTTCACAGATTTATTCCATAATGATTTATTGGCACTACATTGTAAGACACGATTTAGATCATTGTTCTGCTTAAAAACACAGAACAACAAATCCTCATTTAATATCCTTGCCAGTGTTAAACAATATTTTTTCTTCTGTCTTCCTATGTTTTCTTCGCCAGAATTCCATATAAATATCCAAAGTTTCAATGAGAACTATTTTCAATAAATACACAATACATACACATTTGTATAGACACATGTTTTACTTTATCTGTTAAAGTTAATGATTCCTCATAATTATTAAGTTTTTTCATCCTAAATCCTTCCTATTGATGTGTAAAGTTAAAGTTATAAAGCCATCTTGATTTTAGTGTGGGTTGCTATGGGCGACTCCAGGAATGCTGAAATAATCTGCTTTCAGATTGATACATTCCACAAAATTTAACTTGAGTGGAAAGACTTTTATTATTACCGGTCTTATTTTGTGTAAAATGATATTTTGTGTATCTTAAGATTTAATGTAATGACTATAAATAATTTAAATAACTTCCCACAGTTAAGGTGGAATAGTTCCATAAGTTTTACTGTGGAATCCACAAGTTAAAGTGTGAGGTCCTAGATTTTTCTGTGTCTGCTAGTGTATATACCCAAGAATCCTTACATTCAAGAACTCGAAATTTCTTGAAATTGTAAAGTATTAGCGTTTTTTGGCTAATTTCTTTATTCTCATTTTTTATTTCTATTTTTAGATTTTATTGTTTTATTTACTTAATAGGAGACATACATAGGGATTATCAACTTATTATAAAGAAAAAGATTTGTGGTTTGTTAGAGTAAGTTGACTTAAATGTAATAAATATAGCTTTGTTTATTATAATTAAGTTTTGAATTTGTACTAGATATGTGGCATGTTACAAATATGTTTATTTTTCGTTACACAGTTGTAACACCTGTAACGCATGTAATCACATTTGTAACATGTATTACAAATGTGATTGGTTACAAATGTGGTCTTACAAAGCTCGATATCCTCTCTACTCACATACGTGACTCGGAACCCGCGGCGTATTCGTGAGAAGGGAATTGACTCTACATTATCCAGGTACCTTAATTTGTTAATAACTGTCTTAAAGTTGAAAAGCAGTCAAACATATTGAGACTTTCCGCTGTAAGTGTCGAACATTTCATTCTTTAAAAGCAACATTTTCAGAAGAAATATCAAGGTTTAAATTTTTCTCAAAAATAAAGTGATAGTATCTTGACTTGAGTAACTCCTGACGATATCTGATGATCTGCAGTTTTTTCATACCACGTAAACTTTAAGCTTTTTTTTATATACTTTGCACTGCCACATTTGTTTAAGTTCATATGCAGGTTATTTTTAGTAATAAGAGAGCAAAATATCACGTAAGAGATGGCAATGCGTCTTGAAAAGATGAAACAACCGAGATCATTTCTTATGGAAGAAACCGCCATGAAGGATAACAATATCCATCTTTAGGACATGAATTATATGTACATGAAATTGCTGTCAATGATGATGATGTATGTTTCACCATAATAACACTATTGGACCTTTTTATGAACAACTTGCTAAGCTTTTTACTTCTGTAGCAATAGGTTTATTTAAAGCTATTGCTAATTTGAAGATTAAAAAATTAAAGCTGATTGTTTTATTTATGTAGATAAACCCGCCGCATTCTTTATTACTTTAAAATATGTATTGCATTTACTTTTGTATACAGGGGCAGCTAAAGTTCCTTCAGGCTGAATGAAGAAGTTATGAGAGAGAATATCTAACAGGCATTTTATTTATATTCGACTTTTGTTTTACTCAATTTGGTCCCATTTATTGGTAAGTAAACAGTAAGTAAAACAACAAAATGTTTTCATTATGTAAAATACAACAGAACAGAATATGATTTTATTATAGACTTAGGCACACAGCCCATCGCCATAAGTATCAGCATTAACAATGGCATGCGGAGGCACTACATACACAGTGAAATCAATATCATATGAATATGTGAGAATATTACATAAATATCAGCATTGACAATGGCATGCAGAGGCTATACATACAATATCTTATGAATATGTGAGAATATTACAATGCATCTAGAAGACCTTATTTCATAATTACATTATAAAGATATAAGTTTTAACAACCCCCCCCCCCCCCCAAACACACACACATAATATTCGTAATAGAGACTTAGAGGGATATATTACATAAAGTTAATTAAGCACCAATATTTCAGTACCACATTTGTTGCCTACAAATACACGAAGTTTCGGTTTTCGTTTTAATACAAATACATGTGGTTTGGTTATAAATGTCCCTTTAAATACTTTTAAATCACAGAGAGAATATATATCTTTCAAAGTTTGTTTTTGTGAGTACGTTACTTGAATGTGTTGGGGTGATCTCCAGTGACAAACTATTCGAGACAGCCAAGCTTTCACCTATTCCTTTTGCGGATGTTTTATGTACTATCACCATATAAATGAATGTGTAGGGTGTCCAATCTTCGTTATCGAGTGGTGAATATGTAGAATAAAAATGTAAGATGAAATATATCTGTAGCATAAATGTAGCTTTTTTATGTTTCTCCGAAGTTTAGCTATTCGTTTAATTTGTATGATTTTTATTTGGTTTCTTTGAAATAGATGAGGAGATGTTTATTTTTTAACTAGCGTACAGTTTTTAATAAGAATTCTTTTCTGTATTGACAGTGACATTTGAACAATAAATGAAGATAATGCTTAACACAGAAATATTTTATAAATGTATCGTGATGTACATGAAAATAAAATTAATCGAGTACGAAATTTGTTTTAGTATATCCATAAATAGTAATATATTTTATTACTATATCATGTTAATATGATACAGTTTTGAGATTAACCTAAAATCTTTATGAGGCAGAACCAATGATAAAACTAACTATACTCAAAGGTAAAAGAAACGAAGGGTAATTAGAATCTGTAGTACCCAGACTCAAGTTTTATTCCCTAACCTTGCAATAAACCTTATATGATAGACCCAATATCATTCTAAAGCATTAATTTTGTTTGAAAAAAGAAATCTTTATCAAAATAATCTAAACTGTAATACCATCGAATACTTCCTGTGTAAAACTGACAACAGCGTTGCAAGCACTGATTCGAATCCAGGTAAGTGACTCGTGCCTTTAGAGTCACAGGTTATTTTGAAGTGGCATTTTAACATGTGTTAATTATCACACCAGAAAACACAATTGTGAGGAATTCTATTCAAGAAAAGGGTATGGCGATCGGACTATTCCATTGCAAATTATATTTTTCCCATTCTCTATTTTTTCTCTATTTCCTAAGATATAAGGACGCTTTTAAAACTCATTTTATTTACAAAACTTGTTCAGAAGAGTCCTGGCAAAATACTGCTACAGCAGAAGTGTTGCAGACAAACGAAGACGTCCACGCGGAAAAGTGAGGACAAAAGCACAGGATCAAATTAGTGTCCTGTCTGCGGCACAAAAAAACACAAACATCAGCGGAGACGTCATAGGCAAATGTCTTTTTGAGGAGCGCTGGGTTTCGAGGCATCCATTCCAATGTATTGTTTTAACTCCATAACACCGTGGAGAAAGAGTTTAATGGGCCCGTGCACATCTGCGACTTAAAAGGGTTGACATGGCACAAGTCCTTTTCTCCATAAAAAAACGTCATAAAATTCAAGAAAATGATGGCCTTGAAAGAGACAACTTTGATGGCGGATCAGTCATTATTTGGGCAAGGATTTTGCTCCACTTGAAATAACAAGGCATTTTTAGAGGAAATGATGCCCGGTACCAAAATAAAATGATTCGCCATATGCTTATCTCTATCGTATTTCAAATTGACATCAATGTTACCGAAAAGTGGAACAATCTTCCGCTGAGATATTTAAAAAAAAATACATTTCATCATTGATGTCCAGTTGTTTGCCTGTGGTCAGAGCAAACGGTGACCACATATGTTATTTAGAAGAGACCATCGATGAAATATATAGTGTGTTCATTGTTTATATTTTGTTGATCACATAAAACATTTTGATACTATTGAATGACATGATTTCGTGTAATAATAAGTGCATATCAAAATAATTCTTCGTTATTATTTTTTTCCATATCCAAAATGATGTTTTTAATAAACTACTCAGCATTTTGTTTAATGTATATATTCAACAAAGTTGATGTAAATATATAGGATTGTCAAATAAATTATTACTCAAGCCGAAAGGAGTCAGTTCTATATCATTGAGATAAGTTTGTGAAATTTCATAAATATGTATAAAGTGAGGATTTTCATTTTGAGGATTCAAATATTGCAAGAAAATCCCAATGGAAATTATTACACTTTCCACTCTAAGTGGATTATTAATCTATCGAACCAGTTTTATCAAAACACTTACAATTTACGGAACTGATTGTTGGATCCCATTTTTTTTTCTTATATACAGGCCTATGTACGTTAGTAGTTAAGTAAATCAGCATTAGTGGTACTGGCAGGCCGCTAGTAAATATACGGTATTCATTATATATATATATATATATATATATATATCCAATCCTGCATGTCCAATCCTGCATCCGGTATTTTTCAAACTTTTATGTCTCAATTGGTAAATCTGGCGTACGGAAATTATGTAACAGGTCCTTCTGTCCCGAAAATGACTACCAACATGCCATACCTAATTGCGCTTCCTTATATTTTCATTTTTCAACAGTTTACATTTCATTGCATTTCATTGTCATAAAGCCATGGATAAATTTATAAATATTAGCTGTAGGGAGCGAGCAGAAACTCAATTCTGATATAGTTTTAATAATTTACCGAAAATGATATAAAGATATATAGTTTTTCTGCCAGAGGAGGATGCGGTAAATGATCAATGTCCCGTGTTTAAGCGAGTGCCCATGCACAGTTTCACTTCGTTCAGAATCGGAGGTGTATTGGCGTTTCATTTATGTTTATAAGCTTTGCAAATTGAATAGGTACAAAATAGTTGTCAATCTAGATTTCTGACTTTACTACAGTTTATATTGTATGTTATTAACCATGTTAGTTCACAACCATTTCTATTCAAAAGTATGGGGTAAAGAACCTAGCAAGAACTCATTTTAAACACAAAAATATCCCCTATGTTTTTCGATTGAAAAGGTTGAAATGTACATTAACTTTCATGACCAGCCGCGATATACCAAAGCCGTAAAAATGGTACTGTTATGGCTCCCTTGCTTGGCGCTCAGCATATAAGGGTAGTTGCAGGACTGGTTGGCCCGTCGTCAGGATAATGTGACTGTCGGTGATATCATGCCACATGTCTATGGCGTGATACTCCAGTGTGACAGAACTATATCAGTCTCAAGTAGACATCGTCTCCAAATGTCAGTAGATAACATTTATCTGGTAAGCACAATGAATAATAATTGCAAGAGAAAAAAATCGACGACTTAAGAATACTCAAATCCTTGTTTTAATGCCTTGCTTGCCAATCCATCAAGCATTAGAGGACGTTCTGTATATATTACAGATATAGTGTAGCATCACAAAGATATTTTAAGAGGGTTCCAAACCTGTAATGAATTTGGTTTGTTTCGAGCCAATGTACATGACTAAAATAGTTCTTTATTAAATAGCTAAGGTAACGTAAATAATTAAATCAATATTCAGGAATAACGATCGAAACTTTTATTTGACTACGTAATACATGATACAAATCCAGATTATGTTTAACCTAAGGTCTGGAGCCTGAAATAGAAAAAGCTTTAGTCAGGGAAAATAATACTAATAATTCAAAGGCATACTTAAATATTGAGTTAAACAAATTGTTGTATCGACAAAATATGTTTAAATAATCACAAAAGTAAGTTACATCACCTTTTAATATTTTTCTGAAATAAATTATAAAATCGCAATCAATAACATATTAAATCTATTACCGACTTAAAATTTCAGCATGATAAGCATGAAAAATTCAAACCAAAGCGCTTTCCACAATGTCATTAGATATTGCTTGCAACTCCCAAAAAACGTTATTTAGCATTCACTTACTGAGTACAGGCTGTGCCACATAGGGAATATCAATTATAATACCGTAATCAGTAATACATTAAATACATAATATTTACTTGTTTTGTTATGAAGAAATAAGATTGTTGCTCTCATTATACTTATATATTACGATAAACTTCCCCAAAGTGTAACTTTCACTTACTGTTTGCAGGCTGGGCCACAGAGCGAACCCAAAAAGGAACCTCCGGGAACGGTGGCCAGAACGGTTGGGCAAGCAAGTTCACAAGCGGCCTCAGTGGCGTCAGAGCCAATGGCGTTTTGGAGCATCTGTGTCAGGCTATGAACTGGTGTGCAAAATTATATGTCCACGAAACATTCAAAACTGAACAGATTTATTGTACATGTCAAGACAATTGCTACAAAGCGACATCGAAAATAAAGAAGAAAATTGTGATTTTTTATCCTTTGATATTCATGGCACATCTAATTTCACACATGAAACAAACAAAAAGATCCTAAAAACCTTTGAATAGTTAAATTGTCTAATTTGTATTGATTAAAACTTAAATGGTTTATAAACGATATATAGTTGAAAGTTAGGATTGGAGACTTACCATCCAAATGAAAACTATCAAGGATGAATCTCTCCTCAAGACTTGCACAGAAGACAAGGGGCAGAAGCACGAGAATACACAATGCAATCTTCATTTTGGCAACTGCAAAAAAAATCATATTTAGATTAACATTAGATGTTCCTGTAAATAACATCGTGATACATAACGTTTCCTACCGGAACATTTTTCATCATTTAAGTACCTACCTTTCCTTTACTAACACAATTAACTCCTTTTAAAATTCCCACCACCAGACTAGTAGTATTAATCCCAGTGCCTACTTAGAAAAAAAAACCCATTTCATAAAGATTTTTTCGGCCAAAAAAAAACCTTTTTTTAAAAAATTGAACAAAATTGCGCATTTTTTTTCCAAATACAAAATATAAAAACATAAATTGTTACTAATGTAAGAAGTTTCCTCCAAATGTATCGTAAAACTCCATACGGTGCATAGCAACAAATACGCCATGAAATAGTTGTTTGTAAGAGACATCATATTTAAGCAACCCATTTGTATCGGCGAAATAATAAAGATCACAATTCAAAATATTAACAAAGCCAAATAGAATTAGGTTTCCAACAAAACTTAGACATAGCTCTTCACAAAATAATAAATTTTGAATGTCGAGCTGGTGGAGAATTTCTAGTCATGTCTGAGATTGAAATTGATAGCTTGATAATTTTAATCAACATAATCATGCATTGTTCATCACGCAGAAACAGTTCGAAATAAATTTTTCAGATAATACATATATAATTTAATATAACAAAATGCGATAATAATGCGGTTATTGATATGAAAAAACAAAATATTTTATTTTTCCCGTAGTTTTATCCTATGTATGTCTTAGCTGTAGCTTTACATAGATGTGTATAGAATTAAGGATATTACAGCGCTAGCACTTATTCGATGAAACAACCTAATCGTCATCACCATTTACAACTAAAATGAAATACATTAAACATTTAAAAAAAACTAATGTTGTCAAAGACACAGTTTTGTTAAGAATGAATAACTTATATTTATTTTTTTTTATTCTTATGATCTTATGGTCTAAATTTATAAAATTTCAAACTAAGGTTCTGGGACGCTAATACATGAAATTAAGAATTGCCCAAACAATAGTATGTACCAGAAGTATGATATATTAGATAATCCATGGTAAAGTTCTTATGAGTTTTACAAGGTGTCACTTAAGTTTCTAGTTTGGCTATATCCAACATGGCACCGAAAACAAAAATGACCGAAAGAACATATTATAAAATGTGTAAATTATTTACCATAATTTGGCTGAAAAATTCTATATAGTATACAAAAACAGGAGTGAAAAGGAGAAACGAATTAAAAAAAAAAAAAAACACTTTTAGTTCAAAATTTGTTATAAAATCAATGTTTATAAAAATACTGATCCTTTAAACGCGTAATGAATGTAACATATTGAAGGTGTAATCATGGAACTTGCTACAAAATTTGCCGCATTTTATTGTTGAATAAATATGTAAAATATTAACATTTAGCTGTAACAAGCTGTAAGTGAAGGAAGCAAAACCTAGAATTTCTTTGATAGTGAACTTAAAATACCTAACTAGCTGAACAAAACATGAAGATATAAATAAACACACTTTTTCCTTTCTAAATCTGATATAAGTGATATAGATATAATGTTAAAAAAGAAAAAAAAACTGACCCTACTGGAATTCCAACCCACAACCTCTAGTTTCAAAGCAGTTTGCAGCAAATTTAGCCTATTTATGGATACACCTCAATTTGAGTTCCAGAACCTTAAGTCATAATTTTATGATTGTCCTAATTGAAAAAAAGTAAAATATTTATTTCATATCGGTTGCTTTAAAAGAAAATACAGAGTTTCGATAATGGTTTATGTCGTCAGCATTTGGAGGTTACTTGAATAACCGGGAAAAAATGTCTAGACGAGAAAACAACGTGCCCTTCCTAACAAGCTCACAATCGGGACCGAGAATATAACCGCCAATGTATTTGTGGGAAGCGAATTGTGTTTCCACCACATTATTCGGGCTTTACAATGGTTAATTTTTGCCGCATAATTATATCGCAGTCAAATATTTCGAAACTTTTTGATCAAGTCATCCTGAAGAAAAAGTTGTAATATGTGTAGAACTCATTAGTGTCTGTCACATGTATTTATCTACATGAAAGAATCCTTACACAGTAATTGATAAATATACAATAAATAAACTATATAACAAATTGAAGCAATTTTATGGTCATATTTCTGAAAACCAAACATACATTTATATATTTTCATTCCTAAGACCACAAAGAATTCTTCTGAATGTTCAGTTTCCATCAGTTTATTTTTATACCAATCGACTGTCTCTAAAACTTTCCGTTAAATTGTTGAACATATTTCTTTTTTATATAAAGTAGCATCTTTATTAGAATTGCATTTGTCTCTTGGGATTTTTCTGAATATAATTAACATATTAAGCTTTACTTAATTTAAACAATGAAGTGATCTTACCTTGTCTTGAATAAGGTCTGACGAACTCTTATGATCTGCCGTTCTTTTATAGTAAATTTTGAATGACCTTCTATGCATCTATTTTTATAATAAGCACGTCATTTGATAAAGTTCACTAGGTTTTGTACATGACCAGAGAACACAACGGTACATAAGAGATAATTTCAAGGATGTCAGGTCACTTCAATTATGTGTTTCATCAGGTTCATATAAAAGAACATGAATTTGCTTGTCCAAAGTATTGCTGTTAATGATTTCCTGAACTGTAGATTGAAACAACAAATGCCATAAAATTTACATTAAAATTTTTTTTCATTTTAAGGATAAATTTTTAAATATTTTAAGATAATTCAATTATGATATTCATTTTATGATTAATATCTTATTTGTTTGAATATTATAAATATGTTCTATATTAAAATTTATTCAGATTTTTTTAAATCCCAGATAGGACATACACAAGTCAATCTAGAGTTGCTAAGGATTGATGATTTAGCACATAATTATAAAAATTGCTTGTACAAATATTCTTGTGAATATGATTGCGGAATACATGAGATGGTTACCAATTACTTACTTTTCTTGTGTTTACCTCCTGTTTCATAAAGTTGCAAAAGTGGATCTGAACACTCAGAGAAAAGGGTTTTCAAATTAAGTCCAGAAAGAAATCAAATCTTAATATACATTCCTTCATTCATATTTAAACGTGTGAAGATAGTTAATTAGTTTTCAAAGTGTACATCATCGAGCAAATAAGTGTATTTTGAAGAGAATCAAGCAAGATCAATGTCTCGATTTATCTGTAATATTCATGTCATTTATTGAGCATCAGAGATTTTTTTAGACATTCCAAACATGTGTTTTTTCCCGAATTTGTATGTAACAATTAATCTGACATGACTTGACTATTTGAGTTCACCGTCGCTTCGACAATATTCCAGTCATATAGCGACGTCCAGCTAATTACTGGTGGAGGAAGACCCCGAATTCACGGTGGCATCCGG
>CM037781.1:53583224-53633224 GCA_021229015.1 Solen grandis | reverse complement strand
TAGGAAACGAGTTTGCAATAGTGGTGAAGTAGTCATTTGAAGGTAGGACGTTGAACAGAACATATCGTAAAGGTAATTGTTGCATTGCATTTTTTTATCATTATTATTATTATCATTATCATTATTATCATAGAGTAGATAATATATTAATTTTATTTATTATTTTAATTATTATTTTATAGTAGACATATTATCACTATTATTATCATCATTAATAAGATTATTATTTACATTAATTTTTATTATTATTGTTGTAGATTTATAGCAGTAGTAGTAGAAAAGCATCTTTTAGGACACTGTCTGAGATCGAATGGAAGTGACCCTAAATTTCCGCGAGTAGATCTCAGATCAAGTATACAAGTCACCCCTGTATACTAAAAATGGCCGCCAAGCATGCGCCATACAAACATATGTCTGAAATAAATATGACCGTCAATAACATAACGCTACGCATGCACACTAGCCCCTAAATGTTTAATTGCAAATGAGTTACTATAAATGAGTTACTATAAATAGTAAGATGGCCGCACACCTAGAAAGGAGTTCAAATTTGTTTTCACCAAACCGTCCCCTATATACTGCCATGCATTCTTTCTAGTTAACCTTTTTTGTTTATCTACACGGATCACAATATGTTCATTACAGTGATGAAAGAATATAAACACACATAATACTAAAAGAAGAAAAAAATACAATGTACCTAAATTCACATATTGGCTGCTTATCAAAATTATACCAATCTATTTACAGTAGAACCTCGTTAAATCGAAGTCCATGGGACCAAGCTGCAAACTTCGAAATAACGATTATTCGGATTAAAAATCCGATGAAAATTTCAGTTTGTGAGCGTGCATGTCTGCTTTTTCATTTCCGGTCCTATTGTGGAAATCGTTATGCCGTGAAGACCACCTATTAGGTGTACATATATACTATTTCCAAGTTATGAAAAGTAATGAAAATATACCATGATCTACTTAGATGCATCTGATTAACATAGTCATTCTACCATGTCAAGCAATGATACATATTTTTACCGTCGATCTGATGCTTCAGGTAGCGTCGCGTGCCGGTAACAAACGCGATGATATGAAATGTACTAAAGATCTGACACCTGGGTGTATCTGCTGGCACGAGCATATTATGCAACCTGTCAGACATCGATTAGAAATAATCAACATTTTCGGTGGGACACACGATGCCCAACCCAATCTCGAAAAAAGGTGTGAAAAACTTGCCTGAGCCATCACTCCAGGTGCCTCCGCAAAACAAACTTGGTTACTGACCCGGATACGATTGATAATAAGGACGATAATTAGTTCACGAAAATTTATGAAATTTGACTTCGAAATAAAAATTGAAAAATGTACATGAATTGCAACCTCGGGACCGGGATTTTTACTTCGAAATAGCGAAAAAATTGAAATAGCGAAATTCGGATTAAACATTTTATTTTTAGCTTAAATAAGAAGGGAAGAAATAGGGACCGAAAATAAACTTCTAAATGGCGAGGAATTCGGTTTAATGATGTTCGGTTTGGCGAGGTTCTACTGTATTTACACAAGTGATTTTATTATGTTAAATCATATTAAATAATCAATTAAAGGTTGAATTACTGTAAATAGTCATATGTCCCATTAACAAACGGGTAGCGTAAAGATATTCGTGTCCGGTGATTGAACCCACGACCTCCCGTTCCCGAGGCCGGACGCTCTTACGAATCGGCTACCGGGAACGGTAAAATTTAAACCATTTATTTGACGAACCATGTTTATATATTATTTATGATATATTTAATCCTTTACAAAATCACCTTTATCAGATGTCATAAAACAATGTCTTTATACACTTTCATTTCCCACAGAAATGAAGGTATATCGGCGTTTCATTGCCTATTTCTTGTTTTGTAAATCAAAAAGGTACAAATTAATTGTCTAAAAAAGATTTAAATTGTCCTGGACAACCGCTAATTTTTCACACCGTACAAAACAGTACAATAAATACACCATTAAACTGCAAATTAATAACACAGACATTTAAATTATGTATTCATCACTTTGTATTTTCATACACAAGAGGTACTTAACTAGGAACAATCCATCTTCCGAACATAAAAACGTCCGCCATGGTTTTCGATATTCAAGCTGAGCCACTGTCTTGAAAAAAAAACAAAAAAAAACTATTCGACATTCACTATGAATGACATTGCCAGAAAATAATGATGACAATAATTCGTAATTCTTAGTTTCTTATTAGGTTTAAATTCATCAATCATTTCAGGACGTTATTTATTTGATACAGGATAGTGCCACACCACAGCTAGATCTAGACAGGTGGAAAGACAACAAATTAACTAATCTAAAAATACTCTTATACTCTTATATCATGAGCCAAAGTGTGTGGCATGCCATTATGGCTTAGTGTATTTCGAGCCAAATATCTTTTCTGAACTTCTTTTGATTGATCAAGTAGCTACGGCAATGGAATAAATAAAAACAGACACTACGAATAAGTTTCTGATTTTTTTTTAATACTTAATACATCAAACATATCTAGATCCTGCTTATTCCCAGGTTTTGAGTCTGAAAAAGAAAAAAAATGCGAATCAGCTACAACATGTTTTTCCATAATTTTGATTAGAAAATGCTTACTTTGTTGTTTAGTGAAAAGAAAAAATGACGATGAATTTATATCTAACATTCCCTAACAAGTATTAAATTATTGTTTAATATATAAGTATTGCTTACAACTTTACAAACTGTGATATTCCAATTACTTACGTTTTTCAGACTGGGCCACATAATGAACTTGCAAGGGAACCTCCGGGAATGGTGGAAAGAACTGTTGGGCAAGCGAGTTCACAATCGGCTTCAGTGCCGTCAGGGCAAATAGCGTCTTTGAGCATCGTGATCACTGGTGTGAACAAATATATATTCAGGAAATACAGGAAAGCTAACAGTTTTAAAGTTAGTGCATCATTATGTTAAGCAATCAAAACGGATTCTAAATGTTGATAAGCGATGTCGAAACAAATGAAGTGTCGAACAGTAATGTTTTAACACGAATAAACGATATTTGTCCTTCGATTTGTGATGACAATATTTTTAACTGTTCTCTTATCCTATTAATCAAACCTTAACTTGTCACAAAATCTTCCTGACGAAAGTAATGACAGATTGAATTCACTTGACTATTTGAGTTTACCGTCGCTTCAACAGTATTTCAGTTATATAGCGACGTCCAGCTAATAACCGGTGGAGGAAGACCCCGAAAGCACGGGGGCATCCAGGTAGAACCACCAACCTACCGCAAGCCAGCTGGAAGGCTTCTTCACATGAAAATCCGAATGACCCTGGCGGGATTCGAACCCACGCTGTGAATGGATGAGTGAGTGTTTAAGTCGGTGACTTTATCCTATCCGCCACGGAGGGACAGATTGAATTGGAGACTTACCATCGAGATGAGGGGTATCAAAGATGAAAAGTTCTTCAAGACTAGCACAGAAGACCAGGGGTAGCAACACGAGAACACACAGGGCAAACTTCATTTTGTCAGCTGCGTTTACATGTTTTTTATTTTTGTTTTAAAGACGATACAAATAATCAATTTAGAGCAAAACATTTTTTCTTTCACATAGATTTAGGAAACTATATCAAATAAAACGAATTCATGTTGGCGATCTATATGTTGGACTATTACTTAATTTAACAATGATCAAAGCCCTCTATTAATTAAAATGTATACGAGATCTCCAAAATATCATCTGTACCTGCCACAACATTTGATATCCAATTGCCCATTAATCAGATATGTAGATTATATAAAAGTATTCAATAAGCGTATATTTGCTACATTTTTCTATATAAATCTTGTTTCTTTGTTGTTGTTGTTGTTGTTTCAACTGCATTTATGACTTGACTTGACAATTTGAGTTTACCGTCGCTTCGACAGTATTTCAGTCATATAGCGAAGCTATTTACAGGTGGAGGAAGACCCCGAATGCACGAGGGCATCCGGGTAGAACCAACGAGCCAGCTGGAAGACTTCCTTATATGAAAATCCGAATGACCCTGCCGGTCTTCGAACCCACGTGATGAGGGGCTGAGTAAGTGTACAACATGTATATTAACAAGTATGAGATATACAAACAACAAAAACAACAACAACAAAAAAAACCACAATCTTTTCATCTTTTGCCGATGAGAAAATAATTAGAACTCTATAAATATATTAACACATAAACAATCTTACCTTGTCTGTGACTGGATCAAACTCTGGTGAATTCTGATAAATTGTTGTTCCTTTTATTCACAACAATTATTGTAATGACCCACAGAAAATCGTCATAGGAATTTTGCGTGACCTATTTATTAAGGTTCTCATTCGCATTAGTAGATACATAGAAGAACAAAATAGCACTGTGTCATATTACAAAGGGAAATGAAACTCTAGCATATAATCCATTTCATACATTAATCATTATAGAAAACCGCTTTACATTAGCATTAGTTTTGTGAAGGATCTTTAACAATATTCATGATATCTATAACTTTGTGAATCACTTTGTGAAATTAATGTAGATTACTTTGACTATAATTATGATGATTATGTTATTTCTACAAGTAATCGTAATAATAGTAGAATAGACATACAAACTGTCTTCTTACAAATTGCTCAACATATTTGATTTAAGTAGATATACAAAGAATCTTAGAAAGAATCACTATGTTGTGGTTTCTCTCAATACCATAAACATTATTTTTGCTTCAAACTGAAATTATAAATAATGCTTTAATCAGAATTTTATTGAATGCATCTGTTTTCACTTCATTAAGACATCTTTAAGTCTTTTAACTTTATTACGGCTTTCCACAAACCTGCGGAAAACGTATAGGGTTTGTTATGTTTATTAGGACTTTCTGCCTACTGGCATAATGTACTATTGGGTTTGTACAGTTTTATTCTTCTTCTTCTTCTTCTTATGATTATTATTATTATTCATTTTTTCTTCCTCAATGTGTTGCCATTGGCCCAGAACAATGAAACTTTTATGGCATATATTTTAAACCATGTGCTTTCGGATGCAATGAATTTCATATTCATATGACGTCATATAACGTCAGATTTGACGTCAGGTGAAAAAGTTTGTACACGGTCTACAGCCATTATTTCTGGACCGATTTTCATCAAAATTTCACAGATTGTGTATGTTAGGCTCTTGTTGTACATCCCTGTGTCCGTTTTTCAAAATTCGAAAAGACAACGGTTCTATGATGAATCCAATATTCGAACCATTGACGTCAAATTTCAAATGCGTATAAAATCGCTTCCAGATGAGCTAGAAAGCTGATATTTGGGAAGATTATGAGACTTGAGGTCTTCTTTATATTCTAAAAAGATGAACGTCATATGGCGTCACATGACGTCATTATCCTTAAAAAACGTTCGTATTAAAACAAAACAGTTTTTAAGCTCTGTAGGCTTTATTTTTTGTATGATTTGATTGAAATTTTGACTGAAGATGCAGAATTATATTCTATGGAGCCATGTCGCTTCCGTTTCCGGAAAATCCCAAAGCTCAAGGTCATATATCAATTATCGGGTTTTTCTTCGGCCTTAAATATCTCGAAAACGGTATATATTCTATCGAGACACTATGCGAATAATTTGTAGTGCTTAGAAAGACCTTTCAGGTGATATTTAGTTTTTGATGATCGGGGTTAAATCTGTTGAGTTATGGCGGAAAAACAAAAATTGGTATCCCTCAGTGTGTTTAACAGTTTATATCTCGAAAACCTTTGATTTTCAAAAATATGATGATGAATATTATTTGTAGAGCAATGCATGGCCGTTCTATTGATGCTTAATTAAATTTTAATGATTGGCCTAAGATTCATGGAGTAATGGGAAAAAAACGAAATTCGTGCTTATAGCTTTGGTGATTTTTGCATTTTTTTTCGATGTTTAAGAGTTTGTATCTCAATAAATATTGAAAATATTCCTATATATAAAGCATGTGGAGTATGTATGGGAATGTAATGTAGAGAATTTTAGACGATTATTTTGGTACCTAAAGTTTTGAAATTGGTCAAAGTATAAGGAAGTTACATCAAAAATAAGAATTTAAACACGCAGAATTTCAGAGATTTTGCCGTTATGTCAGAGTTTTATGCTTATATCTTAAGAATCATTGGAAATAAGTCCACACATTAAGCAAATTAGATGTAGAGAATTTAAGACAATTATTTTGGCACCTAGAGTTTTGAAATTGATCAAAGAATAATAATGTTACGTCAAAAATACGAATTTAAACCCCATAATTGAAGCATTTTTGGAAAATGTAAGTTTACAGATATGTATTAGTCATATAAATTGCAAAATAAACTTTTTACTTATATTATTGATATTACTAGTTAAACAAGTGTTGACAATAATTTAATGGTGTGTCAAATCATTTTATTTACGTTACTTATACATATCAGTTGCAGCATTGCGTTACACACAATCCTTTGAGCGTTTTGACACATGTCATTTAGATTGTTGTTGAAACATTGCAATTTCCCGACTTTATTGTTGTATCAATCAATAAATGTCAAACAAGCTATATTCCCAATTTATGATGATAAGCTATGTGAAAATATATGTTATAGTACAATGTATTTTATTGCCAGCTTGAGATACCATGAGCGTGTATAAGTGTAGACGTTTGAAACACATCAACACATGTCATCCGTTCAAGACGCTGCAAGCTTATTTGTCTGTTAGCTAAAAGGGCCAAATGGAGGAGCTTTGTGTAAGACAGTTTCTAGACCGTATGTACGGGCGTTATTGAAATTTAACTCACGAGGCTACACGCGTCGACGATTCTATTGCATGGTAGCATTTACAATTTTATTCCCGCGGCTGTACACTAAAATAAAAAAAAAGAATTTTGATATGCAGACTTGAGAGGTTTAAGTTTAATTGTTTATATTTTGAAAACCTATAAAACTATACCCAAATATGCTACAACTGATTTGTAGTGATTTTAGGACGTTTATTTTGGTATCTAGAATACTAAAATTGGTCATGATATAAGAAAGCGATAGCAAAATAAAGTATGTCACTAAGTTCATGCATGAGAAGTCCATACGGAAAAAAAAGAGTAAAAGGTAGGGAATTTAATATATATTTCTTTCTACAGTATTAATCTTTATATTTGAAATGTTAGCAGAAAGTCCTATCATTCGTATCAACGAACGAAATCTAGTTCTTATTATTATTCCTCATTTTCCAACCAAATCCAAGAGTAAATTTCAATATGTTGCCAGCGTTTGAGCAACTTGAAAATTGCCTCGACAAAAAAGTTCAAATATTTAAATTCAATCATTTTCAATTTTCAATGACGTCAGATTTGACGTCAGCTTCAAAAGTTTGTTTGCGCTCCAGAGCCTTTATTTTTTGTTCTTTTATCATGATATTTTCACAGAAGATGTATGTTATGATGTAGATGTGCACCTTGTCTTTCAATTTTTCAAAATCGAAACATTTAAGAATTTATGGCAAAACCGAGTTTCGAACTTTGGTCCTATAATTATTATTTAATGTTACAAAGGCCACTGATGAGTTAGAAGCATAGAAATTTGACAGCTTATTGGCCCGGAGGTCTACTTTCTTTTCTCTGAAAGATATTTTCTTAGTACGTGGTTATGACCATTTAAAGGACAAAATCCTATTTTTTTCAAAGATTTTTCTCGCTCTGGTATCAAATATTTTGAGTCAATGTTAATGAAATTGAAATTGCAGCGATAAAAAGGTATTTTTTTATATATTCAATTATTTTAAATTTTCAATGACGTCAAATAACGTCATATATGACGTCAACTTCAAAAGCTTGTTCACGCTCTAGAGCCTTCAATTCTAGTCCGCTTATCTTGATATTTTCACGGAAGATGTATGTTATGATGTAGATGTGCACTTTATCTTTCAATTTTTCAAATTCAAAAAATTTAAGAAATTATGGGAAAATCGAGTTTCGAACTTTGGTCCTATAACTATTATTTAATGTTACAAAGGCTACTGATGAGTTAGAAGCATGAAAATTGGACAGTTTATTGGCCCAGAGGTCTATTTCTTTTCCCTGAAAGATTTTCTCTTAGGTCACGTGGTTTTGACGTCATTTAAAGGACAAAATCCTATATTATCAAAGATTTCTCTCGCTCATACATTTTGAGTCCATTTTAATGAAATTGAAATTGCAGCGATAAAAAGTATCTGTTTATACATTCAATTATTTTTAATTTTCAAGGACGTCATATTTGACGTCAACTTCAAAAGCGTGTTCGCGCTCTAGAGCCTTCAATTCTAGTCGGATTATCTTGATATTTTCACGGAAGATGTTTGTTAGGATGTAGATGTGCAGCGTTGCATTCAAATTTCCAAATTCGAAAAGATTAAGATTTTATGGCAATACCGAATTTCGAACTTTGGTCCTTAAAATATATTTAAATGTTACAAAGACCCCTGATACGTTAGAAGCATGAACATTAGACAGCATATCGGCATAGAAGTTTACATTCTATTTTCTACATGATTGTCTCAAGTCACGTGGTTATGACGCCATTAAAAAACAAAAAGCATATTTTTAAAGATATTTTTCTCGCTTTGGCATCGTGAATTTTTAGTCAATCTAAATGAAATCTTCAGATTTGAAAGAGTTAAAATTGAAGTGATGCATACTTCAAGAAATGTTCGTTTAGTCACGTGGTTATGACGTTATGCATACTAAAGCAAGAATTATTGAAAAAAAATGTCGAAAGTTAGTACGTTCATAAGTTCTTGAAATTTCAAGTGATTACGTCATCAAACGTGGCAGATATTTATGTCTGATGGAATGCCTACTTGAAAATGTGCATTTTCGAAGATATTTTTTTCTGGATTAAAAGAACGTTAGCTGAACATGTCCTTGCAAAAATAAAAGATATTTTTCTTTAGTCAGTTGATTTTGACGTCGTTGAAATATGAACATTATTTATTAGGTTTTCGCCTCTGCAGGGCGAAAACCTATTGTTCTTCTTCTGTTGATTTGTTGTTAGGTTTTCGCCTCTGCTGGGCGAAAACCTACTGTTCTTCTTCTGTTGATTTGTTTTTGTTTTTTTTAGGTTTTCGCCTCTGCAGGGCGAAAACCTATTGTTCTTCTTCTGTTGATTTGTTTTTTTTTATTTTTATTATTTTTCCAATTCCACCCATTTTTGTGTCCAGCCTAGCGGCCAGATGAAAAAAGCTACAGCTATGAAATTTTGGGCATGGAGTCATCTTTGTCTGAACATGTGCCTAAATGGTCAAACTTTTCAATTTTGTTTCTGATATAGCCACAAGGGGGCGCAATGCATGTAATCACTGTTTTGCTAATAACTCAAAAATTTGAAACCTGATTTAGATGCGGTTTTTTTCATAATGTTCCTTGTTGACAGCCCAATCAAATATGATGGAAATCTCATCATCGAGTACGGGAAAAAATTGTTCTAGGAGAGGTTGAATGTTCGAACCTTGGAAAAAAGTGAAATAATGAGGGTAGGTCTACGAAAAACCTTCCCACTTTTGTTAGAGATCAGATAGAAGAATTCTGTTTGCTGCATACGATTTGCAAGACATATACGCACAAAATATATGGGGTGGCGAATTTAGGAAATGCGTGGTTTGTCCTCTAGAAAAGGTCAAACTTCACTAAATTTTAGGAAAAATTAAAATTTCAAAAACATGTTTTTGTCGCTCCTGACTTTATTTTCTGTTCATTCTTCATGATATTTTCACACAATATGTATTGTTATGTTTGAAAGGGCCTCACAATAAAAAAATTAAAAGAAATTTGAAAATTCAAGGTCATATTACGATTATTGTGTTTTTATTCGGCCACAAATAGCTCCAAAACTAAAAATATTTCATTGAGAGTATATGAACAAAAGTTTTAGTTCCTAAAGAGCTCTTTCCAGTGATGTTTAGTTTTTGAAGATCGGACTTGATTTGGTCATTATACGGCAGTCCAAAGTTTGATCCTTTTTTGGAATAATTGTAAATCAGGTTTTATGCTTCAAATTCTGATACACAAGAATAAAAAGTTTGACTTGTGCATCTAGTATACTTGATTGAACTATTTGCTGCTTTGCTAGGTACCAAACAGTAAAATTTTAATCAATTATCTATCTCATTTTGCCGCTAGGGGGCGCTTTTCTTGAAATCATTCTTTTGCTTATAACTCAAAAAGTTGAAGCCTGATCCAAATGCGGTTAATTGAATTATGTTCCTTGTTGATAGCCTAATAAAATATGATAGTTTCTAGGTATGAGTGGCTGAAACTTTTTGAGCTAGTAACGGAAGGTTGAAAGTTCGAATCTCGTAAAAAAAACTGCAAATGAGGGTAGGTCTACGAAAAACCTATCCATTTTTGTTAGAAATCAGATAGAAGAATTCTGTTTGCTGCAAATGATTTGCAAAACATATACGCACAAAATATATGGGGTGGCAAATTTAAGAAATGCATGGTTTGTCCTCTAGAAAAAGGTCAAACTTCACTAAATTTTAGGAAAAATTAAAATTTCAAAAACATGTTTTTTTGTCGCTCCTGACTTTATTTTCTGTTCATTCTTCATGAAATTTTCACAAGTTATGTATTGTTATGTTTGAAAGGGCCTCACAATTAAAAATTAAAAAACATTGAAAAGGTCAAGGTCATATTACGATAATTTGTTTTTATTCGGCCCCAAAGTGCTCCAAATCTAAAAATATTTCATTGAGAGTATATGAACAAAAGTTTTAGTTCTAAATAGTTCTTTCGTATAATGTTTAGTTTTTGAAGATCGGACTTGATCTTTTCATTTTACGGCAATCCAAAGTTTGATCCTTTTTTGGAATAATTGTTATTCAGTTTTTATGCTTAAAATTGTGATATATAAGAAAAAGAATGTTCGATAAGTGCGACTTATATACTTGTTTGAACTATTTGCTGCATTTCTAGGTACCTAATTGTAAAATTTTTATCATTTTTTTTTCTCATTTTGCCGCTAGAGGGCGCTTTGCTTAAAATCACTCTTTTGCCTATAACTCAAAACGTTAAAGTCTAATTGAAATGCGGTTTTCAGCATTTTGTTCCTTGTACCAGAGAATGTGATGATTTCAAAGTATGGGGTATGGGGAAATATTTGCGCTAGAGGAGTTTGAATGTTCTAACATTAAAAAAAAACAAAAAAACTGTGCAAATGAGAGTAGGTTTTCAAAAAACCTTTGCATTCTGTTTCATATTGAAAATTGTGGCTGAGTTGAAATAAAGTGTTCAAGTTGATTAGGTTAAAAGCGAAAACCAAGATACCGCTTGCGGTTCTAGTTTATTTTTATTATTTTTCCAATTCCACCCATTTTTGTGTCCAGCCTAGCGGCCAGATGAAAAAAGCTACAGCTATGAAATTTTGGGCATGGAGTCATCTTTATCTGAACATGTGCCTTAATGGTCAAACTTTTCACTTTTGTTTCTGATTTAGCCACAAGGGGGCGCAATGCATGTAATCACTGTTTTGCTAATAACTCAAAAATTTGAAACCTGATTTAGATGCGGTTTTTTCCATAATGTTCCTTGTTGACAGCCCAATCAAATATGATGGAAATCTCATCATCGAGTACTGGGGGAAAAAAATTGTTCTAGGAGAGGTTGAATGTTCGAACCTTGGAAAAAAGTGAAATAATGAGGGTAGGTCTACGAAAAACCTTCCCACTTTTGTTAGAGATCAGATAGAAGAATTCTGTTTGCTGCATACGATTTGCAAGACATATACGCACAAAATATATGGGGTGGCGAATTTAGGAAATGCGTGGTTTGTCCTCTACAAAAGGTCAAACTTCACTAAATTTTAGGAAAAATTAAAATTTCAAAAACATGTTTTTGTCGCTCCTGACTTTATTTTCTGTTCATTCTTCATGATATTTTCACACAATATGTATTGTTATGTTTGAAAGGGCCTCACAATAAAAAAATTAAAAGAAATTTGAAAAGGTCAAGGTCATATTACGATTATTGTGTTTTTATTTGGCCACAAATAGCTCCAAAACTAAAAATATTTCATTGAGAGTATATGAACAAAAGTTTTAGTTCCTAAAGAGCTCTTTCCAGTGATGTTTAGTTTTTGAAGATCGGACTTGATTTGGTTATTATACGGCAGTCCAAAGTTTGTTCCTTTTTTGGAATAATTGTAAATCAGGTTTAATGCTTCAAATTCTGATACACAAGAATAAAAAGTTTGACTTGTGCATCTAGTATACTTGATTGAACTATTTGCTGCTTTGCTAGGTACCAAACAGTAAAATTTTAATCAATTTTCTATCTCATTTTGCCGCTAGGGGGCGCTTTTCTTGAAATCATTCTTTTGCTTATAACTCAAAAAGTTGAAGCCTGATCCAAATGCGGTTAATTGAATTATGTTCCTTGTTGATAGCCTAATAAAATATGATAGTTTCTAGGTATGAGTGGCTGAAACTTTTTGAGCTAGTAACGGAAGGTTGAAAGTTCGAATCTCGTAAAAAAAACTGCAAATGAGGGTAGGTCTACGAAAAACCTATCCATTTTTGTTAGAAATCAGATAGAAGAATTCTGTTTGCTGCAAATGATTTGCAAGACATATACGCACAAAATATATGGGGTGGCGAATTTAAGAAATGCATGGTTTGTCCTCTAGAAAAAGGTCAAACTTCACTAAATTTTAGGAAAAATTAAAATTTCAAAAACATGTTTTTTTGTCGCTCCTGACTTTATTTTCTGTTCATTCTTCATGAAATTTTCACAAGTTATGTATTGTTATGTTTGAAAGGGCCTCACAATTAAAAAGTTAAAAAACATTGAAAAGGTCAAGGTCATATTACGATAATTGTGTTTTTATTCGGCCCCAAAGTGCTCCAAATCTAAAAATATTTCATTGAGAGTATATGAACAAAAGTTTTAGTTCTAAATAGTTCTTTCGTATAATGTTTAGTTTTTGAAGATCGGACTTGATCTTTTCATTTTACGGCATTCCAAAGTTTGATCCTTTTTTTGGAATAATTGTTATTCAGTTTTTATGCTTAAAATTGTGATATATAAGAAAAAGAATGTTCGATTAGTGCGACTTATATACTTGTTTGAACTATTTGCTGCATTTCTAGGTACCTAATTGTAAAATCTTTATCATTTTTTTTCTCATTTTGCCGCTAGAGGGCGCTTTGCTTAAAATCACTCTTTTGCCTATAACTCAAAACGTTAAAGTCTAATTGAAATGCGGTTTTCAGCATTTTTTTCCTTGTTGACAGCACCACAGAATGTGATGTGATGTGATGATAGGGTATGGGGAAATATTTGCGCTAGAGGAGTTTGAATGTTCTAACATTCCAAAAAAAAACAACAACAAAAAAACTGCAAATGAGAGTAGGTCTTCAAAAAACCTTTGCGTTCTGTTTCATATTAAAAATTGTGGCTGAGTTGAAATAAAGTGTTCAAGTAGATTAGGTTAAAAGCGAAAACCAAGATACCGCTTGCGGTTCTAGTTTCAATTTGTATTCGCGCTCCAGAGTCACGAGTATTGATGCCAATCTTAAGCATACCTTTGCATACTTTGTAAGCAAAATATATTAAAACGATCATAAAATTGGGTATAATAACTTTAAATAAGTAATATTGCCGTAACATTTAATGCACAAAAAGTCCAGAATTTCGTCATCAGACATGACATTTTCATGTTATTCGTATATGGGCTAATTCATGAACCGGTCATTTGGTTGGTTGAGCAAGATTCGATTGTTCTTTTGCAGGAAAGATTGCCCGTGTTGAATAGTGAATTGTGATACGTTTTTGCGTAAATGAGTCGCATTCAAGATTAGTATAAATATACTAGGACAAGAAAACCTATACGGATTACTTTTTGCATTTGCCATCACGGCTTACCGCAAACCTGAAGAAAATGACAAATACATGTATATCTACCTATCGATATTTTATGTTTTCTAAAGGTTTAACGGTTTCTTTTTTTAAATCTGTAATAACAGCAAATACATAAAGCAAATGAATTGTTGAAAGTTTTAAGACGTTTATAACGTTAATTAAATAGAAATAAGAAATTACTTTTATGATTTTGCTTACACCTCTGCATGCCTTTGTTACCATCTATTTTTGCAAATTTAAAACTCAATCAATTTAAAGGTTGAAAGTCATGGCTTTCAAAGTATTTTTTTTTCTTTTTTACAATTTCAATTATGTAGATCAAATTGCAATGAATATTTGTTAAATCAGATGCTAACGAAGAAATAAATATTAGATAAAGAATAAAAAAAAACGTTTAAACTCGATTGAATAACGTAAGAAAACAATTCTTGAGGTTAGTATTATCTAAAGATTTTCCTGTTGTTGTTTTTTTTTTCTGCATGATAGTAAATGGATGCATAATCAAATAATATTCATATTTATGCTTTCCCAATATCATCGTAAGAAGATAAAAATGAAAAAAAAAAAGATTAAAAGCTTATTTTTGAACATAAGTATATATTTATTATAGTGATGATTTACGTATTAATCTTCCATATTATGCGTCATTATTCCATTCTTTGTATTAACTTATATATTCAATACCTTTGAAATAAGCAAACGGAAAGCCGCTTCGTTTGTATCTTAAACAAACGACTTCTAATTAAAATTTGTCTCTGTCTTTTTTGTGATAAATAAAAGGTATCTTAATATCGTTCTTAAATGGCGAAATGTAAGAAAGAATTAACAGCATAGAAAAAGGACTTTCTTGCAGGGAAATCATAATATATACACTAAATGCATTGTTGTTGAAAATTAAACTATTCAACGTAAGAAACATTATTTTTAACAGACAACCTGGAGCTATCGTCCACGTAATATTCAGTTAATTTGTAAAATGGCCGTCTACTGGGTATCAAAAAAGCTCATTTAAGTGAGTGATATTAACGTCAAGTTCCATATAAGCGACAGGTTATTCCACTTACAATTCCCCGTTTTTTTATTTTCTTGATGTGTTTGGGAATGATTTTATTCACATCCATTCCAAACCATGCGGTGTTCCTGTCCAGGATCTTTATAGTGGCAAAAAATTGTCTATATGTCAAAACGATATATGTGTCACACTTTTAAAAAAAAGTACTAATTCAATAATGATTAAAACATCACAGCTGAATCAAAGTGTATCAATTTCATATTACGTGTAAATAGATATATTGTGTAACACATATAGGTTTGATAATCAAGTATCTTATTGATCATGAAAAACGACCACATGTTCCAGTTAGATTTTTTGTATTATATTAACATATGTGTAATAATGACTCTCTCGCAGTGTTTTACACACACCCCTCCCCCGACATATTTGGTCAAAAACACTGATGAAGAATGACTTATTAAAAAGAAAAAGAAAGAAGCTAAATATACTACATTAATCAGTAGAAAATAAATATAAAGCAACGAATTCACAGTTTTATTACACAAGATTTATCTTCCGGAGAAAAGACAAAACAACAAACACATGTACAAGGAAGCAAAATAAATTATCAACAAAATAGAAAAAATCTGCACTCTATAGAATTCGTTCAAGCAGCCCTACGGTGTATGTTTCCATATGCAATTCAATCCGTGCAATCCTATTACGCTACGCTGTCTATGTGCTGGTTTTGAAGTTAACATATTATGCCAGCAAATTTAAGGATGCGGTGATCCAGTTTTTACATACACGACGTCAGGAACAATGTTTCGTCGAATCTTCCTAGGCTAAAATGACGTCAAACGAAAAGTGATTTTGAAACATAAATAACGACAAACCCAGTAACAATTGTAACCTGATAAAATTAAACCGATACATCTTGGTCCATTATCTGCGCTTTTTAGGATACACCTACCTGGTCCCTTAAAACATCTAAAAAATATAAATGTTTCACCAATATTTTACTCAAGTTAAGTTAGATTTGTGGGAGATCATCCATTTTTAAGTTACCATTGAAACCTTGGGAACTATACAATTTCTTAAATTATGAAAAATTGAATTTGAATCTTGATAAAAAAACATGGTAAAAATCTATACACTATGAATCTGTTTCATATTTCATAAAGAAATCCAAACTTTACTGTAGAGAAATGGAGATGCTCACTGTTTTTGGTTACTCGGGGAATATAAGTAAAAGTTTTCATGGGATATAAGTCATTTAAACAAAAATTACCAGGGGGAGATAATAATAAAAAGTCAGTAAATATATATCTTGTTTACGTTTAAATAAGGCAACCATGCAGCGTTGCAGTTCCTCGTGTTTCTCGGATATTGTCTATTACTTTAACAAATAAAAGCATGAATGCCTCCTCATACTTATTTTTGTATTTCAAATATTATAATAAACAGAAAAAAGGTTAAATAGTGCATATAATATAAATATTCATACGCATATTTAAATGGTAAAACGATCCGTTGAATGTCTCATTGATATAAGTTTATACTGTAGAAAATAACCTTAGCAACAAATGGTCCTTGGTAGAAATATGTAGCTACATGGGGTCATTGTTTTTCAGTGAATCTTTTCAATGTTATTGTTGTTTGTGCAATGCAATTTGAATGAAGTGAATGTTGAACGTGCAATGGCGTTGGGTCGTGTAGTAAACAATTATAGTATCGATATCATGAGAGGTCTTCTGATGGCAGCAGCTCTTAAACGTTTCATGCTCGCGATATGGGTTCTGAAAACACGCAAAATGTCCTCTGTGATTTGTTGCCAGGTCTCGAACGTCATCTTTGTCATTTGGTTTTCATACTTGCTGTCTCAGGTAACGTTAATCTATACATATTACATCATACCGGGTCGACACACATTTACTATTGCTTTTTTTTTTAAATAATTTACTTTTAAGTTGATAAACGATCTCTCTGGTCCCATTTGTCAAATTTAAAAAAATGGCACCATTGTCCATCAAAGTTGTGAGTTCGAACCCCGTTTGGGTGCAAGAAATTTTCATGACCTAACCAGACGGCAGGTACTGGTAAAACACAGGAACCGTCGAGACGGTTTAATATAAGTTGTAAGAGTTTGGTTCCCAATCGACGTAAAATAAATGTAAGTTTATAGTAATTTCAAATCTATTTAGTTATAAGGTTTGTGCTCTCACACAGTGTTATTATTGCAAGTCGACCTGAAGCACAGATAGATAAGCGATAAAACATTAAACATGTCCTGAGACAGGTCTCAGTCAATAAGCCTGTATTTTGTAAACACTTTGATTTTGTTATGTTTCAAAGTATTTTAACATTTAACTTGACCCGGCCCAGGATCAAACTCGGTCCGCCGGCGTCCATTGCTCTAACCACTGAACCAAAGAGTCGACCGACGCAGTTGTCAGAGATTGTATTACACCTGTGACGACGCATCGTCACATTAATTTCCCCTCCGAGAAGTCTCGACCCGAGACTTGGCCTGCGAAACACATGGGTAAGGCAACTCCGGTCTGGCAGTTGACATTATCCCACCGCTGCCACCAATGTAACATTTAACTCGACCCGGCCCAGGATCGAACCCGGTCCGCCGGCGTGCAAGTCCAATGCTCTAACCACTGAGCCAAAAAGTCGACTCCCTGACGCAGTTGTCAGAGATTGTATTACACCTGTGACGACGCATCGTCACAGTATTGCCAGCTTGAAATTTGTATGCGAAACTTATTACCTATAGTAGACTTTTTAAAGGTTCTTTATATTCATTTCAAAAGAACGTTTAATTCGACTCAAGTCAAACACATGGCATGTCTTTATTGTATTGAGGGTGTGATTATCTTACATGTTAATGACTTCAATATAAACTATAAGTAAGTTGTTAAATTTCAATATCATCTTAAAAATACAGAATAAAATAGTTTAGAACTTGATAACGTGCATTGTAGGATGGAATAATATTAAGTGCTACTCGTACAAACATTTATGAAGTTATTAAAATCCTATACATATTATGTAGATTAAGTAAATGTAATTTACGTAATTGTTCTGCAGTAAGTATTTAATTCATATCATACGGTTACTTCTACAATATTTCCAGTTCTTCACCTCATAGCCACTTTCGGCATTGCATATACCCGTACATGCCTCGGAAGTAATGATAAACAGTATATCTTAAATACATATGTACATATTTCATTGGGGATATTTCAAAGAAAACTGCATGGACAAATCTAAAAATAAACAAGTTTAATTCATTCATGTATAAAGAAATGTATGCTTGAAATGATGCACAGCAACGGTAAAAGCAAAGAACAGTATGCAGAGAATATCTATGACGATAAAATATACCGAAATATACCTGCCTTCAACAGCAGTTCGATAAAAGTGCCATTTCAATGAAGCCATGCTATATAAAATAGATTCCTTGTACACTTGTTTTCCTGAAATAAATAAAAAATAAAAATAATAATAAACACGAAAAATGTGAATGCTGGCAACAGGCGCACCAAACTCATACTACATAATATACCGAGATTCAAGGCTAAGTGGTTGATTTAAGTGGTTTTAGTACAATGAACTATTAAATCATGTTATAAAATCATATAAATTATACATTCATCACCATGTCTTTTCGAACAAATGAGGTGCGATAACTAGGAATTGCCCATTTTTCAACACAAAAATGTCCGTGAGGGTTTTTTGATGTTTCAAGGTTTTACTGTACATCGATTATCATCAATTTTATTCATAACACCTATCCAACGGGCACCATGGATGATAATTGAGTTAAAAAGAAAGAATGATGATTTAGGAATTGTTTATTCTTAGTTTTTGAATAGGCTTAATGTTTTTCAGGCAAGTCCATCAGTCATTTTATGACGTTCTGTATATGGTACAAATATAGTTTAGTATCACAACGATATATCGTCGTAGACAAGAGGCAAAAATAAACAAACCACCCTGAAACGACTCCTTAGCCAAAGAGGGTATCATGCCTTTAATGACTTTGGCGTGTTGTCTGAAAAAAAGTATTTTTATTAGATAACTGCGAAAAATTTGATAATTCAAACAGCAATTAAGTTTAACGATCTAAACATTCAGTTGACATTAAACAAATCTGGATTCTGTTTATTCTAAGGCATGGAGCCTGAAAAAGAAAGAAATAAACGAGGATCAGCTCCATTTGATTAAGATGAGACATTTTTAAATAAAAAAAATAAATTTTCATTTTGAGAGAAACAACATTCATTACGATTTTTTATCACTAAAAAATATATCACCGTAATATATATTTCTGATATTATTTTTAATATCTTAATCAGTAATATGTTGCATACTTATTACTGGCTTAAGAGTCTAGTTATTTATAAAATATAAACAGCATGACAAAATGTTGCGCTAGTCACAATGATATTTTGTATATTCATATCTTAATATAGTGTTGAAATATTGCTGGTAATGTCTCAGCATGCTATTGTATGTGCTGTTGTTTATGTCAATGGGTCGGGTGACTAACCCTTAATTAACCCTTAATAATAAAAGTGTCCTATTCTATATTGCTTAAAATCCCCCTCCCCACACACACACTGTAACATAGAATTTTCTTACTGTGTACAGGCTGGGTCATAAACCGCGACAGAAAGAAACCTCCGGAGATGGTGGCTAGAAGGCTTGGACATAAGTTCACAGAAAGGCTTTAGTGGCATCAGAGTCAAGAGTGTCTTGGAGCATCTTTGTCAGGCTATGTGCTGTTGTGGAAAGGGATATTTTTAGAAAGAAAATGATAAAAATGTATAGTACCGTGCAAAGTATTAAAAAATAATCTAAAATTTACAAAAAGATGTCGGAAATAAAGTATGAAAAAGTAAAGTTTTCATTTATGATGTTCTTGGCTAAACACTTTTAGAAAAGGTAATAAAATTTGCCCGACGAATTATGAGGAAAATATCTCAACGGTTTATGAGAAATCTTATTAATGAAACCGTAATTTTCCAAAAATATTTCTAAAGAAAATTATGAGAGATGGAATTTGAGACTAACCACCGAAGATAATTCTCACATCAAGACTGGCACCCAAGACCATTGGCAAAAGATCGGGCAATCATCATTTTCGCAACAGCATATCCTATAATGATCTTCAAAATAATTAAACGGTTTACATTGTGATACATAACGCTTAATGTGAGAGCTTTTTCCATCATTTAAATACCCCCCTTTCCTAAATCAACACGATTATCTCCCATAATACATAAAAGCATTGTACGTAATGAATAGTTTGATCAGAACAATCATTCGTGTCGATGAAGTTAGTTACTTAACATATTAAAATGTAAACATTTGAATAAGATCAGAAAGTAAAATGAACATTATCATTTGCAATTCTTTGAATTCGTTACTACATGTATATATCGTTGTAGAAAACATTTAATGTTACCACCAACTTAAATGGGAATATGTGTGAATGAATTATAAAAAAAATGAGAATAAAATTAAGGAAAAATAATGAAATAACCATCAGCGCATTTTTAATTGCGCCTTTGTAAATGTTTTTCTCAATACTTGGCGAGATATTCACGAGCCAATCAATAAAATGGTAGGTTCTCTGTAAAATTTTTAATACGTTTCTATAAATTCATTACCGTCTTGTTCTAGTAGTATTCAGCAATTTATAATCCTAACGTAAACATACCTTTAACGTATCTTTAATCTATATATTAGCAATAGTAACTTCAGGGACATGTTATTCCAACTTAGATTAATCCTTTATAAGGTCCATAATTTTGACAAATACTATACTTAACACTTTCAGCCCCTCGGTACAAGCCAATGGCCTTTGTAATCTACAGTACATTATACATTACAACTTGAGGCTCTTTTATCCACATCATATCTCCCATATCCTTATTTTATAAGTTTATCAAGATAAAATATTTGAAACCAATCTAAAACGATTAATAAGATTTTGAAAAAAGATTTATCTTTTCTTCGCCAATTTAATATGACTGGCGTATTTTAAGAACTTGCTTATTTAAGCCCCTTAATCTGGATACGAACATTCTTTTTTATTTTTGTTTCTGTGTGCTTAAGGCGTGTTAAATAATATATATATATCTTTTCAATTCATGACTTATGAAAAAAAAGTATACAACTTAGTGAACATAATGCGAAAATAATTTGGATATTGTTGTGCAAATAATTAAAATTTTAGACAAGAAAGTTTTTACATCAATATAGATAAAAAACACCGTTGCTAATAAATGACATTCATTTTACAAAATCGTTTATTTTATGAATTGGGTTAATAGAAGCACAAAACGAAATATTGTGTTTTACCCAATGAATTTTTTACAATTTCATAACATTAATAACTTCATGACGTGGTATAAAATAAATTATGAATATTACAATTGGTCATGATTTCATTTCTTTTATAAAAACATGACATTTTATTTAAAATGATTGCATGAAAAGAAAAATGTGGCGGTATACGATGTCAGTAGTGTTGTATGATTATCTGAGTTGCCTGAGAAAACGGGTAAGCACTGTATATTGTAATCATCAGGGTTTTCAAAATGTGTGCTTTTGGGTAGCCAATTCACAGATTCATTAAATAATGATTTACTGGTACGACATTGTAAGACATGATTTAGATCATTGTTCTGCTTAAAAACTCAGAACAACAAACCTCATTTAATATTCTTGCCAGTGTTTAACAATATTTTTTCTTCTGTATTTTGTCTTGAGTAACTCTTGACGATATCTGATGATCTGCAGTTCTTTTCATACCAAATAAAGTTTGAGCTTAATTTATATACTTTGCACTGCCACATTTGTTCATATGCAGGTTATTTTTAGTAATAAGAGAGCAAAGTATCACGTAAGAGATACGTCTTGACAAGATGAAGCAACCGAGATCATACCTTATTTCTAATGGAAGAAACCGCCATAAAGGATAACGATATCAATCTTTAGGACATGAATTTCATGTACTCGTACACGAAATTGATGTCAATGATGATGATGTCTGTTTCACCATAATAACACTATAGGAACTTTTTATGAACAACTGGCTAAGCTTTTCACTTATGTAGCAATAGGCTTTTTTTAAAAGCTTTTGCTAATTTTAAGATTAAAAAATTAAAGCTTATTGTTTTATTTATGTAGATAAACACGTCGCATTCTTTATTACTGTAAAATATGTATTGAATTTACTTTTGTATATATGGGCAGCTAAAGTTTCTCCAGGCTGAATGAATAACTTAAAAGAGAGAATATCGAACAAGCATTTAATTTATATTCGACTTTTATTTTTACTCAATTTGGCCCCATTCATTGGTAAGTAAACAGTAAGTAAAAGAAACGAAATGTTTTCATTATGTAAAATAGAACAGAACAGAATTTTATCATAGGCTAAAGCACACAGCCCATCGCCATAAATATCAGCATTAACAATAGCACGCGGAGGCAATACATATACAGTGAAATCAATATCATATGAATACGTGAGAATATTACATAAATATCAGCATTAACAATGGCATGCGGAGGCAATACATACACAGTGAAACAATATCATATGAATATGTGAGAATATTACATTGCATCTAGAAGATTACATTATATAGACATGAGCTTTAAAATCCCCCCACACACACATGGTATGCTTAATAAGTCATAGAGGTATTTTTATATTAAAAACCTTTTTGGTTTGATTATAAATGCCCCTTTTAATACTTTTAAATCACAGAGAGACTATATATCATTCAGAGTTTTTTTGTTGTTTTTTTTTGAGAACGTTACGTGAATGTATTGGAGTGATATCCAGTGACAAACTTTTCGAGACAGACAAGCTTTCACCTATTCTTTTATTGTTTTTGTTATAAGAATTTGGGAAATTTGAATTGCGAATATAAATGTAAGATGAAATATATATGTAGCATAAATGTAGCAGTCTGTGGGAATCTTCTTATTGTGAGGCTTATTGTAAAATGTTTGGTGTTTTGATATTTAGATATATCTCCGAAGTTTAGCTATTCGTTAAATTTGTATGATTTTTATTCGGGTGCTTTGAAATAGATGAGGAGACGTTTATATTTTTAACTAGCGATCAGTTTTTAATAAATATTCTTTTTTCCATATTGACAGTGACATTTGAACAATAAATGAAGATGATGTTTAACACAGAAATGTTTTTATAAATGTATCGTGATGAATGATGAAAATAAAAGTAATCAAAGAAATGATTTTATCTAAAATTTATTGAGTACGAATTTCCTTTTATATTTCCCATAAATAGCAATATATGTTATTACTATATCATGTTAATATGATACAGATTTGAGACTAACCTATAATCTTAATAAGGCAGAACCATTGATAAAACTAACTATACTCAAAAGTAAAAGAAACCCAGGGTAATTAGAATCTGTAGTAGCCAGACTCAAGTTTTACTTCCTAACCTTGCAATAAACCTCATATGATAGACCCCATCCCATTCTAAAGCATTTATTTTGTTTGAAAAAAATCTTTATCAAAATAATCTAAACTATAATACAGGGTGTCCCATAATATCTGATACCATTACAAACAGCTATAGCTTTTCTGTATGTTTAACCACAATTTAATAAAATATATGGTTGTTTTCTATCTAAAATAAAATTTTATTTACCACCAATATTTTTAAATATAAGTGACACTTACATGTCTATTTCATTGTTCCAAAATTATAGCACATATTCAACATGACGTCCGTTTTGAGCAATTACGACGTTCAGTCTTTTCTTGAAATTTCTCACAACTGATCGGCACGTTTCCACATCGATTTGATTGATTTCACGTCTGATGTTTGTCTTGAGTTCTTCAAGGGTCTTTGGAGAAGGTTTATAGACTCTGTCTTTTAAATGTCCCCAAAGAAAGAAGTCCAACGGACTTAAATCCGGTGAATGTGGTGGCCACTCATTATTTGTTCTGAAAGAGATGAATTTATCCACGAAAGTCTTGTGGAGCCAGTCTGTGACAATAACCGCAGTATGGGGAGTCGTACCATCTTGCTGGAACCACATGTCAGGTATAGATATCCCCTTTCGACGAAGAGCTGGTAAGAACTTCCGCTTTAAGAGATCCAAATACCGAACGCTGTTGATGGTTTCCACGTCGCCATTTTCATCTTCAAAAAAAGAAAGGTCCGATTATCCCGTTTGCACTCAAAGCGGCCCATACTGTAACTTTTTCACTGTGTAATGTCTTTTCAAGATAAAAGTCAGGTTTTTCTGTACTCCAATAAAGTCAGTTCTTTTTGTTTAACTGGGCATTTAAGTAAAAGTGGGTTTCATCAGAAAACCACAGGATATCAGCAATATTTTCATTTTCATTCATCCAGTGGGCAAAGCGAAGACGACTTTCAATGTCACTGTCTTTAAGATATTGTCTGACGGACAATGTGTATGGTGTGAGTTTTAAATCATATCGTAGTATTCTATGCGCTGAAGTACGACTAATCTGATTACTAATGTCACCTAGTATTTTTCCAACAGACCTCTGAGGTGTCTCTTCTACAGCGGCGCGGACCTGAACGATATTTTCCTCACTTCTGACAGATTTTGGTCGCCTCGGATTAGTGTGGCGCTTATCCGCTACCGATCCTGTTTGTTCAAATCGAGTAACAATTCTTCTTATTTGCAATTTGTTTAGTCGTTCTTGGTCAGGGTAACGATTTGCCATTTCCCGTATCACTGTTACAGGCGATGAGGTTGAATAATATAGTTTGACAACTTCTGCAGCTAGTGCTTGTGACGACGCCATTTTGAATAATCTTGTTATTATAAATGACGTCATTTCCTGTTAAGCGACGTTGACGTCATTCCCGTACTTTTCAATCAGATAAAATTTTAAACCCTCCTGTGCATTTTGGTGTATTAATCATGAAGATGTGTTTTCAAACAAAAAAGTTATAGCATTTTGTAATGGTATCAGATATTATGGGACACCCTGTACAATCGAATACTTCCTATTTAAAAATGACACAAAAGTTTTCACTTTCTTCTTTTGATTAAACATAAATAATAATAATGAGGTGCAGGAAAACCCTTAAATTTATTTAACATGGTCCTATTGTGTAAATAACTGGTACAATCGAAATGAGATGCGGCGACTCGTGGCTAGCGTGGTGAGCACTGATTCGAATCCAGGTAAATGACTCGTGCCTTTAGAGTCACAGGCTATTTTGAAGTGGCATTTTAACATGTGTTAATTATCACACCAGAAAAACACACAATTGTAAGGAATTCTATTCTAGAAAAGGGTATGGTGATCGGACTATTGCATTGTGGGATGTTGTATGCAGACGTAAAAATATTTTTTGTATATTAACTTTTATGGTTTTTCCAATTTTCAAGTTTATTTTTCTCTATTTCCTAAGATATAAGGACGCTTTTAAAACGCATTTCATTTGCGACACTTGTTCAGAGGAGTCCTGGCTAAATACTGGCGCTGCGGAAGTGTTGCAGACAAACGAAGACGTCCACGCGGAAGAGTGAGGACAACAAACATCAACGAAGACGTCATGGGCAATTTCCTTTTGATGAGCGCTGGGTTTCGAGGCATCCATTCCAATATATTGTTTTAACTCGCTTTCACCGTGGAGAAAGAGTTCGATGGGCCCGTGCACATCTGCGACTTACAAGGGGTGACGTACCACAGGTCCTTTTCTCCAAAAAAGAAAGCCATAAAGTTCAAGAAAAGGGTAGCCTTGAAAGAGACAATATTGATCGCGGATCAGTCATTATTTGGGCAAGGATTTTGCTCCACTTGAAATAGCCAGACATTTTTAGAGGAAATGATGCCCGGTACCAATGTAAAATATTTCGCCATATGGTTATCTCTATCATGCATCAAATTGACATCAATATTACCGAAAAGTGGGACAATATTCCGCTGGAATATTTAAAGAATTACATTTTGTCATTGATATCCAGTTGTTTGCCAATGGTCAGAGCAAACGGTGACCTCGTGCGTTATTTAGAAGACACCATCCATGAAATTTATAGTGTGATCATAATTTATGTTTTGTTGATCACATCAGGCTTTTTGATACTATTGAATGACATGATTTCATGTAATATTAAGTGCATATCAAAACAATTCTTCGTTACTATTTTCCCTATCAAAAATACCCAGCCTTTTGTTTAGTGTATATATTCAACAAAGTTGATGTAAATATATAGGATTGCCAAATAAATTATTATTCAAGCAGAAAGGAGTCAGTTCTATATCACAGAGAAAGGTTGTGAAATTTCAAAATGTGTACTAAGTGAGGATATTCATTTTGAGGATGCAAATATTGCAAGAAAATTCCCATGGTGATTATTACAGTTTCCACTCTGGGTGGATTATTAATCTATCGAACATGTTTTATCCAAAACCAACAATTTACGGAACTGATTGTTGGACCCCAAAGTTTTTCTTATATACAGGCCCATGTACGTTAATAGTTAGGTAAATCAGCAATATTGGTACTGGCAGTCCGCTAGTAAATATACCGTATTTATTATATACTAGTGCCCAATACTGCATCCGGTATTTTTCACACTTTTATGTGTCACTTGGTAAATCTGGCGTTCGGAAATTATGTAACAGGTCCTTCTGCCCTTATATGTCCCCCTCTTAACATTTTATTGTGGCATTTCATTATCATAAAGCCATGAATAAATTTATAAATATTAGTTGTAGGGCGCGTGCAGAAACTCAAGTCCGATATTGTTTTAATAATCTACCGAAAAGGATATAAATATATATAGTTTTTCTGCCAGAGGAGGATGTGGTAAATGATCAATGTCCCGTGTTTAAACGAGTGCCCTTGGACAGTTTCACTTCTTTCAGAATCTGAGGTTTCATTTATGTTTATAAGCTTGCAAATTAAATAAGTACAAACTGGTTGTCAAAAAAGATCGCTAATTTTACTACAGTTTATATTGTATGTTATTAACCATGTAAATTCACCAATATATCTATTCAAACATATGTGATACAGAACCTAGCTACAGAAACTCATTTTTAAACACAAAAATATTCCCTATGTTTTTCGATTGAAAAGGTTGAATTGTACATTAACTTTCATGACCTTCCGCGATATAACAAAGCCGTAAAAATGATACTGTTATAGCTCCATTGCTTGGCGCTAAGCATATAAGGGTAGTTGCAGGACTGGTTGTCCCGGTGTCAGGATAATGTGAATGTCGGTGGTATCATGCCACATATCTACGGCGTGATACTGCAGTGTGACAGAACTATATCTGTCTCAAGTAGACATCGTCTCCAAATGACAATCCATCAATCATTAGGGGAAGTTCTGTATGATATAGATATAGTGTAGCATCATAACGATATTTTAAGAGGGTTCCAAACCTGTAATGAATTTGGTTTGTTTCGAGCCAATGTACATGACTAAAAATAGTTCTTTATTAAATAGCTCAGTTTACGTAAATAATTAAATCAGTATTTAGGATTAACGATCGAAACTTTTATTTGACTACGTAGTACATGATACAAATCCGGATTATGTTTAACCAAAAAAAAACTAATAATTCAAAAAGCATACTTAAATATTGAGTTAAACTAAATATTGCATCGACAAAGTAAGTTAAACAATCACAAAAGTAAGTTACAACACCTTTTAATATATTTCTGATATGAATTATAATACCGGAATCGGTAAAATATTACCGACTTAAAATTTCTGCATGATTAGCATGAAAAATTTAAACCGATGCGCTTTCCACAAAGTCATTAGATATTGCTTGCAACTCCCCAAAAACGTTATTTATCATTCACTTACTGAGTACAGGCTGGGTCACATAGGGAATATCAATTATAATACCGTAATCAGTAATACATTAAATACATAATATTTACTTGTTTAGTTATGAAAAATTACGACTGTTGCTCTCAATATACTTAAATATTACATTAAACTTCCCCAAACTGTAACTTTCACTTACTGTTTACAGGCTGGGCCACAGAGGGAACCCAAAAAGGAACCTCCGAGAAAATTGGCCAGAACTGTTGGGCATGCAAGTTCACAATCGGCCTCAGTGGCGTCAGAGCCAATGGCGTTTTCGAGCAGCTTTGACAGGCTAAGAACTGGTGTGCAAAATTATATGTCCACAAAACATTCAAACTGAACAGCTTTATTGTATATGTCAAGACAATTGCTGCAAAGCGACATCAAAAATAAAGAGGAAAAGGGTGATTTTTTATCTTTTGATATTCATGGCATATCTAATTTCACACATGAAACAAAAAAAATATCCTTAAAACCTTTGAATAGTTAAACTGTTCTTGTCTAATTTGTATTGATTAAACCTTAAGAGGTTTAAAAAAAAGTTATATAATTGTAAGTTATTATTGGAGACTTACCATCCAAATGAAAAGTACCAATGATGAATCTCTCCTCAAGACTTGCACAGAAGACAAGGGGCAGAAGCACGAGAATACACAATGCAATCTTCATTTTGGCAACTGCATAAAATCATATTTAGATTAACATTAGATGTTCCTGTAAATGACATCGTGATACAAAACGTTTTCTACTGGAACATTTTTCATCATTTAAGTACTTCCCTTTCCTTTATTAACACAATTATCTCCTTTTGAAAAAGTGCTTGTTACCTTACAGGCTACAACGAATATTATGCGTGATTTCCTACCACCAGACTGAGTAGTATTAATCCCAGCGCGCTACTTAGAAAAAGAAATACCATGACATACAAGATTGTTTTCGGCACAATAATCAAAACCATTCATTACAAAGTTTACGTTAAAAAATCAATTAGATGCATTTGAACAAAATTGCGCATTTTTTTCCAAATAAAAAATACCAAAATACAAATTGCTACTAAAGACAGAAGTTTCCTCCAAATGTATCTTAAAACTTTATACGGTGCATGGCAACTAATACGCCATGAAACAGTTGTTTGGAAGAGGCATCATATTTGAGCAACCCATTTGTATCGGCGACATTATAAAGATCACAATTCAAAATATTAACAAAGCCAAATAGAATTAGGTTTCCAACCAAATGTAGACATAGTCCTCACAAAATATAAAATTTGAATGTCGAGCTGGTGGATAATTTCTAGTCAGCTCTGAGATTGAAATTGATGGATTGATAATTTTAATCAACATAATCATGCATTGTTCATCACGCAGAAACAGTTCGAAATAAATTCTTCAGATAATACATATATAATTTAATATAACAAAACGCGATAATAATGCGGTTATTGATATGAAAAGCAATAATATTTTATATTTCACATAGTTTTATCCTATGTATGTCTTAGCTGTAGCTTTACATAGATGTGTAAAGAATAAAGTATATTACAGCGCTAGCACTTAATCGATGAAACACTCTAATCGCCATTACCATTTACAACTAAAATGAAATACATTCAACATTTAAAAAAAAACTAATGTTGTCAAAGAAACACAGTTTTGTTAAGGATGACATATAGCATATACGCTTATATTTATTTAGGAGACTTATTATTATTTATGAAATGTATACGACAGAATAGAATTGGGAAATCACAATCTTTTTTCTTTGAAGGTAAAATAAAAAAAGGGTTGTTTTTTTAAAAAATAAAAAATAGAATTAGACGATATTCTTATGATCTTTTTAATATAAGTCCAAATTTCGCGGTATAAATTTTCAAACTAAGGTTCTGTGACGCTAGGGGCCTCCGTGGCCGAGAGGGCAAAGTCGCTGACTTTAACATTCACTCAGCCCCTCACCGCGTGGGTTCGAATCCCGGCAGGGTCATTCGGATTTTCATGTGAGGAAGCCTTCCAGCTGGTTTGCGGTAGGTCGGTGGTTCTACCCAGATGCCTCCGTGCATTCGGGGTCTTCCTCCACCTGTAATTAGCTGGACGTCGCAATATGACTGAAATACTGTCGAAGCGACGGTAAACTCAAATAGTCAAGTCTGGGACGCTAATACATGAAATTAAGAATTGTCAAAACAATAGTATGTACCAAAAATATGATATATTACATAATCAATGGTGAAGTTCTTATTAGTTTTACAAGGTGTAGCTTGAGTTTCTAGTTTGAGCCGCTATATCCAACATGGCACCGAAAAACAAAAAGGACCGAAACTACATACATGTTTTATAAAATGTGTAAATTATGTAAAATAATTTGGCTGAAAAATTCTATATATTATACAGAAACAGGAGTAAGAAGGAGAACACATTTCTTAAATCCTACAATTTAAATAAAAAACTTTAAGTTCAAAATGTGTTATATAAACAATATTTATAAGCATACTGATTATTTAAACGCGTAATGAATGTAACATATTGTAGGTTTAATCATGGAACTTGCTCCAAAATTTGCAGCATTTTATTGTTGAATAAATACATGTACCTCTAACAAGCTGTAAGTGAAGTAAGCATCTAAAATTATACTTTGGTACGTGAATCTAAAATACTTAAATAGCTGAACAAAACATAAATATATAAATAAACACATTTTTCTTTCTAAATCTGATATGAGTGATACAGAAATAATGTTAAAAATAAAAATAAAAAGCTGACCCTACTGGGATTCCAACCCACAACCTCAACCTCTAGTTTCAAAGCAGTTTACAGCAAGTTTAGCCTATTTATGGATACTCTTCAATTTGAGTTCCAGAATATTAAGTCATAATTTTATGATTGTCCTTATTGAGAAAAAGTAAAATATTAATTTCATATCGCTTTCGTCAAAAGAAAATACAGAGTTTCGATAATGGTTTATGTTGTCAGTATTTGGAGGTTACTTGAATAACCGGGGAAATTGTCTAGACGAGAAAACAACGTGCCTTTCCTTAAAATCTTACAATCGGGACTGAGAACAGAACCGTCAATGTATTTGCGAAGTGAATTGTGTTACCGCCACATTATTCGGGCTATACAATGGTTAATTTTGACCGCATAATTATGTCGCAGTCAAATATTTCGAAAATTCTAGTATTGATCAAGTCATTCCAAAGAAAAAGTTGTAATGTGTGTAGAATTCATTAGTGTCTGTCACAAGTATTTATCTACATTAAAGAATCCTTACAGTAGAATTGATATTTGGGATTTTTCTGAATATGATTAACATATTTAGCTTTCTAAATCTAAACAATGAAGTGATCTTACCTTGTCTTGAATAAGGTCTGACGAACTCTTATGATATGCCGTTCTTTTATAGTAAATTTTGAATGACCTTCTATGCATTTTATTTTTATAACATGCACGTCATTCGATAAAGTTCACTAGAAGGTGTTGTTCATGACCAGAGAACACGACGGTACGTAAGAGATAATATCATGGATGTCATTTCATTTCCATCATTTGTTACACCAGGTTCATATAAAAGAACATGAATATGCTTGTCCAAAGTATTGCTGTTAATAATTTCCTGAACTGATACTTTTCGTCCACTTCTGTAGATTGAAACAACAAACGCCATAACAGGCCAAACATAAATAATAAAATATTCAATTTGAGATATCTTATCAAGAAGATTTTAGATTGCATGCATTTTTAAGGATAAAGATTTTGTTTCATCTAAACCCTTTCAATATTCAGACTGTTTACATATTTAAAGATAATTCAATTATGATATTCATTTTATGATTAATATCTTATTTGTTTGAATATTGTAAAGATGTTATATATATAAAATTTATTTAGATTTTTTTTAAATCCCAGATAGGACATATACAAGTCAATCTAGAGTTCGCTGAGGATTGATGATTTAGCACATATTCTTGTGAAAATGATTGCGGAATATATGAGATGGTTACCAATTACTTACTTTGTGTGTGTTTACCTCCTGTTTCATAAAGTTGCAAAAGTGGATCTGAACACAGAGAAAAGGGCTCTCAAATTAAGTCAAGAAAGAAATTATATTCTTAATATATATTCCTTTATTCGTATTTAAACGTGTGAAGATAGTTAATTATTTTTCAAAGTGTACATCATAGAGCAGATAAGTGTATTTTGAGGATAATCAAGCAAGATCAATGTCTCGATTTATCTGTAATGTTCATGTCGTTTATTGAGCATCAGAGTTTTTTTAAACATTCCAAACATGTGTTTTATTCCTGAATTTGTATGTAACAATTAATCTGACTTGACTTGACTGTTTGAGTTCACCGTCGCTTCGACAGTATTTCAGTCATAAAGCGAAGGCCCCGAAATGCACGGAGGCATCCGGGTAGAACCACCGACCTACCGCAAACCAACTGGAAGGCTTCCTCACATGAAAATCCGAATGACCCTGCCGGGATTCGAACCCATGCAGTGAGGGACTGAGTGAGTGTTAAAGTCAGCGACTTTACCCTCTCGGCCACGAAGGCAAAACAATTAATCTATTTCATTGCTAGGTAATGAGATGATTATGTTAACACTGGCATATTTCACTTACTATTCGTTCTTTACCCTATATTTATCGCGATATTTGAACGATCAATAGAATTGAGTGAAACATTTAAATAAAATCTCGATGAACGTCTTATGATTTGAACATTGATGCAACAGGACATAAAATTAACATGCCTAAACATACACATTGTGTTATTAAAAATACATGGAGGACGAATTCCACTTCACTACAGTATGTCCCCTATGTATTAGACTTTACCCTCTCGGCCACGGAGGGACAGATTGAATTGGAGGCTTACCATCGAGATGGGGATATCAAAGATAAATCGATCTGCAAGACTGGCACAGAAGACCATAGCCAGTTACACGAGAACACACAGGGAAAACTTCATTTTGGCAGCTGCATTTACATGTTTTTTGTTTCTGTTTTAAAGACGATACAAATAATCAATTTAAAGCAAAACATTTTTTCTTTCACATAGATTTAGGAAACTATATCAAATAAAACGAATTCATGTTGGCGATCCATATGTTGAACTAGTACTTAATTTAACAATTATCATAGCCCTCTATTAATTAAAATGTAAACGAGATCTCCAAAATCTCATCTATACTTGTCACAACATTTGATATCCAATTGCCCATTAATAGGATATGTAGAATATATAAAATTATTTAATGAGCGTATATTTGCTACATTTTTCTATATAACTATTGTTTTTTTGTTGTTGCTATTTCAACAACATTTATGACTTGACTTGACTATTGAGTTTATCGTCGCTTCGACAGTATTTCAATCATATAGCAATGTCCGGCTAATTACAGAAAAACAGCAACAACATCAACAATCTTTTCATATTTTTCCGATGAGAAAATATTTAGAACTCTATAAATATTAACAAAGAAACGATCTTATCTTGTCTGTGACTGGATCAAACTCTGGTGAATTCTGATGATTTTTTGCTCCTTTTATTCACAACAATTATTGTAATGACCCACAGAAAATCCTCATAGGAATTTTGCGTGACCTATTTGATAAGGTTCTCATACGTATTAATAGATATATAGAAGAACAAAATAGCACAGTGTCATATTGCATAAGGAAATGAAACGCTACCATATAATCCATTTTATACATTAATCATTATGGAAAACCGCTTAAATCTTTAACAATATTCATGATATCTATAATTTTGTGAATTAATTTGTGAAATTAATATAGATTACTTTGACTACAATTATGATGATTATGTTATTTCTACAAGTAGTCGTAATAATAGTAGAAAAACAAACAGAATTCTTCTTACAAATTGCTCAACATATTTGATTTAAGTAGACATAAAAATAATCTTAGAAAGAATCACTATGTTGTCAATACCATAAACATTATTTTTACTTCAAACTGAAAAAATAAATAATGCTTTAATCAGCGTTTATTGAAATACATCTGTTTTCTCTTCATTAAGACAGCTATAAGTCTTTTAAACTTTATTAAAATTTGTCTCTGTCTTTTTATGATAAATAAAAGGTATCTTAATATCGTTCTTAAATGACAAAATTTAAGAAAGAATTAACAGCATAGAAAAAGGACTTTCTTGCAGGGAAATCATGATATAAACACCAAATGCATTGTTGTTGAAAATTAAACTATTCAACGTAAGAAACATTATTTTTAACAGACAACCTGGAGCTATCGTCCACGTAATATTCAGTTAATTTGTAAAATGACCGTCTACTTGGTATTAAGAAAACCCATTTAAGTGAGTGATATTAACGTCAAGTCTCATATAAGCGACAGGTTATGCCACTTACAACTCCCGTCTTTGGTTCTCTTGATGTGTTTGGGAATGATTTATTCACATCCATTCCAAACCATGCGGTGTTCCTGTCCAGGATCTTTATAAAGGAAAAAAATGTCTATATGTTAAAATCATACATGTGTTACACTTTAAAAAATCGTACTTATTCAATAATGATTAAAACATCACAGCTGAATCAAATTACGTGTATATAGATATATTGTGTAACACATATAGGTTTGATAATCAAGTTTCTTATGGATCATGCACATGTTATTATTGACCACATGTTCCAATGAGATTTTTTTATTTTATTAACATATGGGTAATAATGACTATCTTGCAGTGTTTTACAACCCCCCTCCCATATTTGGTCAAAAACACTGATGAAGAATGACTTATTAGAAAGAAAAAGAAAGAAGCTAAATATACTCCATTAATCAGTAGAAAACAAATATAAAGCAACGAATTCAAAGTTTTATTACACAAGATTTATCTTCCGGATTAAAAATGCAAAACAACAAATACATATACAAGGAAGCAAAATAAATTGACAACAAAATACAAAACATCTGCACTCTATGGATTTCATTCAAGCAGCCCTACGGTTATGTTTTCCATATGCAATTCAATCCGAGCTACCTATTACGCTACGCTGTCTATGTGCTGGTTTTGAAGTTAACATTTTATGCCAGTAATTTAAGGATGCGGTGATCCGGTGTTTACATACACGACGTCAGGAACAATGTTTCTTCAAATCGAATCAACGAAAAGTGATTTTGAAACATAAATAACGACAAACCCAGTAACAATTGTAACCTGATAAAATTAAACCGATACATCTTGGCCCATTATCTGCGCTTTTTAGGATACACCTACCTGGTCCCTTAAAACATCTAAAAAATATAAATGTTTCACCAATATTTTACTCACGTTTAGTTAGATTTGTGGGAGATCATCCATTTTTAAGTTACCATGGAAACCTTTGGGAACTATACAATTTCTTAAAATATGAAAAATTGAATTTGAATCTTGATAAAACAAAAGCGTGGTAAAAATCTACACAATATGAATCTGTTTCATATTTCATAAAGAAATCCAAACTTTACTGTAGAGAAATGGAGATACTCACTGTTTTTGGTTCCTCGGGGAATATAATTAAAAGTTTTCATGGGATATAAGTCGTTTAAACAAAAATTACCAGGGGGGAGATAATAATAAAAAGTCAGTTAATATATATCTTGTTTACGTTTACATAAGGCAACCATGCAACGTTTCAATTCCTCGTTTTTCTCGGATATTGTCTATTACTTCAACAAATGAAAGCATGAATGCCTCCTCATACTTATTTTTTGATTTCAAATATTATAATAACAAACAGAAAAAAAGCGCTGATTGTGAAAAACGTAACTGTAGGGTTAAACAGTAGGTATATCCAAATGGTAAAACGATCCGTTGAATGTCTCATGGATATAAGTTTTTATTGTAGAAAATAACCTTAGCAACGGATGGTCCTTGCTAGAAATATGTAGCTACATGAGGTCATTGTTTTCAGCGAATCTTTTCAATGTTAATTGGAGAAGTTGTTTGTGCAATGCAATTTGAACGAAGTGAATGTTGAACGTGCGATGACGTTGTGTCGTGTAGTAAACAATCACAGTATCGATATCTTGAGAGGTCTTCTACTGGCAGCAGCGCTTAAATGTTTCATGCTCGCAATATGGGTTCTAAAAACGTGGAAAGTGCCCTCTGTGATATCTTGCCAGGTCTCGGACGTCATCTGAAACCGTAATTTTCCCAAACTATTTCTAATGAAAATTATGAGAGATTGACTTTGAGACTTACCATCGATTTGGACGTTGCCGAAGATAAATCTCCCATCAAGACTGGCACACAAGACCATTGGCAAAAGATCGGGCAATCATTATTTTCGCAACAGCATATCTTATAATGATCTTCATTGTAATTAAAGGGTGTTCATTGTGATACATAACGTTTTAATGTGAGAACTTTTTCCATTATTTGAATATCCCCTGTCCTAAACAATCATGATTAACTCCCATAATACATAAAAGCTTTATAAGTAATGGAAAAGTTGTTGATCAGAACTGTCATTCGTGTCGATGAAGTTAGTTACATCACATATTACGCAATGCTCATGTTTGAATAAGATCAGAAAAGTAAAATGAGCATTATCTTTTGTAAGTCTTTGAATTCGTTACTACATGTATATATCGTTGTAGAAAAAATTTATTTTACCACCAACTCAAATGGGAATATGCGTGAATGAATTATAAAAAATATGATTAAAATGAAGGAAAAATAATGAAATAATCATCAGCGAATTATTTCGCCTTTGTAAATGTTTTTCTCAATAATTAGCGAGATATTCACGACCAAATCAATAAAATGGTAGGTTCTCTGTATAAAACGATAACTTTAACTGACATTAGCTCGAATCTTTTATCACATAGATATATTTCGAACATAACTTCTTAATACGTTTCTATAAATTCATTACCGTCTTGTTCTAGTATTATTCCGCAATTTATAATCCTAATGTAAACATACCTTTAACGTATCTTTAATCTATATATTAGCAATAGTAACTTCAGGGACATGTTATTCAAACTTAGATTAATCCTTTTTATGGTCCTTAATTTTGACAAATATTACACTTACAGCCCCGCGGTTCAAGCCAATGGCCTTTGTAATCTACAGTACATTATACACGACAACCTGACGCTGTTTTACCCACAACATATCTCTCACATCTTTATTTTTTAAGTTTATCAAAACAAAATATTTGAAACCGATCTAAAACGATTAATAAGATATTTAAAAAAAAAAGATTTATCTTTACTTCGCAAATTTAATGTGACTGGCGTATTTTAAGAACTTGCATATTTAAGGACTGTAAACTGGATCGGAACATTCTTTTTATTTTTGTTTCTGTGTGGTTAAGGCGTGTTAAATATATATATATTTTCAATTCATCACTTATCATAATGCGAAAATAATTTGGATATTGTTGTGCAAATAATTAGAATTTTAGAAAAGAAATGTCTTTTACGTCAATATAGTTGAAAAAACGTTTCTAATTGAATGACATTCATTTTTAAGTATTTTTGGAACCGTTTATCTTATGAAAAATAAAAAAAAATTCATTGGGTAAAATAGAAGCACAAAACAAAATATTGTGTTTTACCCAATGTATTTATTTCGATTTCATAACATTACATTAATAACTATATGACGTGGTATAAAAATAAATAATATATATTACAATCGGTCATGATTTCATTTCTTTTATAAAAATTAAAAACAAAACATTTTATTTAAAATGATTGCATGAAAAGAAAAATGTGGCGGTTTACGATGTCAGTAGTGTTGTTAAATTATCTGAGTGACCTGAGAAAACGGGTAAACACTGAATATTGTAATGATCAAGGTTTTCAAAATTTGTCTTACCCTGTGCTTTTGGCAAGCCACTTCACAGATTTATTCCATAATGATTTATTGGCACTACATTGTAAGACACGATTTAGATCATTGTTCTGCTTAAAAACACAGAACAACAAATCCTCATTTAATATCCTTGCCAGTGTTAAACAATATTTTTTCTTCTGTCTTCCTATGTTTTCTTCGCCAGAATTCCATATAAATATCCAAAGTTTCAATGAGAACTATTTTCAATAAATACTCAAATACATACACATTTGTATAGACATATGTTTTACTTTATCTGTTAAAGTTAATGATTCCTCATAATTATTAAGTTTTTTCATCCTAAATCCTTCCTATTGATGTGTAAAGTTAAAGTTATAAAGCCATCTTGATTTTAGTGTGGGTTGCTATGGGCGACTCCAGGAATGCTGAAATAATCTGCTTTCAGATTGATACATTCCACAAAATTTAACTTGAATGGAAAGACCTTTTGAGGTATTATTAATACCGGTATTATTTTGTGTAAAATGATAGTTTGTGTATCTTAAGATATAATGTAATGACTATAAATAATTTAAATAACTTCCCACAGTTAAGGTGGGATAGTTCCATAAGTTTTACTGTGGAATCCACAAGTTAAAGTGTGAGGTCCTAGATTTTTCTGTGTCTGCTAGTGTATATACCCAAGAATCCTTACATTCAAGAACTCGAAATTTCTTGAAATTGTAAAGTATTAGCGTTTTTTGGCTAATTTCTTTATTCTCATTTTTTATTTCTATTTTTAGATTTTATTGTTTTATTTACTTAATAGGAACCATACATAGGGATTATCAACTTATTATAAAGAAAAAGATTGGTGGTTTGTTAGAGTAAGTTGACTTAAATGTAATAAAACTAGATATGTGGCATGTTACAAATGTGTTTCTTTTTCGTTACACAGTTGTAACACCTGTAACGCATGTGATCACATTTGTAACATGTATTACAAATGTGATTTGTTACAAATGTGGTCTTACAAAGCTCGATATCCTCTCTACTCACATACGTGACTCGGAACCCGCGGCGTATTCGTGAGAAGGGAATTGACTCTACATTATCTAGGTACCTTAATTTGTTAATAACTGTCTCAAAGTTGAAAAGCAGTCAAACATATTGAGACTTTCCGCTGTAAGTGTCGAACATTTCATTCTTTAAAAGCAACATTTTCAGAAGAAATATCAAGGTTTAAATTTTTCTCAAAAATAAAGTGATAGTATCTTGACTTGAGTAACTCCTGACGATATCTGATGATCTGCAGTTTTTTCATACCACGTAAACTTTAAGCTTTTTTTTATATACTTTGCACTGTCACATTTGTTTAAGTTCATATGCAGGTTATTTTTAGTAATAAGAGAGCAAAATATCACGTAAGAGATGGCAATGCGTCTTGAAAAGATGAAACAACCGAGATCATTTCTTATGGAAGAAACCGCCATGAAGGATAACAATATCCATCTTTAGGACATGAATTATATGTACATGAAATTGATGTCAATGATGATGATGTATGTTTCACCATAAAAACACTATTGGACCTTTTTATGAACAACTTGCTAAGCTTTTTACTTCTGTAGCAATAGGTTTATTTAAAGCTATTGCTAATTTGAAGATTAAAAAATTAAAGCTGATTGTTTTATTTATGTAGATAAACCCGCCGCATTCTTTATTACTTTAAAATATGTATTGCATTTACTTTTGTATACAGGGGCAACTAAAGTTCCTTCAGGCTGAATGAAGAAGTTATGAGAGAGAATATCTAACAAGCATTTTATTTATATTCGACTTTTGTTTTTACTCAATTTGGCCCCATTTATTGGTAAGTAAACAGTAAGTAAAAACAACAAAATGTTTTCATTATGTAAAATACAACAGAACAGAATATGATTTTATTATAGACTTAGGCACACAGCCCATCGCCATAAGTATCAGCATTAACAATGGCATGCGGAGGCACTTCATACACAGTGAAATCAATATCATATGAATATGTGAGAATATTACATAAATATCAGCATTGACAATGGCATTGCAGAGGCAATACATACACAGTGAAACAATATCTTATGAATATGTGAGAATATTACAATGCATCTAGAAAACCTTATTTCATAATTACATTATAAAGATATAAAATTTTAACAACCCCCCCCCCAACACACACATAATATTCGTAATAGAGACTTAGAGGGATATATTACATAAAGTTAATTAAGCACCAATATTTCAGTACCACATTTGTTGCCTACAAATACACGAAGTTTCGGTTTTCGTTTTAATACAAATACATGTGGTTTGATTATAAATGTCCCTTTAAATACTTTTAAATCACAGAGAGAATATATATCTTTCAGAGTTTGTTTTTGTGAGTACGTTACTTGAATGTGTTGGGGTGATCTCCAGTGACAAACTATTCGAGACAGACAAGCTTTCACCTATTCCTTTTGCGGATGTTTTATGTACTATCACCATATAAATGAATGTGTAGGGTGTCCAATCTTCGTTATCGAGTGGTGAATATGTAGAATAAAAATGTAAGATGAAATATATCTGTAGCATAAATGTAGCGGTCTGTAAGAATCTTCTTATTGTGAGGCTTATTGTGAAATGTTTGGTGTTTTGATATTTAGATATGTCTCCGAAGTTTAGCTATTCGTTTATTTTATATGATTTTTATTTGATTTCTTTGAAATAGATGAGGAGATGTTTATATTTTTAACTAGCGTACAGTTTTTAATAAGAATTCTTTTCTGTATTGACAGTGACATTTGAACAATAAATGAAGATAATGCTTAACACAGAAATATTTTATAAATGTATCGTGATGTAGATGAAAATAAAATTAATCAAAGAAATTATTTTATCTAAAATTTATCGAGTATTCCATAAATAGTAATATATTTTATTACTATATCATGTTAATATGATACAGTTTTGAAATTAACCTAAAATCTTTATAAGGCAGAACCAATGATAAAACTAACTTTACTCAAAGGTAAAAGAAACGAAGGGTAATTAGAATCTGTAGTACCCAGACTCAAGTTTTACTCCCTAACCTTGCAATAAACCTTATATGATGGACCCAATATCATTCTAAAGCATTTATTTTGTTTGAAAAAAAAATCTTTATCAAAATAATCTAAACTGTAATACCATCGAATACTTCCTGTGTAAAACTGACACTAGCGTTGCAAGCACCGATTCAAATCCAGGTAAGTGACTCGTGCCTTTAGAGTCACAGGTTATTTTGAAGTGGCATTTTAACATGTGTTAATTATCACACAATTGTGAGGGATTCTATTCAAGAAATGGGTATGGCGATCGGACTATTCCATTGCAAATTATATTTTTCCCATTCTCTATTTTTTCTCTATTTCCTAAGATATAAGGACGCTTTTAAAACTCATTTTATTTGCAAAACTTGTTCAGAAGAGTCCTGACAAAATACTGGTACAGCAGAAGTGTTGCAGACAAACTTTTATGTCTCAATTGGTAAATCTGGCGTACGGAAATTATGTAACAGGTCCTTCTGTCCCGAAAATGACTACCAACATGCCATACCTAATTGCGCTTCCTTATATTTTCATTTTTCAACATTTACATTTCATTGCATTTCATTGTCATAAAGCCATGGATAAATTTATAAATATTAGCTGTAGGGAGCCAGCAGAAACTCAATTCTGATATAGTTTAAATAATTTACCGAAAATGATATAAAGATATATAGTTTATCTGCCAGAGGAGGATGCGGTAAATGATCAATGTCCCGTGTTTAAGCGAGTGCCCTTGCACAGTTTCACTTCGTTCAGAATCGGAGGTGTATTGGCGTTTCATTTATGTTTATAAGCTTTGCAAATTGAATAGGTACAAAATAGTTGTCAATCTAGATTTCTGACTTCACTACAGTTTATATTGTATGTTAATAACCATGTTAGTTCACAACCATTTCTATTCAAACGTATGGGGTAAAGAACCTAGCAAGAACTCATTTTAAACACAAAAATATCCCCTATGTTTTTCGATTGAAAAGGTTGAAATGTACATTAACTTTCATGACCAGCCGCGATATACCAAAGCCGTAAAAATGGTACTGTTATGGCTCCCTTGCTTGGCGCTCAGCATATAAGGATAGTTGCAGGACTGGTTGGCCCGTCGTCAGGATAATGTGACTGTCGGTGATATCATGCCACATGTCTATGGCGTGATACTCCAGTGTGACAGAACTATATCAGTCTCAAGTAGACATCGTCTCCAAATGTCAGTAGATAACATTTATCTGGTAAGCACAATGAATAATAATTGCAAGAGAAAAAAATCGACGACTTAAGAATACTCCAATCCTTGTTTTTTAATGCCTTGCTTGCCAATCCATCAAGCATTAGAGGACATTCTGTATATATTACAGATATAGTGTAGCATCACAAAGATATTTTAAGAGGGTTCCAAACCTGTAATGGATTTGGTTTGTTTCGAGCCAATGTACATGACTAAAAATAGTTCTTTATTAAATAGCTAAGGTAACGTAAATAATTAAATCAATATTCAGGAATAACGATCGAAACTTTTATTTGACTACGTAATACATGATACAAATCCAGATTATGTTTAACCTAAGGTCTGGAGCCTGAAATAGAAAAAGCTTTAGTCAGGGAAAATAATACTAATAATTCAAAGGCATACTTAAATATTGAGTTAAACAAATTGTTGTATCGACAAAATATGTTTAAATAATCACAAAAGTAAGTTACATCACCTTTTAATATTTTTCTGAAATAAATTATAATATCGCAATCAATAACATATTAAATCTCTTACCGACTTAAAATTTCAGCATGATAAGCATGAAAAATTCTAAACAAAGCGCTTTCCACAATGTCATTAGATATTGCTTGCAACTCCCAAAAAACGTTATTTAGCATTCACTTACTGAGTACAGGCTGAGCCACATAAGGGATATAAATTATAATACCGTAATCAGTAATACATTAAATACATAATATTTACTTGTTTTGTTATGAAGAAATAAGATTGTTGCTCTCATTATACTTATATATTACGATAAACTTCCCCAAAGTGTAACTTTCACTTACTGTTTGCAGGCTGGGCCACAGAGCGAACCCAAAAAGGAACCTCCGGGAACGGTGGCCAGAACGGTAGGGCAAGCAAGTTCACAAGCGGCCTCAGTGGCGTCAGAGCCAATGGCGTTTTGGAGCATCTGTGTCAGGCTATGAACTGGTGTGCAAAATTATATGTCCACGAAACATTCAAAACTGAACAGATTTATTGTACATGTCAAGACAATTGCTGCAAAGCGACATCGAAAGTAAAGAAGAGAATTGTGATTTTTTATCCTTTGATATTCATGGCACATCTAATTTCACACATGAAACAAACAAAAAGATCCTAAAAACCTTTGAATAGTTAAATTGTTCTTGTCTAATTTGTATTGATTAAACCTTAAATGGTTTATAAACGATATATAGTTGAAAGTTAGGATTGGAGACTTACCATCCAAATGAAAACTATCAAGGATGAATCTCTCCTCAAGACTTGCACAGAAGACAAGGGGCAGAAGCACGAGAATACACAATGCAATCTTCATTTTGGCAACTGCAAAAAATCATATTTAGATTAACATTAGATGTTCCTGTAAATAACATCGTGATACATAACGTTTCCTACCGGAACATTTTTCATCATTTAAGTACCTACCTTTCCTTTTCTAACACAATTAACTCCTTTTAAAAAACAGTGCTTGCTACTTTACAGGCTACAACGAATATCGTGCGTGATTCCCTACCACCAGACTGAGTAGTATTAATCCCAGTGCGCTACTTAGAAAAAAAAAACCCATTTCATACAATTTTTTTCGGCACAAAAAATTTTAAATTTAATTAAAAAAAAAAAAAAAGCGCATTTTTTATTCCAATTACAAAATATAAAAACATAAATTGTTACTAATGTAAGAAGTTTCCTCCAAATGTATCGTAAAACTCCATACGGTGCATAGCAACAAATACGCCATGAAATAGTTGTTTGTAAGAGACATCATATTTAAGCAACCCATTTGTATCGGCGAAATAATAAAGATCACAATTCAAAATATTAACAAAGCCAAATAGAATTAGGTTTCCAACAAAACTTAGACATAGCTCTTCACAAAATAATAAATTTTGAATGTCGAGCTGGTGGAGAATTTCTAGTCATGTCTGAGATTGAAATTGATAGCTTGATAATTTAATCAACATAATCATGCATTGTTCATCATGCAGAAACAGTTCGAAATAAATTCTTCAGATAATACATATATAATTTAATATAACAAAACGCGATAATAATGCGGTTATTGATATGAAAAAACAATATATTTTATTTTTCCCGTAGTTTTATCCTATGTATGTCTTAGCTGTAGCTTTACATAGATGTGTATAGAATTAAGGATATTACAGCGCTAGCACTTATTCGATGAAACAACCTAATCGTCATCACCATTTACAACTAAAATGAAATACATTAAACATTTAAAAAAAACTAATTAAGACACAGTTTTGTTAAGAATGACATATAGCATATACACTTATATTTATTTAGGAGACTTTTTTTATTATTTATGAAATGTATATGATAGAATAGAATTAGGAAAACACAATCATAGAATTAGACGTTATTCTTATGATCTTATGGTCTAAATTTCGCGGTATAAAATTTCAAACTAAGGTTCTGGGACGCTAATACATGAAATTAAGAATTGCCCAAACAATAGTATGTACCAGAAGTATGATATATTAGATAATCCATGGTAAAGTTCTTATGAGTTTTACTAGGTGTCACTTAAGTTTCTAGTTTGGCTATATCCAACATGGCACCGAAAACAAAAATGACCGAAAGAACATATTATAAAATGTGTAAATTATTTACCATAATTTGGCTGAAAAATTCTATATATTATACAAAAACAGGAGTGAAAAGGAGAAACGAATTAAAAACAAAAAAAAAAACACTTTTAGTTCAAAATTTGTTATAAAATCAATGTTTATAAAAATACTGATCCTTTAAACGCGTAATGAATGTAACATATTGAAGGTGTAATCATGGAACTTGCTACAAAATTTGCCGCATTTTACTGTTGAATAAATATGTAAAATATTAACATTTAGCTGTAACAAGCTGTAAGTGAAGGAAGCAAAACCTAGAATTATACTTTGATACGTGAACTTAAAATACCTAACTAGCTGAACAAAACATGAAGATATAAATAAACACTAGACACTTTTTCCTTTCTAAATCTGATATAAGTGATATAGATATAATGTTAAAAAAGAAAAAAAAACTGACCCTACTGGAATTCCAACCCACAACCTCTAGTTTCAAAGCAGTTTGCAGCAAATTTAGCCTATTTATGGATACACCTCAATTTGAGTTCCAGAACCTTAAGTCATAATTTTATGATTGTCCTAATTGAAAAAAAGTTAAATATTTATTTCATATCGGTTGCTTTAAAAGAAAATACAGAGTTTCGATAATGGTTTATGTCGTCAGCATTTGGAGGTTACTTGAATAACCGGGAAAAAATGTCTAGACGAGAAAACAACGTGCCCTTCCTAACAAGCTTACAATCGGGACCGAGAACATAACCGCCAATGTATTTGTGGGAAGCGAATTGTGTTTCCACCACATTATTCGGGCTTTACAATGGTTAATTTTTGCCGCATAATTATATCGCAGTCAAATATTTCGAAAAATTTTGATCAATTCATCCTGAAGAAAAAGTTGTAATATGTGTAGAACTCATTAGTGTCTGTCACATGTATTTATCTACATGAAAGAATCCTTACACAGTAATTGATAAATATACAATAAATAAACTATATAACAAATTGAAGCAATTTTATGGTCATATTTCTGAAAACCAAACATACATTTATATATTTTCATTCCTAAGACCACAAAGAATTCTTCTGAATGTTCAGTTTCCATCAGTTTATTTTTATACCAATCGACTGTCTCTAAAACTTTCCGTTAAATTGTTGAACATATTTCTTTTTTATATAAAGTAGCATCTTTATTAGAATTGCATTTGTCTCTTGGGATTTTTCTGAATATAATTAACATATTAAGCTTTACTTAATTTAAACAATGAAGTGATCTTACCTTGTCTTGAATAAGGTCTGACGAACTCTTATGATCTGCCGTTCTTTTATAGTAAATTTTGAATGACCTTCTATGCATCTATTTTTATAATAAGCACGTCATTTGATAAAGTTCACTAGGTTTTGTACATGACCAGAGAACACAACGGTACATAAGAGATAATTTCAAGGATGTCAGGTCATTTCAATTATGTGTTTCATCAGGTTCATATAAAAGAACATGAATTTGCTTGTCCAAAGTATTGCTGTTAATGATTTCCTGAACTGATACTTTTTGTCCACTTCTGTAGATTGAAACAACAAATGCCATAACAAGCCAAACATAAATAATAAAATATTCAATTTGAGATATCTTATCAGGAAGATTTTAGATTGCATGCATTTTCAAGGATAAAGATTTTCTTTCATCTAAACCCTTTCAATATTCAGATTTTTGGTATGAAACTGTTTACATATTTTAAGATAATTCAATTATGATATTCATTTTATGATTAATATCTTATTTGTTTGAATATTGTAAATATGTTCTATATTAAAATTTATTCAGATTTTTTTAAATCCCAGATAGGACATATACAAGTCAATCTAGAGTTGCTAAGGATTGATGATTTAGCACATAATTATAAGAATTGCTTGTACAAATATTCTTGTGAATATGATTGCGGAATACATGAGATGGTTACCAATTACTTACTTTACTTGTGTTTACCTCCTGTTTCACAAAGTTGCAAAAGTGGATCTGAACACTCAGAGAAAAGGGTTTTCAAATTAAGTCCAGAAAGAAATCAAATCTTAATATAATTCCTTTATTCATATTTAAACGTGTGAAGATAGTTAATTAGTTTTCAAAGTGTACATCATCGAGCAAATAAGTGTATTTTGAAGAGAATCAAGCAAGATCAATGTCTCGATTTATCTGTAATATTCATGTCATTTATTGAGCATCAGAGTTTTTCTTTAGACATTCCAAACATGTGTTTTTTCCCGAATTTGTATGTAACAATTAATCTGACATGACTTGACTATTTGAGTTCACCGTCGCTTCGACAATATTTCAGTCATATAGCGACGTCCAGCTAATTACTGGTGGAGGAAGACCCCGAATTCACGGTGGCATCCGGGTAGAACCACCGACCTTCCGCAAGCCGACTGGAAGGCTTCCTCACATGAAAACACGAATGACCCTGCCGGGATTCGAACCCATGCGGTGATGGGCTGGGTGAGTGTTAAAGTCAGCGACTTTACCCTCTCGGCCACGGAGGCAAAACAATCAATCTATTTCATTGCTAGATAATGAGATGATTATATTACCACAGGCATATTTCACTTACTATTCGTTCTTTACCCTATATTTATCGGGATATTTGATCGATCAATAGAATTGAGTGAAACATTTAAATAAAATCCCGATGAACGTCTTAGGATTTGAACATTGATGTAACAGGACATAAAATTAACATGCCTAAACATACGCATTGTGTTATTAAAGCTACATCGAGGACGAATACCAATTCACTACAGTATGTCCCCCATGTAGCAGTATATGTTAGATATATGCTCCAATAAGTCATTTGATGTCGATTTCTTTAACTCATTTAAAACTCAGATATGAATTCAATTCATTAAATTATCATCCTTTGCATTACAGATCTGAAATAGAAAACTATATCATAAATTGTGATTTTAAATTTCACAATTGATACAATATATATTTATGCATGAGTCCTTTGTAAGAGATTTCAAAGTCATTGTAATATGTTGTGTATTGTTTTGTTGTATTTGTGAATCCCATGTAAGCCTTTATGCATAAAAGTATATGGTGATAAGATTATGCTTAAGTCAAAATAAAGAATATGTTCTGTTTTGTTTTTCCAAACTGAACAATTTGAAAATACGTTGACCTTACTTAATCACAACAAAAATATAAATAGAGAGAGTTTTTTTATCATTGGGTTCCAATATTACATGATGATATGCATTGAACCTAACCAACCTAACAAACAAGTTTTATCCGAATATCCCGATTTTCGAAACTGAAGCCAACATTATTTTGTTATAAAGATACTCGTTTGCGGTAAAATGGATCCCACATTATTAGAATTGGCAGACCACTACTGGTCCGACAAATTACGGTATTGAAAAAGAGGAATGCTGCAAAAGAAAACAAAATCCGGTATGTCCCCATTATTTAAACACATGTACTTGAGGACAGGGTCCTGTTTGCCCCCCCCCCCCCCCCCCCCCCACAACATACACACCTTATGCAAATGATGCTTATGTTAAATCTATATATAATAAACAACAAGGTTGCAACTTCAGCGATTTTACCCTCTCGGCCAAAGAGGGACAGACTGGATTGGAGACTAACAATCGAGATGGGGATATCAGAGATGAATCGATCTTCAAGTCTGACACAGAAGACCAGAGGCAGTTACACGAGAAAACACAGGGAAAACTTCATTTTGGCAGCTGCATTTACCTGTTTTTTGTTTCTGTTTTAAAGACGATACAAATAATCAATTTAAAGCAAAACATTTTTTCTTTCACATAGATTTAGGAAACTATATCAAATAAAACGAATTCATGTTGGCGATCCATATGTTGAACTAGTACTTAATTTAACAATGATCATAGCCCTCTATTAATTAAATTGTAAACGAGATTTCCAAAGTCTCATCTATACTTGCCACAACATTTGATATCCTATTGCCCATTGATAGGCTTTGTAGAATATATAAAATCATTTAATGAGGGTATATTTGCTACATTTTCTATATAAATGTAACTTGTTTCTTTGTTGTTGTTTTTTCAACAACATTTATGTCTTGGTTTGACAATTTGAGTTTATCGTCGCTTCGACAGTATTTCAGTCCTAAAGCGACGTCCGCCTAATCACAGAAAAACAACAACAACAATCTTTTCATATTTTTCCGATGAGAAAATATTTAGAACTCTATAGATATATTAACACAGAAACGATCTTATCTTGTCTGTGACTGGATCAAACACTGGTGAATTCTGATGATTTTTTGCTCCTTTTATTCACAACAAGTATTGTAATGACCCACAGAAAATCCTCATAGGAATTTTGCGTGACCTATTTGATAAGGTTCTCATACGTATGAATAGATATACAGAAGAATAGCACTTTGTCATATTACATAAGGAAATGAAACGCTAGCATATAATCCATTTCATACATTAATCATTATGGGAAACTGCTTTAAATTAGCAACTGGTTTGTGAAAAATCTTTAAAAGTATTCATGATATCTATAATTTTGTGAATAAATTTGTGAAACTAATATAAATTACTTTGACTGCAATTATGATGATTATGTTAATTCTACAAGTAGTCGTAATAATAGTAGAAAAAACATACATAATTTCTTCTTACAAATTGCTAAATAAATTTGATTTAAGTAGACATACAAATAATCATAGAAAGAATCATTATATTGTGGTTTCTCTCAATACCATAAACATTATTTTTGCTTCAAACTGAAAAAAATAAATAATGCTTTAATCAGTGTTTATTGACTACATCTGTTTTCACTTCATTAAGACAGCTATAAGTCTTTTAAACTTTATTAAAATTTGTCTCTGTCTTTTTATGATAAATAAAAGGTATCTTAATATCGTTCTTAAATGGCAAAATTTAAGAAAGAATTAACAGCATAGAAAAAGGACTTTCTTGCAGGGAAATCATGATATATACAACAAATGAATGTTGTTGAAAATTAAACTATTCAACGTAAGAAACATTATTTTTAACAGATAACCTGGAGCTATCGTCCACGTAATATTCAGTTAATTTGTAAAATGATCGTCTACTTGGTATTAACAAAACCCATTTAAGTGAGTGATATTAACGTCAATTCTCATATAAGCGACAGATTATGCCACTTACAACTCCCGTCTCTGATTCTCTTGATGTGTTTGGGAATGATTTATTCACATCAATTCCAAACCATGCGGTTTTCCTGTCCAGGATTTTAATAGTGGAAAAAATTGTCTATATGTCAAAATGATACGTGTGTTACACTTTATAAAATTGTACTTATTCAATAATGATTAAAACATCATGCTGAATCAAAGTGTATCAATTTCATATTACGTGTATATAGATATATTGTGTAACACATATAGGTTTGATAATCAAGTATCTTATTGATCATGCAAAAC
>CM037781.1:53533124-53583124 GCA_021229015.1 Solen grandis | reverse complement strand
AACACCACCTGTGATGATAATAGAGACTCTATTTTTAATTAGCAATGAATAGATGCATGTCTACACAGTCCCAAATAGACCGTGACCTGAAGAAGGACAAGGACCGTATTGACCAGTTGTCACGTGACTTCAAAAAAAATGCAAACCATGAATGAAGACATACTTGATTTGCAGTCTCGCTCCATGCGTGACACATTACTGTTTATGGGGTTCCCCGAGCGTTCTTCTCCTGATGGGCGACGCACTGAAGATTGTACCAAATTTGTGCGGATAAGTTAAAAATTGCCGATCCTCATTCTTCGATCAGAATTGAGCGTGCTCACCGTATGGGAAAATTCAACTGTGACAGAAAGCGCCCCATAGTTGTAAAATTCAACCATTACCCTGACAAAATGTTAGGTAAAAAGCGGCCGTCGGAAGTGTTGAAAGGTTCCGACCAGTGGGTAACGGAACAATATCCCAAAACGATTCAGGATAGACGCAAAATTTTAATCGAAGCCATGAAAAAGGCACGTGCTGCAGGCAAACGGGCGTAAGTGTCCTATGATAAACTGTTCATTAACGGTAAAATGTTCACTGTAGACAATTTGTCGTCTTCTGGGTTTAGTTAGGAGATATATGACAATCAGCTTTCGTTCCTTGTTTGGAAGGGCATTAAATATAAATTAGATGATGAACATTTCCTTAATTATGTTACAAAATTTGATTGTTTATTATTTTCAGAAATTGGCATTCCAAACAAATTGAATTGAATTGTAATTGAAGGGTACGATTGCTTTAGTTGTCCTCGCCCAAGGTATAATAGTCGAGCGAGACGTGATAGTGGTGGAGTATTAGTATCTTTCCGGTCGTGCTATAGCCCGTATGTAGAAAAGGTTGGTCTGCATTATAGCGGCATTTTATGGTTTAAATTAGCAAAACGTTTATGCAACCTTGATAAAGATATATATATTTGTCTATCATACATACCCCCGGAAGATTCTTATGTTTACAGAAATATTAATTCTTCTTTGCATGATTTTGATTTTTTTTAGCAATTATCTGCTGATATTAGACACTACAATGATCTAGGTATTGTATACTTGGCAGGTGACCTTAATTCTCGTACAGGTGAATTATTGGACTACACATCTGATATAAACCTACATACCGTAATAGACATGTATGTAGTTTAGTTGACTACTTGATCTGTGATCCTGAAAGTTATAATATTGTAAATAGTTTTTCTGTATCAGAATTATCTGAATTTTCCGATCATTGTTCTATTTCTTATAAGATTGATGTCAGTAGAAATGATATGTGTGAACATACAGAATATATAGACAAAATTTTATGGGAAACATCCAAATCTGACGATTGTTTTAAATAACTTAAATAGCAACAGATATTTGTTTGATACGCTTATAAATGAACTATTGAATAGTGAATTAGATATTGATCAATTCATGGTAAAGTACTCTACCCTTATTTACGATATGTCTTTTAAATACTATGGAAAAACTGTTTGTACTAAAAAAACAAGTTCTAATCGATGTAAATCAAAATGGTTTAATGAAGATTGTAAAAATGCCAAAAATGTTGTTTGTAACGCTAACCGTTCCTTCAATAATAACCCTACTGATGAAAATGGGTTATTTTTTTTGTCGAGCAGATCTTCTTTTAATAAAGTTAAACGCTATGCTAAGATAAAATATTACAATAAAGAAAAATACACATTATCAAACTTACGAAAGTCTTCTAGAAAATTTGGAATTACATAAAAAAAATTAAACGATCATAATCTATTGAAAACTGTGAAGTCATTGAGGACTTCGTACACTATTTCTCCAATTTATCAAATGCTGCTCCTGATATGCATACTGTTTATAATGTTGATGATAATGATTTTACCCCTGATTTGATTATTAATGAACTTGACATGGAATTTACCGTAGAGGAGATTGAAAATGTAATATCTTCTGAAAAGACACAAGAGTTGTTATCTTGATAATAATGTAGCCGATTTTTATATTGAGTCCAAAAGTTTCATTGCTTCGTACTTATGTACTTTGTTTAACTATATGTATGATGATTGTATATATCCTGACGCCTGGACAAAAGGTGCTATTGTACCAATTTTTAAAAAAGGTGCGAAAACAGATCCTGCAAATTATAGAGGTATTACTTTGGTAAATGTCACTTCAAAAATCTTTTCATTATTGTAAAGAAATAGGCTTAATGTATAGTGCGAAAATAATGATGTATTCACAGATAGCCAGTTCGGTTTTCGTGATGGTCGTTCTACGGCTGATGCGACATTTATTCTCCATTCTATTATACAGTATGTATTATCAAAGCAGTCCAAACTTTGGTGTATATTTATTGATTATCAGCGTGCGTTCGATACCGGTAACCGTGACGCTCTGTGGTATAAACTTATACATTCAGGCATAAGCTGTAAAATGGTCAGTATGATTAAAAACATATATAAAAGTGTCCAGTCATGTGTTAAATTTCTATTTTTCGTGAATGATATTGTTGAAAATCTTGATTTTAATTCATTTACAAAGATCTTGAGTTATTGTCCAAATATCTTATTTTATTTTCGGACGACATTGTTTTATTTACTACAGATCCTGTCAGTTTGCAGTCCCAAATAGATAGCATATATCATTACTCTGTCAAATGAGGCTTAAAAATTAATGTAAATAAAACGAAAGTGTGTGTTTTTGAAAGGAAAAAAAGTAACAGAAATGTACAATATTTATTAATGATGAGTCCGTTGAGATCGTTGACAGTTTTGTTTATTTAGGTATAAAATTTAATCACCTCGGTACTTTTACAGATGCAGTAAAATGTTTACACGATCAAGCACTGAGAGCTTACGGTACCTTATTATCTTTATTTGACAGAATTAAATTCGATGTTAAGACAATGCTTCAACTGTTTGATAGTATGGTAGTCCCTATTTTGTTATATGGGGCAGAAGTTTGGGGGGTCTATAATTTAAAAGAGGTTGATAAATTGCATTTAAGGTTTTGTAAATATGTTCTTGGTGTTAAGAAACAAACGCCGAACGCCGCTATTTATGGCGAGCTCGGGAGGTATCCGTTATCACTTTTGTATAAAGAACGATTACTTAAGTTTTGGTTTAAAATTATGTGTAATACTAATTTACCTATGTACGAAATGTATGCATTGCAATGTGATAAAATGAATAGCACATGTTTGGCCAAAAGAATACATTCTATTATTGATCATCTTGGATATACCAATGTAAGATTTCCTTTAAAAACTCATCATATATTCAGGAAGGACCCATCAAAAATTATAATAATTTGTACGTATTCTAAATTTAAAGTTAACTTCTGTTTTGAAGAGTATTAAGATAAGATTAATAGCGTTGATCTTAGAAAAATATTTACACGTTTTAGACTTAGTATTAAATTGAAGTCGGAAGATTCCATGGTATAAACAGAAAGATAGAATTTTAAATTATATACTAGTAATCTTGTTGAAATCATTTTTTCATGTGTTGTCAAACATATTCAGATATCCGTAAAAAATATTTCGGTAATATTAGCTGGCCAACTATTAACAAGTTAAATTATTTTATGAATAGTCTTAATAAAAATTCCTTGATAAAAACTGCCAAATTTCTCAAGGAAGCTCTGAAAATACGAAAAAATACGCTTGATGTTATTGCTGCTTAGTCATAAAATTGTATTTGAACATATATGATTATATAGATAAAATTATATGTAGTATGTCTTTGCCATATTCCGTTTGATTCACAATTTGTAAATGGTCAAAGGCAATATGTATTGCTGATTTACCAACAAACTTTGTAATCAAAGTCAACATCGCGGTTGCATTGATGTAAGGAGCAGAAGTGTCAATAATGGTCTTTGAAGTTGTCACTACAAAGTAACACCAGACACATAGTCGCAAAATAGTGCCAGTCCAGTAGTCATCCACAAAGACCATAATTCAGTAGTCATTTGAAGGTAAGACGTTGAACAGAACACATCCTGGAGGTAGACGTGGCTTTACATCTTTTTTGTTTATTATTATTATCTTTATTATTATTATCATTATTATTATTATCATAGAGTAGATATATATATATATATTTTATTTATTATTTTAATTATTATTTTAAAGTAGACATATTATCACTATTACTATCATTATTATGATTATTATTTACATAACTTTATCATTATCAATATTATTGTTATATAGCAGGAGTAGTATAAAAATATCTTTTAGGACACTGTCTAAGATCGAATGGAAGTGACCCTAAATTTCCACGAGTAGATCTCAGATCAAGTATACAAGTCACCCCTGTATACTAAAAATGGCCGCCAAGCATGCGCCATACAAACATATGTCTGAAATAAAAATGACCGTCAATAGCATAACGCTACGCATGCACACTAGCCCCTAGATGCTTATATGCAAATGAGTTACTATAAATAGTAAAAACCGTCACCTATACTACTAATGGCATAATATGACATATAAGAAAACAGAACGGAACATACTTTTATTGTATGTAACTGGAACAATATACGTTTATCATTGTACACAAAAAAATAACACGGGATATTATTCATTTACCACACCTCCTTCTGATTTTAAAAGATATCTGTATCCGCTCGTAGATTAATCATTTAAAGTTGAAATTCAGAATTGTTGAAAAGTAAAAAATGGATCCAAACAGAAGTAAAATTTGGTATAGCCTGTACAGTTATCCGCCGACAGACATAAGTGACACATTAATGGCCTAGACCAAAAGATATTGTGAGAAATAGCCGATGCGCTTGTACTATCGAAAAAAGGGAAACAACAAATGCATAAATTTTTGTTCCGACGACCATTTTCCTTCATATTAAAATCGAGATTAATAGCCAAGTTATTTTCTAAAGTTTAGAATAAATATTAATTACAGAGCCAAAATAAATAGGTGTAACGAAAAAATGGATATTTGAGAACAAATTATGAAAGAGAGAAGACAAAATTTTCCTTACAAAGATTACCTCGATGAAATTCTGAACAAAGACATTCAACTTCTTGAACTACCGGAAACAAATATAAACAGCTGATGGGATAGTCAAATTCATCGACCAATGAACCAATAAAATATTTTTGTCGTTATATATCAACAAAACGCCGACTCACTGCAGATACATAACAACTTATTATCTTTACGGATGACTTCGGATTTTTTTTACATATCTTTTCCTCACTTTTAGCGCATCTTGAATGAAATTCACTTTTTCAAGCTTAGTAATAAAATCAGTATAAAGTGAATGTAAACTGACTTACGCATTTGTGTTATGCAGCTCATTATTTTTTTTATATCCTGGAGTATCTAGTTCTCACCAGCACAAAAAGTTATTATTAGAAAAATGAACAAAACAATCCCTCACGTTTATATCACATTACGGATTACTCATAATAGGGGAGAAAGATTTGGAAACATTTGGATATATTTAATCAAATTTGATCGAAAGATTGAAATTCGTTGCCTGCATACCTTTCTTTTTATTTTCTTTATTCAAAACTTGTTTCTTATGTCGTCATAGTAACCAACCATTAGTTATTAGGTGTTACAATTCTTGTGTGGTTCTACCATTTGTTTTTTCTTCATTTCTTCCCCAATAATTTACGCAACGTCATGTGCTTATTAAATGACGTCATTTCATCGTATATGATAACATTCTGACGCTAATATTGTTAGCGTTGTTGTTTACAAAAGCAAAGAAAAGATGGTACGTCCGTACAAAATCGGTATATGCTTTGACCAGCTACGATAATTTTCCATCAGTCTAGAGCGAAAATAAAAAAAATGTATTTATGTATTGAGGAAAGAAAGTACATATCGGCTGAGGCTTGTCTTTGTTGACATCTGATAAAGGTGATTTTGAAAAGTATTAAATATAATTTATATAATATATAACAATAGTTCGTCAAGTAAATAGTTTAAATAGATTTTACCTTTCCTGGTGGCCGAGTCGTAAGAGGGAACGAGAAATCGTGGGTTCAATCACCGAACACGACATACCTTTAAACTGTCGGTTTATTAATGGGACAAATGACTATTTACAGAAATTCAACGTTTTAATTTATTTAATATGATTTAAAACAATAAAATCACTTATGTAAATAAATAGATCGGTATAGTTTTGATATGCAGGAAAATGTATGAATATAGGTACATTATATTTTTCTTTCAGTATTATGTGTGTTTTTATTATTTTGTCACTGTAATGAACATATTGTGATCCATGTAGATAAACAAAAAAGGTTTACTAGAAAGAATGCATGGGATAATATGACATATAGGAAAACTGAACAGAACATACTTTTGTTGTATATAACTGGAACAATATATGTTTATCGTTGTACACAAACAAATAATAAAAAAAAATAATGAAATGCAGCTTGTTCACGTATCACAAACCACCATACAACATCAGCAATCTTTCCCGCGTATGAAATGCGTATCTCCAACAAACCTAATGATCTCTTTCTTTTCTTTCTTCAAATTGATAAATTTTCTTGTAAAAGTCCTTTCCGAAAGACACGAATACCTGCCATGTTTGTTGACATAATCCCTTGATTTACCTGGACTTTTGGTACGGTATTCTTGCTAATCTAAATTTCATAGATTCGAGAATCGATTTTATTTGAATTTTAAATAATAACTGCTTAAATATTAATATTTTAATATCAACTTGACTCATCATAAATTACTTAAGGTTTGCACCCATTTAGTCGAAAATATGGTCAAGCTGAAAAGCTAAATCAGATTGCATCAAAACTCTTGATGCTAGAGCGTGATCAAACTTTAAAAAGGAATGATTTTTAATAGTTTTTATGAAGTCTTAATCACGTGAAAAATATCTTAAATTCTGGCAGATATTAAAGAAACGTTCTACGACAAATGACAAAAGTGCTTTCATGCAAATAAGTCGGTATGTTTGGCGACGTTGTTTGCTTGCTCGAGATAAAACGTCTAAACGGCAGCATATTAGATATTTGGGGACAATTAATTTATCTACATTTGACAGAGATAGGGCTTTCCTATTCGATATTACACCGATGACGAGAATAGTGCAACGTTTACACTTTGTGCGCCGTTGGACTTTGGTCACTTTATCCCTATATTATCCCTATATACAAGTTGTGTAAAGTCCTGCTAAGTTTTCTCACGGTCTATCACGGTATATACGTGACGAGCCGTGAAAGGGAAAATGACTGAGCCCCGTGGCAACAAGGCGCACCACGTTAAGGCCCGCGGTCTACCACGGATGTCAGTTTATTCCCTACCGTTCCGCCACGTTCTGATGGATTCCCTCACGTTTCTCACGTTTTGAACAAGGTCTGACACGATTTTTACGTTCTGTCAAGGCATTCTATGGATGAAACGTGGACACCGTTGAACATTGGGCACGTTTGTAACCACGGTATAATTCAAAGCGCCAATACCACGGAGAGAACATGTTTTAAATGCACTTAAGTGGCATTTATTAAATTTTTATGCGATGCTGTAACCCCTATGTCATCAAGACGTTTGCGTTAATATGGTCGTAACAAAAAAGGAGGAACTTATGTAGTTATGCATTCCGGTGTCCGTTTTTTTTTTTCAATTTCTAAAAAGCAAAAAATTCTATGGCGAATCCAAGATTCGAACCATGGACGTCGAATTTCAAATAAGTATAACATCGTTACTAGATGAGTTAATATTTGGACTAAATAAAAATATTCATGTCTTCTCTACATTCTGAACAGATGAACGTCTTATGACGTCAAATGTGAAAGAAATAAACATTTGTATTGAAATTAAAAGGTTTTTAAGCCCTGTACGCTTTATTTTTCGTTTGATATGCATGAATTTTTACTGAATATGCAGCATATGATCCTTTGGAGGAATGTCACTTCCGTTTCCGGAAATTTGCAAATTTCAAACTTATATTTATTATCGTTTTATTATTTTTATTTCGGCTTTCCGCAAACCTGCGGAAAACGTATAGGGTTTGTTATATTTATTCTTATTATTATCATTATTCCGTTTTTCCAACCAAATCCGAGAGCTAATTTCAATATGTTGCCATTGTCCAAGCAACATGAAAATTAAACTGCTTAAATAAAAAAGTATATTTTTTTAAATTTAATCGTTTCAATTTCAATGACGTCAAATGACGTCAGATTTGATGTCATTCAAAAGTCTGTTCGCGCTCCAGAGCCTTTAATTTTTGTCGTATTATCTTGATATTTTCACAGAAGATGTATGTTATGATGTAGATGTGCACCTTGTCTTTCAATATTTCAAATTCGAAAAATTAAAAAACATTATGGCAAACCGAGTTTCGAACTTTGGTCGTTAAACTATTATTTAATGTTACAAAGGCTACTGATTAGTTAGAAGCATTGAAATTTGACAGCTTATCGACCCAGAGGTCTACTTTCTTTTTTCTGAAAGATTTCTTTTAAGTCACGTGGTTATGACGTCATTTGAAGGACAAAATCCTATTTTTTTCAAAAGATTTCTCTCGCTGTGGCATCATACATTTTAGTCAATTTTAATGAAATTGAAATTGCAGCGAATAAAAAGGTATCTTTTTATACATTCAATTATTTTTATATTAAATGTCGTCAAATGACGTCAGATTTGACGTCAACTTCAAAAGCTTGTTTGCGCTCTATAGCCTTCAATTCTAGTCGGGTTATCTTGATATCTTCACGGTAGATGTTCTTTAGGATGTAGATGTGCACCCCTGCATTCAAATTTCCAAATTCAAAAAGATTAAGATTTCATGGCAATACCAAGTTTCGAACTTCGGACCTAAAAGAAGATTTAAATGTTGCAAATCCCCATGATGCATAAGAAGCATGAAAATTGGACAGCATATTCGCACCGAGGTTTACATTCTATTTCTTCAATTAAGTTTCTTAAGTCACGTAGTTATGACATCATTAAAAAGACAAAAAAAAATATAAAATTTCTCTCGCTCTGGCATTATGCATTTTGAGTCAATCTTAATAATTAAGAGAGTTTAAATTGAAGTGATGGATACTGCAAGAAATATTTGTTTGACGTCATACATACTAAAGCAAGAATTATTGAAAAAAAAATATATAAAATTGCCAATTGAATCGCACATGAACTTTAAATTTTCAAAAAATGTCGAAAATTAAAAGGTTCATAAGGTCTTGAATATTTAAAGTGATTACGTCTTCAAACATGGCAGATTTTCATGTTTTATGAAATGCCTACTTAAAAATATGACAACAAACCTGTTCGCATTCTCAAAGATATTTTTCTGGTTTAAAAGAACGTTAGCTGAACATGTCCTTGCAATAAAAGGATATTTTTCTTTAGTCACGTGATTTTGACGTCGTTGAAACATAAAAATCATTCATTTCAATTTGTATTCGCGCTCCAGCGTCATGAGTATTGATGCCAATCTTAAGCATACCTTTGCATACTTTGTAAGCAAAATATATTAAAAAGATCATAAGATTGGTATATTAACCTTAAATAAGTAACATTGCCGTACTTTATAATGCGCTGAAGTACAGTAAATTTCAAGTGATTTTGTCATCAAACATGACATATTCATGTTTTTCTTATAAAGGCTTTTTCATAAAAGCGGTATTTGGGTCGGTTGAACAAGATCCGATTGTTTTTTTGCAGGAAAGAGCTAGTGTTGAATAGTGAATTGTAATACGTTTTTGAGTAAATGTGTCGAATTTAAGATGAATTAGTATCATTATAATAGAGCCAGAAAACCTATACGGATAACTTATTGCATTTGTTATCACGGCTTCCGCAAACCTGAAGAAAATGGCAAAAACCTGTATATCTACCTCTCGATTTTTATGTTTTCTAAAGGTTTAACAGTTTCTTTTTCTAAATCTGTTAAAATAAAAAAAAACAATATATAAGCAAAAGCAAATGAATTGGTGAAAGTTTCAAGACGTTTATAGCGTAAATTACAAAGAAATAAGAAATTATTTTCATGATTTTGCTTACATCTCTGCCTTTGTTTCCATCTATTTATTCAAATGTAAAACGCAATCAATTTAAAGGTTGAAAGTTATGGATTTCAAAGTTTTTTTCCTTTTTACAATTTCAAATAAATGTAACAAATTGCAATGAATTTTTGTTAGGTCATATGCTTATGAAGAAATGGATAGTAAATAAAGAATAAAAACCCTTTAAAATCGATTGAATAACGTAAGAAAAAATATCTTGAGGATAGTATTATCTTAAAATTTTCCTGTTGTTTTTTCTTCATGATACCAAACGGTTGCGTAATCAAATAAGATCCATATTTATGCTTTCTCAATATCTTCTTGTGAAGATAAAAATGTTTTAAAGCTTATTTTTGAATATAAGTATATGTTTATGATAATGATGATTTACGTATTAAATCTTCCATTATAAAGCATCATTATTCTATTTATTTGTATTAACTTATATATTCAATACCTTTGAAATAAGCAAACGGAAAGCCACTTCGTTTGTATCTTAAACAAAATACTTCCAGTTCAACTTTTTTTTTCTTTTGAAGTTCAAATTATAAAAGGTTGCAGATGAGCCAGCAGCATGAAAATTTCACAGTTTGCTCAGTAACTTTTGGCCAAGAGGTCTACTTTCTATTTTCTGTGGTTATAGCTTCATTAAAAAGACAATAAAAAACACACCTATTTTCAAACTCAAAGATTTCTCTCGATATTTCTTATTATTATACTTATTCTTCCAACTTGCCAAGAGTAAATTTCAATATGTGGCAAATGTTCTAGGAGAATGAAAATAAATTTGCTTCGACAAAAAAATATGAATTTTTAAAATCAAGTGTTTTCAATTTCCAATGACGTCAAATGACGTCAGTATTTGACGTCAGCTTCTACAATTTGTTCGCGCTCTAGAGACTCAAATTTTTGTCGGATCATCTTGATATTTTCACAGAAGATTATGTTAGGATGTAGATGAGCACTTTGCATTCAAATTTCCAAATTCAATAAGATGAAGATTTAATAGCAATACCTAGTGTTACAAAGCGCCCTGATGAGTTAGAAGCCTAAAATTTGTAGAGCATATCGACATAGAAGTTAAAATTTTATTTTTCTTCATGATTTTCTTTGAAGTCAAGTGGTTATGACGTCATTTAAAAGACAAAAAAGCATTTTGTTAAACAGATTTCTCGCTATGGGATCATGAATTTTGAGTCAATCTTAATGTCCGTTATTTTAAGAGATTCATACTGCAGGAATGGCTGTTTTTATTTTTTTTGTCACGTGGCTATGTCGTCATGCATACTAAACAAGAAAAAAAACAACACATAAAATCGCCAATTTGACCAATGAACTTTAAATTTCAAGAATTTAAAAGAGTCTTGAAATTTTCAAGCCTTTACGTCATTAAACATGGTAGATATTCATGTTTCCTGGAATGTTTCTTTAAACTTGAAAAAAAAACATGTTTGCACTCTCGAAGGATTTTTTATCTTCTGAAATGGTGCATACTTCAAGGAATTTATGTTCAGTCACGTGATTATGACAACAATTCTATTCAAGCAGTAATTATTGAAAACTTCATACAAATCGACAATTGGATCGATGAACTTTAAATTGGTTATTAAAAAAACAAAGTCTAAAATGCGCAAAAATGTGTTGAAACTTTAAAGTGATTAGCTCAAAACATCAGTGATTAAGCAACAGTAAGTAATATTTTTTTTCATCTTTTTTAAATGATTAAGGTAAATCCCTCTGAGGTAAAAAAACGGAAATCCGTTTCGTTTGTATTTTCAAGAAATGACCTTGTAGTTCTTATTACTATTATTCCTTTTTTTCTAACCAAATCCAAGAATTGATTTCAATATATTGCCAGATAAGGATTTTCACTGCAAGAAATGTTTGTTTTGTCACGTGGTTATTACGTCATGCATATTCAAGCAAGAATTGTTTTTAAAAAAAATCGCCTATTGGACCAATGAACTAAAATTTTCAAAAATGTCAAATCTGAGTACGTTCTGAAAGTCTTGAAAATTTCAAGTGATAACGACTTCAAACATGGCAGATCTTCATGTTTGATGGAATGCCTGCATTTTCGCATTTACTTTGTTTCTGGATTAATAGGACGTTACCTGAACATGTCCTTCCAAAAATATATTTCACGTGATTTTGACGTCGTTGAAATATAAAAATCATTCATTTTAATTTAGTATTCGCGCTCCAACATCATGAGTGTTGATGGCAATCTTAAGCATACCTTAAGGAATTTAAGTGTGTGTCACTTGCTTATGGCAACATTGATTTGTAAGCAAAATATATGAAGATCATAAGATAATTCATGAAAATCTATCAATTTGAAGAAAGAAATGAAAGCCGTCATTTGGTTGGTTGAGCAAGATTCTGTTGTTCTTTCGCAGGGAAGAGAGACCATGTTGAATAGAGAATTGTGATACGTTTTTTAGTAAATGAGTTGCATTTAAGGGTGAATTAGTATAATTATACTAGAGCCAGAAAACCTATACGATAACTTATTGCATTGCTATCACGGCTTTCCGTAAACCTAAAAAAAAGACAAATATATGTATATCTACCTATCGAATTTTTATGTTTTCTAAAGGTTTTGTTTTCTAAAAGTTTTACGATTTCTTTTTCTAAATCTGAAAAAAATAAGTCAATATATAAAGCAAATGAATTGTTGAAAGTTTCAAGACGTTTATAACGTTAATTACATAGAAATAAGATATTATTTTCATGATTTTGCTTACACCTCTGCCTTTGTTTCCATCTATTTTGCACATGTAATAATCAATTAATTTAAAGGTTGAAAGTCATGGTTTTCAAAAATCTTTTGGGGTTTTTTTTACAATTTCAAATAAATGTAACAAATTGCAGTGAATATTTGTTAAGTCACATGCTTACAAAGAAATGGATATTAAATAAAGAATAATAAAAAAACCTTTTAAAATCTATAGAATAACGTAAGAAAATAATTCTTTAGGAAAGTCTTAACCTGTTTTTAATTTTCTGCATGATAGTAAACGGTTGCTTATCAAATAAGGTCCATATTTATGCTTTCTCAATATCTTCTTAAAAAGACAAAAATGAAAAAGAAAACTTATTTTTTGAGCGTAAGTATATATTTATGATAATGATGAATTGCGTATAAAATCTTCCATTATTAAGCATCATTATTCCATTTCTTTGTAATAACTTGCGTTTTCAATACCTTTGAAAAAAGCAAACGGAAAGCCATTTCGTTTGTATCTTAAACAAACGACTTCTTGTTAGAGATGTGTTTTTAAATTAAAAGCAAGCACATATAATACAAGAAACGCATAATAATAGATGGCAATGTATAAAAAAATCAAGTACAAATGAACCCAAGACTCCTTTTTAATATAACCCCTAAAAATGAATGCAATACTTCATATCTGCAATGTTTCAAGGAAAAAAATTCAATTATGCAAATACCAATAAAAACAGATTTTTGATTGCATATAATGTGGGAATTTTGACAAATTGTCAATGCCCTTCGTTTGGGTTTAAGACTAAGAATAAGTATATGTTAAATATTCCACTAGGATATCCCGCCACTGCCTCGGACAAAGCACTTGCTAGTTGCTTTGATTTACTTTCATTCTTCTATTTATGACATTTTTTTTTTATTAATCTCGAATAGGTTACCTGGATAAGTTCTACCATTCCAAAATTCCCCCAGTTAGATTCGAAACCGCAACCTAACTTTGCACCGCGCTACATAAAACTAGCGCGGCAGGTGATACAATACACGCATGTGGATATTTATAGACAATTACAAGTGATGGAATTGCAGTTGTTAATGCTTAGGAATCTATTTCAAAAGAGCGGGTAACCCAACCCTAAACATCATTTTCGCACAATTATGACCCGTTTCTGAATTGGAATTTTCATGGTTTCTTAATTTTTTTCTTAAGGTCATTTTTTCAAAAACTATAAAACTTTCAATTCAAACTTGGTATACTTGTTCACTATCAGAAAAAAAAATCTTATTTCAAAAGGGCAGGTAAACCTAATATTTTTGCACAATTATACCCGTTTTCAGCTTAGAATTTTATGCATTGGTTAAGCTTAGTTTCTCAAAAACTTTCAAACATATTCACTTCAAGGTTGAAATTCTTGATCACTTTCAATGTTGGAAATATTTTAAAAGGCATGTAACTCTTTAATGCATTTTTGTAAAGTTAAGCCATTTTTCAACTTTTCTATTTTTTTTACTGTTTATTTTTAAATGGAATATTTTAGGTTAATGTTTTTAAGTTCTTATCTCAGTAAATACTAAAGCTAGGAATTAATAACTTACAACTTGCTTTCGGGCTCAAAACCATATGTCATTTTTTTAAGTTAGCACTAAAAATAGTGACACCTAACAGTATACTGTACAGCACTCTGAAAACTGGAGCCTGCTGTTTGGGAACAACTTTTGTTTCTCACTACGTATATCTATCCACTTTTCAAAGTTTATTCTTTTCACCAGAAAAACAGACAGCATATTCGTGGAAAGTAATACCTTATGCGTAAAGAATCCTTAGCTGCTTGTTGTAACAAAAGTAAATTAAAAACAAATTTAACATTGAAAAGTTGCATTTTGCAGGTTTATCGTTTTAATGGAAACTTTAAACTGCTTTATCTATATGAATTAAAATATACACTACTTAAGTCAAAACTAACGAGTTGTCCACAAGAAAATTTCCCCTAATAGTATTATACATATAACTTTTATAGTTGCTAGTAATAACAAACACCTTCATTGTTTATGTTACTTCTTTTTAAATATTCATAGGTGCAAACTTAAGTTTTATAGAGATTGTTACTTTATGTAAATCGAACATTAACTTTAAGCCATCTTATACGAGTATGATGGATATGGAAATAAGTAGAGTTATATCTGTGCTATCCTATACCTATCAAAGTCAGTCAAATTCGTATATGATAAAAAGTCAGGTCAAATTCGTGTCATACTAGTTTTAAAAATAGAAGTTCACAGAAGGTCATTCAAGATGGAATAGATATAAAAAGGGCGATGGATCATCAGATTTCGTCAGAACTTATCAAAGACAAGGTAAGATCATTTTAATACTTTAACCTTTTAATAAATGCTCAATATATCTATACCAGTGAGACAGAAGTTCTAGTGAAATGCTTTCTTTGAAATAATGATTAATATAAGATATATAATTGGTATATATTATGTTAAATAAACCGTTAAAATATAATATTTTAATAAGATAAATTAGACAATGGGAATGAAATAGATTGTTCGTGATATTACAAAGAAAGATGTACTGTTATTAACTGAAATGTAAAGTTATCTACCGACAGACATAAGTGACACATAAATGACAATATTTTTTCACTCTTAAATGAAATAAATCATAATTGAGAATCTTGAGAAAAATTGAGAAAAACAAAACGAATTTGAGAAGGATCAAAAGTTATAAACATTTTCTTAAAAAGTTATTTTGAAAATGCGAGATAGATCTTGTAAGGCTAAACAAAATAAAGGAGCGATATAGGATATGGTATTTCAATCGTTAAATATCACATTTTGCCAGATATTTTTAAAACGTTTAGTCCTGATCTTGAGCTTATGCGTGTCCCTCTGTCTGAATCTCTTACATATTTGAAATAAAATACATAAAGTCGCTAGACATCTCAAAGGGATATGTCATTTACAAAAGCATTTCTGTGTGTGATATGTTTTGGAATATGAGGGGAATAGTTTGAACAAATCTGGTAAAGAAGCAGATTGGATTAGATATGTATAAACTAGTCATTTAGACCAAATATAACATCAGAATAAAGATACGTATTCAACGAATATAGACGCCAAAATGTCATAAACTCTTTTAAAGATAAACCGTAAACAACCTGTATCAATGCAACATGATAAATGTGAAACAGTCTAGCAAAAAAAAAAAAAAAGAAACTGCAAACTTATATCAATCATATATAACTGAACCCTTAAATTAACAGATAATTATGCAGCTTCTAAACATTCCGCATGTCACTTCACACAGTTGACAATTACTGTAATTGATTTGAGTACCAAATATCCAGGCGATATATAGATTCCCTGGGCCGGGTGTTACTTTTGAAACATGTCAACTATTTTTATTGTATTGTTTGATAATATTGTATACATATGTCACAATAACACAGTATCTATTACTATATGCACTAACAACACATTATTTCTTTTAGAGAAATAATAAATATAAAACTTATTTGTAAAAAGGTACCAAAGAACATTTGCATAATCATCTTAAATGTTTTATATGGTAATATGCTTTACAAAGCAAGCAAGAGCTATTCTAGCAGATTAGTACATTAATGTAACAGTGGAACTGATAATAGGTGTCATTCTTTCACTGAATTACATTCTGCAAAGAAAAAGAAGTAATAACATTAAGAAGGGGTTTCGCGAAATACATTCCTATTTTGTTGTTATGATTTTGTAAAAAAAATAATACTCACACACTGTTTCGATGCTGCTTTAATTGTTATTTGATTGGTTCAGCAATAGTTTTACTGTTAAAATGTCCAGTGTAACGTATATACCCCATTTCTTATGTGAAATAATCGTCGTGGACATAAAGCATAGTGCATACGCGCAAACACCGTTGTCACAATCTTGAACCAAAGCTTAAAAGGAAGCACAAAAGACCAGTGGTACATTTATCTCATTAAAAAAGGGACATAAGACATAGAGTTGGGCGACCCCACATCTCCTTAATATATCTAGATATTTAGATTATATGACATTATCAGCAAAATTATGTTTTACTGTTTTTCTCTCCAATTTAACCCTTTAATGGCGATAAGAGTCTTCCAGTGAATGGATTCTAGCGTCGTGATATTCTTATTAATTCATTTATATACCAATATAAATTTTCAATCTTTAAAATATTATGCAGTTGCCAAAATGAAGATTGCCCTGTGTATCCTTGTGCTTCTGCCCTTGGTCTTCTGTGCCAGTATTGAGGAAAGATTCATCTTCGGCAACTTCCAACTCGATAGTAAGTCTCCAATACAATCTCTTGCAACTTTCATCAAAAATGATTTGGGACAAAGAACGGTTGAATAAATGTAAATTAAACAGTAACCATTAAAATATTTGTTATCACGATCACGTAGGGCAAATCCTGTTTCTTTGTGTGAAGATGAACTGTTCAGTTTTTACATATGTTGTGAACATAATTATTTTCACACCAGCTCATAGCCTAGCCAATATGCTCAAAGACGCTATCGGCTCTGACGCCACTGAGGCCGCTTGTGAACTTGCTTGCCCAACCGTTCTGGCCACCGTTCCCGGAGGTTCCCTTTTTAGTTCCCTCTGTGGCCCAGCCTGTAAACAGTAAGTGAAAGTTACGATTTGGGGAAGTTTAACGTAATATTTAATGATATTGAGAGCACCAGTTTTAATTCTTCACCAGTAAACAAGTAAATAATATATATTTAATGTATTACCGATTACGATATTATAATTGATAACAAATATACATTACTATAATTAACATTAATTGTGATTTTTTTTAAATATGTTTCGAAGGCAGAATATATTGTTTCAGTCAACAGCAAATATACATTTTAAATAATAAAATCTGTAGCTGACTGCGTCTTTTCTCTTGCAGACTCCAGACCTTGGGATAAGCAGAATCTAGATTTGTCTAATGTGTACAGTAGTCAAATAAATGCTAAAATGTTTACTCTGTTTAATGTCTTCATTAATTCATTTACCCTTGCTATATGATAGAGAAATGATTAATGAAACGTTTAGATAAGACCTTCGGCACGAAAATCACCAAGGTCATTAAAGGCTTGAAACCATCTTAGGCTTAGAAGTTTAAGGAATAGTTAATCTGGCGTCTTGGTACTTTACAAATGAGTATCGCCTTGATCCAGCACCAGAGCTATATTATACAGAAAATATTAATAACAAGAACACTGCCTGCGGATGCCTACTCTCGTCTGTTAGACTTTCTTTTTTATATCAGGTCAAAATGGACCTTAGAGTTATTGCCCATAATAAGAATGTAGCCCTTGTGATAGTGAACAAGTGTATGAAGTTTGATGACAAATGACGACAACTACGCCAACGAAGAAGACGCCGACAACGACGACACCAGAGTGATTACAATACCATGATTTTTTTCTTTTAAAATCAGACGAGCTAAAAGTCCTTAGAAAGACATAAATATTTAATAGTTACCACATTGCAAATAAAAATAAATACCAAAACTGAATCATATATCATATAAAAAATCTAAACAATTACCCCAGCACCATTTAAGCCAAAATATTACAATATAAAGGCCTAAAATCGTTTCAATATATATGGCTTATGTTAGCTAATTTACACACTGCGAGTTTTGCGACTGAGAGAGACGAGTCCACTACCAAGGTTAACTACATTTTCGAAAGTCTCACAACTGTCTATTTTTTCAACTGCTAAGTTTCTATGTTTGAATTTTTCAACTAGATGTTGTTATGTTTTTATGTTTAAATAGGTAAATTAAATTGTTACTTGCCAATTGATATTCATTAAGAAATATATGCACCCTGAAACTCCCATTTTATGATGGAATATCCAAAAATAATTTATGCAAACCAACAAAACGAATGTTTTATTCCGAACTCTTTGGTTATTAACCAAGACTTGATTTGTTCAAGAAATAGGTCAAAATCCATTTTATACAAATTACTCCGAAAACAAAAAAGAAAAACTGTAGAAGAAATACATAGAGGATATTTATTTTTATTTTATTAGTTGATTTAATTTTTGTTCTCTTCAATTTTCTACACATCATTCCCTTCCTAAGATTGTACGAGATTTCTTATATTACATACGATTTGATTATCAGCGGATTGAAAAATTTAAAAATTCTGCTGGGAAGTACAAGCTTTCATTGTCCGTCATCATCGCATCTTACTGCATCTTTTAACATACTGTCGGGATATAAACTTGTATAATGACCGCATTAACACCTTGCAATTTGCAGGTGTGCTTCGGGCAAGTGTCCACAGGGGACACATTATAGAAGGCAGAAGTGCTGGAAATACCTAGCGATTTAAGAAATATTAAGAAAGAGGTAAATGTTAATAATACAGAAATTCTGATAAATTTAGTTAAGTAGATTGAAATTATGCCATATTTTTCAGGTCTCATATTTAAAATATGTATAATAAATTATACACAGCAAAACATCGCTATTAAGATCACTACTGGTTACAGCAAAAAATGGTCTTAATAGCGAGGTGGTCTTAACAATAAGTTTTTACCAATGTTGTCAGAACAGGCTTTAGAAATATTTGGTTTCAAAATGAGTTGTTTTAACAGCGATGAGGTCTCAATCCGAGGTGATCTTAAAGCGAGATTTTATTGTATTACTAAAGGTATTACTGGCTACTTAAGTCGAGTGGTCAGAGCGCCCGCCCAGAATCGGGAGGTTGTGGACACGACAAAGTCATAACAAATAGTACTGATATAGCTTCCTTGTTTTGCGTTCAATCCAGGACTGGTCGGTCAGTTTCAGGATAATGTGACTCGGCTTGGTATCATGCCACATGTCTACGGTGTGATACTGCAAAGTGGCTGTACTATATTTTTCTCATATAGACTTAGTCTCCCGATGACTGAAATGCTGTCGGCAGGACGTTAAATCCAACAAACAAACAAACACAAAGAGTCTTAAGGCTTTACATCGAGATTTCATTGTCACATGTGTGCATCATGTTCCAGTGATGACAGGTCCAAAGGTTGTGAGTCCGGACCGTCATAAAAGGAAAAGAAATAGAAAAGTTGAATTCGAAAATCCATTATCCTATGTAAGAATAGCGTTTACGCGTTTAGAGCTTTTAACTGTTTTTAGGTGATTTAACAAAATACTGCATATAAATTTCGCATGGAACAAAATATTATATATCAATATGTTTGCCAAATAGCAAAACTTTCTGAACGGATATTAAATGAACCCCCGCCCCCCAACACACACACACACACACACACACACACACACGTTTTACACACCTTCAAAAACTTCTCTTAAAAGCTACACTATCATCCGACAGTTAACAACAAACGTACGGCATATTTCTTTTTTCAAATTAAGCTACCATATGACCTATTATCCGGGCACATGGCGACGATTATTTTTCTTTCTAAACAAAATACTAAACTGTAACCAGTTTCAGGAAATATTTGGATTTTTGTTTGAAAATATGTAAATTTGAATATTTCAGATATGTTTGACCTACCAAATAGGGCTTGCATCTTAAAGATTACCCAGCATGAAAAAAAGAAGTCACATGGTGTCTTAATTTAAATATTAGAACATGGCCTGACATTTGTTTTGATTATATAGGATATCCGAAACAGCTCCCGAGCAGACGGCGTAAAGATAAAATAGTCCGAAATTTTGTTATACCACGTAAAATAGTTAGTCAATCATATAAGCTTATTCTTTTAGATATTCAAATGTCATTTAGTTTATTAAGTAAGTACGCAGTTAAAGGACACATAGAAATCAAGCTATCTTTAAATTTTATGAGTATCAAAATTTTGAACGTAATTGCATTCATAAAACCGATGCCTACAAGGAAAATAAATGTTGGTAATACATTAATTAATTATTTACCTTATTGCCGGTAAATCCGATCTAATATGTTTAACAATTCATAATTACCACCCATGTGTGTCGGCATTTACATATTATATTTCAACATACGTAAGGCAGCTATCCATGACCATGGACCTTATCCACGCCACGCCTTAAGATTGGCTTTACTTTTGCAAACATTTCTAGACCCAGTAATTTCTTAAATATTTAACTTTTTAACTAATCCACCAAATGATATCCTTTTTGATTAAAATTTTAATATATTACCATAGAGCTTTTCCGGTACTGACGAATGCATTTCCGTAAACTCCCGTGATAAGATTTTGTTTCTTGAATATACTGGTGTCACCGGCCGTCTTTTACTGGTATATTTACGCAGATATCTTTTTTTTTAGTTTTAATGTTACAAACTGTTAACAATTTTCATATCAAATGCTTGTATGAAAATTGAGCCGAATACATCTTTAAGTTTTTTTTCGAATATACCCTCTAATGTTTGTTTAACAGATTCAATAGCGTTATCAGCACAAAAACGCGAGAAATTTCCCATAAAAGGATGGTCATTATCGGTCAAGTTATGGGGCATTTTAACAGTAAACAAGAAAACCATTGATGTAAAAAATTAAAGATCATATATAACAGTATCTTTACTGTGTTTAATCAGTAAGAAAAAAATATAAAAAAATGCTTTAGCCATATGATCTAACACTCTGCAGTATAAGATTATTCAAGAAAATATTCCAACCGGTCTGTCCTAAGCTAGATGGCCTATTTATCAAACACTTTATATTATTAGAATTGCGATGTTTAAAAATTTACCTTCTTGCACAACGAGGTTTTGTCTTGATGGTTTTAAAGTTTAAATGAACAGTGTTATCATTTTCAATGAAAATGAGAGAGAGCCACTTTAAGAAGATAATGGGTTGGGCTTTTCAGTTCTCGGTTAATCAAAACAGCCGAGTCAAGTAATGTATGCAAACACAAACCGCAAAATAGTATTACCGGTGGGCTCGTTGGTATAATTATGGGGAAGATGACAAACAATCAACTGAAATATATATATACGAAAAATATATATTTAAGATGACATGCAATCAGCTGTGTATCCAGTGAACGACTGACGTTCTTAAATAAAAAAAGTCAAAATATAAAATATACAAAATCAATATGGCTGCCGACGGATTACAATGAAAATACATATTAATTATTTTACTTAACAAACATATGAAAATAATACAACATAATGAATATTACTTTATCAATACAATTTCAACAAATAGAAAATAGGAATACAATGAATGTTAACATTTTTACCTGAAATATATATACGAAAAATATATACTTTATTGCCGCGATGAAATGCATTCAGCTGTGTATCCAGTGAACGACTGACCAGCAGGTGCATTCAATTGGTCATCGTAACTCAAGCGTGACGTTGGCATGCGGTGTCGAATAAAATTATAGGATTAGTTCCGTTGGTTTAACGAATTGATAATTGATTCAAAGTAAATTCATTACAATCAATAGAATATAACAAGATATTTACGGTGAATACATGATAAAAAACGCATCACAAGTATATTTTATTTCATTGCCTATTTCGAAACTAGATGGTAAAATTATGTATTTTATTTATAATAAAATGACCCTGTAACATGTTTATCTCCTCCGAGAAACTGACGTTCTCGTCAATGCCTAAATGAAATAAAATAAGACATTTATAACATCACTTGTAATGTACACTTGTTAACAAATTGCCATCAAAAATCGATGACTCAGACGTTTCTGTGTCGGAAGACATCGATAGAGGCAGCAGGTTGCGGTGAAGGGTTTTCTCACCCCTTTACCATTTTCCCGTCTTACCTGAAATACAGGAATATTAGCATACGTTTGTTCTTCTATCACAAAGACGTCCTCCATCCAAACATCCGACATTCCGAACCAGGACTCTATATCTGGGTGAAAATTATCGCTGACGTGTTTATCGTAATAATGTTTACCTTTTCTCGCATTTTTCATAGCGGCCTTGCTTGCCACCTGGCAGGCATTTCTCAGATGTAACTCCAGCTGTTTATTATATTCAGACGGTGAAGCCCTGTGAATATTCTGATCCTTCAGTCCAAGCAACGCATCTATTACCAACCGTGGTTTCCTACCAATAATAAGTTGATATGGGAATAAACAGTAGACTCATGCACGGTTGCATTGTATGCGTGTACTAGGGCTGGGACAGCCGACTTCCAGTCAGACTTTCCTTTTCCCGGCAGTGTGCCGAGCATCCGTAATTAGGAATTGAACCGCTCGCACTGCCCTTTCATTGAGGGTGAAAAGCGGTGGTGCGTGTCGTTTTTATGCCCGCTATTCTATATAGACGACTGATGATTTTGGTCAAAAAAGTTTGTCCTCTATCACTATGTAGTTTCTCAGGAAACCCAAAGTGCACAAAAAAAGTTATCAAACAGAACCTTTGCCGTGGTTCTAGCGGTTTTTTTTTTTTTTTTTTTTTTTTTTTTTGCGGGAATGGCATGTGCATAGCGTGTGAAGTGGTCGGTTATGACCAACACGTTTTCAAAACCACCCTTTGACATCTCTAGCGACAGATAGTCAATGCATACAAGTTCCATCGTCGCCAAATTCACCACCCTGCCGCACGAGAAAGAGTGGTCTTCGTCGTTTGCATCTGTCGCACTGACGAACACGAATCGCTATATCTTTCTCCATCCCTGGCCAGTAGATCCTTTCCTTGTGCAGCGCGGTCGTTCGATCTCGGCCTTAATGACCAAGGTCATCATGTAAGGCTTAGAACAGAACGGGCGGATTCCGGTAAAACAATTTGTTTGACCTTTTCCTGCCTGATAATGCACTCATGCATTAATATTCCATCCTGAAAGAAATAACGATGGAAATCTTTCAAGAGTTTCCTGAGTAGTGGAGATATAGGGTTTCGCCTGTTGATCTTTGATTGCACACCTCCAGATACATATTTCCGCAACTTGGAGATTGCCGGATCAGCCCCTCAACCCAGTCATGCATGGACAATAACTTAGTCACCGGAGCTGATTTCGGGGAAGTAACTATGACTGGCAAATCTGTAGTTTTATGAGTGTTACTACCAGCATATATGACTGCATTAACAACGTCCTTCGAAAAATTACTGTCGAAGCGACGGTAAACCCTAATAGTCAAGTCAAGACTAACTACATACAATCATCATCAGCATTTTCCGGTTTATCAATCTGCCGGGACAGAGCATCGGCTGCAACATTTCAGCACGAACCTTGATGGTAAAATTATGTTTTTCATTTATAATAAAATGACCCTGTAACAACAGTATTTTAAAAGAATTATTTGCCAAGTCACATTTTGTTCACTTTTAAAATGATGTATAATAAAGAAAAACACATAAACAAAATAAAAAAAAGAACAATAAACTTAATAAATTAATTGCAAAACCCAATATGCATCCGTAGAAATTTATTTACTCGCATATTAAATAATAGGGCAAATAAATGTATCTTATTTTCAATAAAGTCAAACTGAGTCAAAAAAATGTCAAGTTAATCTGAACAATCAAAAGCAATAGGTAGCTAAAATAATAATGCTGTTTCAGTACAAGAAGGTTGTTAATCAGATGATGTAGTTTCCATTATTTCTCCTTCCAAGATCTCTTTTTTTTTATTATTTCGAGGCTATGGTTCTATCGCAGTGACAATGAAAAGTGGTAAAAATTGTGACCAACAAATGAATTTGTTTTATCTATTTCTAAACACATCCATATTTTTTGGATTATCATTTGTCTAATTGAGAAAATTTTGCGTCAAATTATTTACTTGGTAATTAAATATTAGTCTGATTTATCTCCGCACACAAACTTCGCTGGTATCCTGCCAATGATTAACTTTTATTATCGTTTAATTAACTTATAAATAATTAACTTATTTCTTCTTTTACATCGATTGGGAAACAAGTATTTACAACTTACACCAATCCTTTGGGTATTTTCTTTGCTGGACCAGTTATTTGAGCCTGAAAATATCATCAAAGGTTTTTGCTTCAATCGGGGTTCAAACACATGCCGTAGGATTCTCGGTAATGTATAATATTTTCAAGCGGATAATATTCATATCCCGGTCATATCCCGGTCTCGGTCATATAATAATGTTACAGCAATTGAAAACTGAGCTATGGAAAGTATATGGATTAATTATAGTATACAAATACGGCCAACCAGGAGGAGGTTCCAACGATGGTTGTACTCTTATACGAGGTAAAACCAACGCATCATAACTAAAGAAGAAACTTGCTCCTGGAAACGGGCATCAGTTTCAGATCACTTTGGCATCAGTAGAGAATACCCGCCAAAAATCACGGAGGCTAGGACAATCCTTTGGCCAGAATATAGAAATCTAGAATCGAATTTCCGACAGAGGCAAATTCAAATTGTTTAACATGAATGTCAACATGACATGTTCTCAAACTTGGACAAAATCATGCGAGGCAGCTAACATAAAGAAACTTTCAAATATTATGCAAAACATATCGTATATATCATTCAGGTCTACGTCTGCATGCTTATCGTGTCTATGTTCGTAGTCCGTGATCTGGTCAATCTGTCAATTAGGCCAGTAATGCATTGCATGCGTTAAATTTATGCAGTAAATGTATACCTTTGTACAGTTTTCTCTAGCGTCGAATCCGATTGTGAATTTTGCGTTATGCAAGTTCTTACAACTTATACTAATCCTTCTCGACGGTTCCTGGGTTGGACCAGTACTTTGCGCCCTTGAAGATCATGAAGAGTTCTTGCCTCCAACGGGGTTCGAACCCACAACCTTCGGATCCGTAATCGGATACGATACCACTGGACCACGTCTCTCTCTCTATCTCTCTCTCTCTCTCTCTCTCTCATGAGAAGGGAGATATTGTTGATGAATGTTCTGCTGTGTGCTTCTTTCCCTAATAAGCTTTATTTTGATTATAATATAACAAGTAAATCTCTCTCCATATCCCTCATTATATTGATTTAACCTTTGACGACGGGTATTCTACGGTCCTCCTATATGAAGTTAAAAGCCCAAACACTTGTCCTGCTGAAAATTGACAAATTTTATTCAGTGGATAATCGCTATTTAGCGGCCGAGATGACATGATTGAGACTTTTAAAATGCTGTAAAACATATTCATGATAGATTCGGGAGTGAAATAATAAATTGAATTTTTACACTATTTCAGGACAGTGCAGTTAGGTCGACATATTGAAAATCTAAAAACAGCTTATCGGTATGTCAGGAGGTTATAATGCGCCCACACAATCCACTCAAAATCGTTTTTGTTTCGAGGGCGCCCACATACATTTTATTTATTTATCGTCTGTATATAAGACGCAGAGGTACGCATTAGCATCATTGTTAGGTTGGATCAAGGACAAGGTAATAATTTATCACATTAGTTTGAGTTACACTTATTCATGTTTTATTTGTTTTTGTTGTTGTTGTTGTTGTATTGGGGTTTACCGTCGCTGCGATAGTATTTCAATCATATAGCGACGTCCAGCTAATTACAGGTCGGGGAAGACCCCGAGTACACAGAGGTACCCGGGTAGAACCACCGACCTACCGCAAGCCAGCTGGAAGGCTTCCTCACATGATCCGAAGTCCCTACCGGGATTTGAACCCACAGCGGTGAGGGGCTGAGAGATTTGTAGTCCACGACTGTAACCGCTCGGCCACAGCGGCCCCTGTTTCATTTGATTTGATCTATACGTTCACACACACACACACACACACACACACACACACATATATATATATATATATATATATATATATATAACCACTCTTTATGCAGGTAGAAGACTTGACACAATATATTGTCAGACATTTTATGTTTGTTTACGAAGCAGAAAAAAATAGGAAAACTTGAAATTTAGATTATCAGCGACATTTGGTCAAATTTAAAAGAACAAAAAAAATTCACAAATTTCTATAGATATACGATTTTATCTGTCTGCAAGAAATACTACAAATTAAGGAGAGAAAAAAACATTTTCACTGATATGTTTCATGTACTAAAATTATAAAAGAAAACCACTCCTTTTGCAGGTAGAAAACTTGACACGTAACTAATAATGACTTCACACAATCTATATTATAATTCTTAATTTGGAATTGTAACAATTCTTCTGGTTCCCTCATGCTGGACCATAACGGCAAATCAAATCAGTACACCATAATCAAAGTTTAGGGACCATTTTCTAAATTTACATCTCAGATTTTGCTTGTTAATAAGTTTCGAAGATATTACGCAACCCCCGGTTATAAAGATTGTTGTGTCAGTAAATGTTATGCAGTTGCCAGAATGAAGACTGCCTTGATCGTTCTTGTGCTGTTGCTTTTTGCCTACTGTGCCAGTCTTGAGGAGAGATTCATCCTCGGCAAAATCCAAATTAATAGTAAGTTCTCATAGATTAATAGAGAGTTTACTTGGCGGTGATATTAGTAAGTTTATTAAATATTTTGACCGTATCAGTCATGCTAATACTTCTCTTTTCCGAAAATAATATGATAATGTTCAGGGTAAATCAATATGACGATGCCCTTCAAATATAGTTAATTCAATAGAATTAAAATGCTATATTAATCATTCCTCTATTACGTTACGTTTCAAATTACGTTACAAAAATCCTTAATTATAATACACACCGTGTATTTACATGCCTATTGACAATTATATATATTATGATTTAAATTACAGTCATAATTAATATGCTGAAAGCCGCTGTTGGCTCTGATGCCACTGTGACCGACTGTGAAGCTGCATGCCCGGACGTTCTGGCCAACACCGTCCCTTCTTCCACGTTAACTTACGTCTGCGACGTAGCTTGTAAACAGTAAGTGAACATTTGTTTATAATACGGCGAATATGGCGCAAATTCTCGAAAATAATCATCACCGTCGTATGTGTGAGGTTGTCTTAGATACTTCTCTTCATTCAAAACATGTTCTATTTACGTGACATATTTTTTCTAATTGGTATATAATGAAACAACAACTTGGACTTAGGAGAATTTATTAAATATTGATACATGTATCTCTTTAATCTTCAGTAAAATTAATAAGAAAAATTAGCTGATTTTAATGGACTCTCTAACATAAACGTCCCTCTTATTAGTTCCATACATACTACATGCTAAAATAAGAGAAACAATGTTAAAACGAAAAACAATTATCACATTTGAATTATATATTTCCATATTACTAGAGAGAATTATTACGAAATACTACTTAAGGTAGGTTTAGCAAACCGTTTCTTATATATAGCGGGATTATATGACATATTTGATATCTTTAATGCTTTTCCTTTTGCAGAATCCAGACTTACAGTTAAAGAGAAGCTTTTGGTTTTCTCACGTTTTAAGAGAAACAAATAAAACTACAAACATGCCCGAAGGCTTTGTAAAAGTTGTGAATTCCCTGTTGTTGTTGTTGTATTTTATTAATAGAATTACCATCCTATATGCGAAAAATATTTCGCTTTGTTGTGCTCCTTAAGAAGTATTTAAATGTACCTGCAAAGTTGAAATTTGTCTGAAGTGAAATATATACCAAACCTTTGAGCTTTTTCCTCACACTGATTTTTTTTTTTTTTTTTTTTTTTTTTTTTTTTTTTTACAAAATATTTTACTTAATACGGTATATGATATTTTAAGAAATACTGTTCGAACAAATGAAATACATGTATTCGCCAGTACTCGAGAGCATCGAAATTCACAAAATGTCTATTGATTCTGAGATAGAACTTATAAACCTTCCTATTTACTTGTGTGTTTGGGGGATTTTTTGTCTGAAGTGAAATAAATACCAAACCTTTGAGCTTAAGAATATTTCCTCACTGCTTTCCTTAAAATTTCGATATTTTAAATTCTTGGAATTGCCAAGTTATAAATCATTGCTCTGAAAGAAAAACATTGATACTATAACTGGGTATTACAATCCTTAACGAAATCAGAGTTATCTAAACTAAATTGTATATGTTTACAAAATATTTTACTTAATATGGTATATGATTTTTTACGAAATACTGTTCGTACAAATGAAAAACATGTTTTCGTCAATACTCGAGTGCATTCACAAAATGTCTATTGATTCTGAGATAGAAATTATAAACCTTCCTATTTACATGTGTGTGTGTGTTTTTTTTTTGTGTTTTTTTTTTTTTTGTGTGTGTTTTTTTTTTTTTTTTTTTTTTTTGGTGTGAGTGTGTGTGTGGGGGCGGGGTGTCTGTAAAGATTCCTGTTTATTCGCGTTGTGCTGCGTTGCGTCCAGTCTCGATATCTTTGTTTGCTTTTTTTCTTCTCGTTTTTTCAAATAACCATATTTTTAGTAGTCCTTAACAGATATGTATCCTATTAGAGTATGATTTCGTTTGAATAGTACCTTCGCACTTACCCTGAAAACCTGTGACCTTTCTTAGATTTAATATTTTTAATCGTATATTTTTCAATGAGTCAATGCGGTATAATTGAAGCAGGGATCGCCATCAGTCTTTAATCAATCAATCGATCAATCAATCAATCAGTTTAGTGTTTCGGTATGCTCTGAAAAATAAACTCTTATTTTAGTTATACATTTTCAATTACAATGAACATAAATATATATCTGTACAATAATTTCCTTTAATAAAGCATAGCGCGGAAATGATGTCGAGAAAAGAAGTATACAGTTATTTTCATGTCTAGCACGGAAATATGGAACATACATGTATACAGTTTTTAATAAAATTTTTGTCTAGTCACATACAGTTCCTCTCCAAAGATATGTTGCATGCGCGAAAATAAAATATATTTATGTTCAGCCTGTGCCATTTCAGTTCATCTTCATATCGAGGGATTAGAGGGAAACTATGCTAAGTGCATAAAAATATATAAGCACTTAGCCTAGTTTCGCTCTCACCCCTCGATATATTTATTGTATGCTAAGTAATCAGTTTCAAGTTTACATTAGATATGCAATTTGACTACCATTGTGCGCTTCCCTTTTTATTGCTTCAATAGAAAAGGATAGCCTGGGGCGAATTCCACCAACAGTTCTTAGCGCTAAGTAACACTTAAATGCTTAAAGGTGAATTTCATCATTCTTGTTTCTTTAATAATATACCCAGATTTTTCATATCTTCACAAATACTGTTAGATATGAAGGCAATAAATGATTTTATGTTTGTCATGTACTTGAATGTTGCATAAAATAAGAATGGTGGAATTTGTGTCTACTTTGTTTAAGAATTTAAGTATTACTTGGCGCTAAGTATTAGTAGAGGAATTCAAGACCTTCCCAGGCGCAAAGTACTGGTCCAACCCAGGAACCGTCGAGAGTGATTAGTATAAGTTGTAAGACCTTGTTTCCCAATCAACGTAAAATGAATAAGTTTAAACTAACTTTCAGCATCACTGGTCCACAAAGACTACTCGTCCCAAGCAACGAATTCGCAACCTGTACGGGCCAGCAAGAATGTATATATTTAAAAGTAAAACTTATCTGACTGATCAGAGCAGCAGATTTAAGAAAAAAATAATCAAATTCAGTTTCTACTAATCAAAATCTATCTGACACCCATAAATGTTGAGCCCTACTAGCAGTAGCAGTTTTTTTTTATTTACTGTAAAATGAAGGATAGCTATACATAACCGTAAATATTTGAACATCCATTTCTCATGAAAAGAAACTTGGCAAAATGCTAAAAATGCGATATGCAATCTGGAACTACAAGGTTTACATTATAATAATTAAAAATACAGAATACTAAAACTCAAAACCATGATCACATGACATGAAATCTCCTGTGTGTTTAACCCGTATAATCGTATGAAAGCATGTCCGGATTAGACAATGACAGTGTACATCTCATAAAAAACACACTTCAAATTGTCCAAGTCTCGCAAAATCACGTTTTCATATACCTCCTTTCCTACAGAAGCTATGTGAAAGTAACTGTATCTTTCAATAGGACATTACAAAGCCTTCGAAATAATATCTTATTTACTAAAATAAGTCAAGTAATAAAAAAGTTATAATATATTATTAGAAAAATATCTGCTGAAAAGAACTATGCAATGTTAATATTGTAATGGTGTTTAGGCATATGAAAATACCTTGTAAATTGTTAAGAAAAATCTTCAATTATCAAAATGATCAGTGTGCACATTTTCATAAATCAAGTCTTGCGTAAAGGGGGGTTTAAATATCACTTTCAATTTAATCACTATTTTGCGGAGGCACACGATTTTTAACGGAAATCTCTGGCATGTTTTAGCACACACCCTAAGCGGTGCAATCGGTTAAAATGTACAAAAGCGACAGGAAAATGTCAAACACTTCAGTAATAGTTGTAAATCAAGTAAAAATTTAAAAAGGATTAAAAGATCCTCGTAGTTTTCATTTTTAGAAAATATATGTACGCACTCTTCGTTTTTATGATGTCGAGAGGTGGGTGTTTCGCTATTACTAGTATGTAATGGTTATGTACGATGCCTATCAGCCATGTGTATTGTACCCATTCGTGTACAAACGTATATCCATTTTTTACAAGTTTTTTCCCCCATTTAAGTTATAAATAGTGACACAGTAGGTTAGTCTGATTTTGTTTTATGCTAAGGAAATATTTGCTGTTTGCACGAATTTTCGACTTCCATTAATTTGATATTTCTCAATACTAGCAATATTGAAGAACTAAATATGACTAGAGTTAAAACGTATTATCGCTTACAGATCAAATGTTGATAGTTGCTTTTCACACATCAATAACCTGTACCGGGAATCTTCCCGGTGTTGCCACAGTCTTGTGCATATTATGGCTTAACCATTCATGCAGTCATACAAATCATTAATTATGCCACCAGTGTTTGTGTTGAAAAGAAAAACGATTTAGAGACTATCGACAGAATTTACATGATGAAATAGTAGCTATAATTCTAATTCCAGCGTTTATTCGATAGAGGCAAAAGCCATTTGACTTCAAAAACTCTACACGTTTCCCTGTATCTCTAATTAGTAGTACTAAGTCAACTGTACTTGCTCTTTGTTTCATGATAACCCCGCCGGTGTATCGCCGTAAAGTGACACCCCTAGAATAATGACCCCCGGTCATTATTCTTCAGAAAAAAAGATACCCGTTCATAGTACTATGACTCCCCCCAGTCATAATATTATGACCCTCCTTCGCGAAGAGGAGTGACCCTCACGAAGAATTGTGACCCCTATAGAATAATGACCGGGTTATAATAATATTATATTATGAAGGGTGGAATGAAGTAAAGTGACTCCCATAGAATGACGACTCCGATTCTTCTGAAAAAGTGATCCATTTTTATAAAATACTGATACCCGTTATAAAAATAATGACCTCTCCCTTGGATGAGGTCTGTTCAAATGTTATACCTTATATTTCTTCCTCTAGTTAATATTACTGCTAATACTTAGTACTGTTGCTTCTACTGCTGCTGTCCCAGCAGTAGTAGTTCATATATATCCTATGAACAAAAAATCCGAGCTACTCTAGTAAGGACGTTACTTAAATAGTGTGTTAACTTTCACATATAAATTGTTGTTAAAATTATGTGTTCCGTTCATTTGAAATGATAGGAAGTTTTTCTTAAGTGTTTTTACTCTTGAGATGGCTGATATTATACAAAATGACTTTATGAGAAGTCCAGCGAGCTCTTATCGATGCAGTTACCGATTACGAGCGACTTTTCTCAGCTATGCATTCTTCTGGTTAGTCACTGAATCCAAATTAGACTATGGTTCATCATTTCATGAAATAGTTCCTTTGGTTCACTTTTGAAACAACATTTTTTCGGATGCAAAAAAAAGAACGACGATGCGATTGCTAAAGTTCTTTTTAGCAAGCTGCATGCAAACTTAAAGAAATAAATAGATTTGTGGAAATTAAGTAATTTCCAGGGTCTTCTTTTATCGCCTACCTACAGACTAGAAAGTTTTGTAAGAAAGAAAAATAACTGATCAACTCTAAATTGTGGTAATAGAGCCCTTGACATTGACCATAATAGCAACTCGCTGACAACCAAATATAGCCGTATGGTGGCACTGAGGTGACATTCATGTTGTTATTTCTTTTTAATGAAAAAAAATTATAAGAGGTGAGATTTAGCACAGGAAAATATGATATTTTTCGTTTGTTAATATATTTAATGCTTATAGTTAATTATATATTTAATGTCTTTTTTTTGTAGACAAAAGACTTTTTGTCGACTTGAATTTAGATTGCGGCATTAGATCGCGGTTATAATCGAGTGGTCATTATTTTTAAAGGGGGTCAGTATTTTATAGAAAGGGATCATTTTTGTTTCCTATATAATGACCGGAGAAATTATCTTCATCATATATATCATCGCAGGGTTGGGGGTATTATTCTTAAAGGGTTTTAGCATTTTACAGCAAGGGAGTCATTTTTTCCTGACCATATTGAACCTTGGTTAATATCTTATAGATATCATCGAGTGGGTCATTATTTAAAGGGAGACAGTATTTTATAGAAAGGGGGTCAAATTTTGTGAAGAATAATGAGCGGGGTCAATATTTTATACATATCATCGAGGGGTTGGAATCACAATTTCTGAAGAAAATTACTGGGGTCAATATCTTGTACATATCATGTAGGGGATCACATTTTCTGAATAATAATTACTGGGGTCAATATCTTAAACATATCATGTAGGGGTCACATTTTCTGAAGAATAATGACCCGGGTCAGTATCTTAAACATATCATGTAGGGGTCACATTTACTGAAGAATAATGACCCGAGGGTAATTTATTTTATAAGGAATTATCATTTTGTAGAAAAGGGATCATTTTCTCTGAAGAATAATGACCGGGGGTCTATATCTTCAGATATCATCGAGGGGGTCATTATTCTTTAAGGGTGGGTCAGTATTTTATAGAAAGGGGGTTACTTTTTCTGAAGAATAATGACCGGGGGTCATTATTCTATGGGGTAACTTTACTTCGTTACACCGGCAGATTCTCAATTGATTTGTTTCATAATGATCCGGAGTGGTTTCCATTCATAAATTGCATAGAGTGCGGGGAGAATGGTTGTGGTAATTATGCAAATCAATGAGACCTCCTTTTATTTATCGGTAGGTAGGACTGATCACCGCCAGTCTAACAAATCACAAACCACATTTTTGATGTAAATCAAGTGGCACATGATAGTTAGAAAACTGTGTTTTTATCTCTTTTTCATGTAACACTTTTCAACTCTTTCATAAATGAATGGGCAAAGTATTGGTGAATTTAAATAGGATACTTTCTTGTAAGATATTCCTTTTCATACATGATACTTTCAGCCTAAATAAACCTTTGCTGCCATGTATACACAATTGAATAGAACATATGTTATGGTATTAAAATATGCCGCTTGTTTTATTGCATATGTAAAACGATCAGTTTTGAAAACTTCAAATGATTGAAAGCTTTTCGCTACAAAAATCAAAGTAAGCGAGTTGATCATAAAAAAAGTTTCTATAATATGGCTGCTATTTCTATCGCTGGTAAAAGCAAAACTCATCACCATTAACATTACTTTCTTGTACTGATAGATGCTGTTATCCTTTATATAAAGTGATATAATTTTGACTTCGCTTGTTTCATCTAGCAAAAGCACGCAGCCATCTCTTACGTGATTTTGTGTTCCCTGATAAAAATCAATAACCTTGACGTGAACTTTATGCCCCTGTTACACTAGAGCCCGTTTTGACTACGTCCTATAGGGCTCCCGAAAACCTTATAAAACGAGTTGACGTCGGGTTAAAACGGAGAGATTTAGCCAAAATATGGCTAGAATACAATCAACTAGTTCACACACCGTTGTTGACTCGACAATTCCGTCCTCAGACCGTCAGCAGACCGTTCAGAACGGGATAAAACGACCATATACACGTATTCAAACAGTTCTAGTCCGACTACAGCTAGTTCGCGTCCGTTTCGTTACTAGTTCTAGTTCGTTCCCGTAACGTCCACTCCCGTCCTTAACTCGACTACCTCGTTTGCAGACCGTTCAACTCGATCTCACTACGTCCTTGTCCCGTCCTCAGTACGTTCAGATCGTAACTGAGTGCAAGTTCTGGTCCGACCTATAAAAACTCGGCACTTTTCAGGAAGCCCTCATTCTAGTTTGACGCTTCAAACAATCACATTGTTGAAAGCATGCCTCCAAGAAAAAATAGAAGTAAACGTAATACCGCCGCTCTTCCACCAACACAGTCTGATGAACAGAATGTTGTCGCCGAACTCTCTCTTGAAAAGCATGACATACCACAAAATGCACCATCAGATGACTATAATTCAGAGGGCCATGTGTCCGAAGAGGATGAAGGTCAGACTGAAAAGCCACAAAAGAAGGCAAAGCGGTCCGTCCGGCCATCTTACCATGGATCAAGAAATGACCATGATCGAATGGTTGAAGAATCATGAAGTCTATGATCCTATGAGAGGACGATCCGTATTTATACCCTCCTGTTTTGATCGCACTGCAAACGGAATGGTCGTTGAAAGGACTGGATACAAACGCAACAATTCGTACTTGACACGGATAGAGCGTACTAAGGACGTACTGCAAACGCTTAGGACTGTGTAGAATCGTGTAAGGAACTATCTGTTTTGCTTTTATCAAAAAAGACGAAGTAAGGACGCACTAAAAACGTTATGCAATCTAGATAGGTCGGTCTCTGGATGAGATAAACGAGTTAGAAACTAGCAAGATCGTTGCGAGATCGCACTTCTAACAGCAAGTCGATCGCACTACGTCCCAGAACGTCCTTAGTCCGTTTGCAGTACGACTGTTACGTTCGCAATACGACCATCTCGTTTTCGATACGATAGCACTACGTTTTATTTCAGAACGGTGTACCTTTTCAGAAATTTTGAGTCTGTTCAAAACTTTGGAGAGGCCATCTCGACCAAAGTCGTCCAAACTCGTCTATAACGATCGTAAACAGATATCAATACGTTGTTACTACGACCACTTCGTTTTCACGCCGTTCAAGCCCGTTTCGCTAGAACTTTTAGGTCGTACTGAGGACGAGTATAAGTGTAACAGGGGGTATTACCAAATGTGTCAGGTCATTATCGTGCAAGTTATAGAATTATAAGGCAAAGGTCATTTTAAATTTACGTTGTATTTATAAACTGAACGACAGATCATCAGATTTAAACAGACCTTACTCAAGGTAAGATCCCTTTATTGTTAAGGCTTAATAATTAATCCTTAATATAATTATACTAGTGAGAAAGAGACAAATCAAACTCCCCTGAAACGACTATTACAGCGGGAAGTTTAAGAGACAGGAGTCAATATTGAAAATAAACTGACGAAAATTGATTATCCATTCGAATCCATTGTGTTCTTAATGAAGAAAATCAGAAAGCGTTTAGGTTTTCAGGAAATAAAATCGTGAGAAGGGTTTCTTTTTGTTATATAGTTTCTCTTCAGAAACAGAAGATATCATCTGTTTATTCATTCTAGTACGAGAATAAGAGTCCTCCCATGTAGATCAACATATCTGACAAAGACGAAATGTATTCTAGACCATGTACAAGCTTTGGGAATGAGAAATCTCCGTATATTTGACTGCATTATCTTTACCAAATTAAGGCGCCTAAAATGTAGCAGTAACACAATTCCTTTCTTAAAAATACGTTGCAGGTCACGACTTAGATAAAGTATGGCATTTGCTCGTCTAGACGTTTTTCCGCGGTTACTCAAGTACATCTTCTAACACAAGTGACAACGTATACCACCATCATTTTTCATGCAATCAACAGAAATTGTAAAATCTAAAATCTACTAGATATATATATATATATATGTATAGGTGCTCATGTTATAAAATGAAGCAAAGTGTTTTTGGAGATCCCTGGCATCTGTACTGTGTTTCGAAATTTGAGACATAATTTGTGTACCGGGCACGGTGTCCAAGTGGTTAAAGCGTTCACCCCGGAATCAGGAGGTCGTGTGTTCGACATAACAATGTTGCAAAAGATAGTACTGGTAGCTCCCAGCTCAGCGGTCAGCATATAAGGGCAGATCTAGGACTGGTTGACCCGGTGTCAGGCTTATGTGACTGGATGTGGTATCATGCCACATGTCTACGGCGTGAAACTGCAAGTGACAGCACCATATCTGTCTTAAGTAAACAAAGTCTCCAAATGGCAGTAAAACTGTCTGTGGGACGTTAAACCCAACAAACAGTATTAAGGTGTGTCTCGTATTAAAAGTAACTATTCGTGCTCACAAAGGAGACAAGTGGCAATTAATATAAAGAATAACCTGCGTCAAGAAACTATTATATCATTTTGTCATCATCTTTTTGTAAATACCTAAAAGGAAATCAATATATGTCAGATAATTGCATTTTTCTGTCATAGCAATATCTAATTGTTATTTTTCAAAGGGAGTAATCGTGTTAACATAGGAGAGAGAAATTAAATACAAGATATTTGTATGTAAACATTATGCATCGCAATGAGAGTTACAGCAAAATGCTTTTATATACATGTACTGACTTTGAAAATCTTTTAATTTTATGCAGTTACCAAAATGAAGATTGTTCTGAGTATCCTTGTACTTCTTCCCCTGGTCTTCTGTGCCAGTCTCGAGAAGAGATTCATCTCGGTGACAATTGTAAGTCTCCAGTACAATCTTTCATGAATTCTTTCAAAAGGTTTTGAGACAAATGCGGTTGAGTCCATATAATTAAGACAAGAAAAGATAAAATACTTGTCCTCAAAGGTCTTAGACTATTCTTGTTTCTTTGTATGAAATTGCAAGTGTATATTTCACACCAGTCCCTTTGGCATAGTGATTAGAGCCTCGGCCCCGGAATATGGAGGTTGTGGGATTGATCCCCGGTCGCGACATACCCATGTCGTAAAAAATGGTACTGGTATAGTTCCTTTGCTTGGCGCTCAGTATATAGGTGCAGTTCCAGGACTGGTTGGCCCGGTTTCAGGATAATGTGACTGGGTGTGGTATCATGCCACATGTCTACGTCGTGACACTGCAGTGTGGTAGCACTCTATCTGTCTCAAGTAGACATACAAACAAACAAATATATATTCCAAGTACATCAGAAGATAAAAATTCGCTCTTTCCTACTTTATTACCGGCGTCACTTTCCAATATTTTGATTCATTTTTATTGCTTTACACATAACTTTACACGTAGTCAAGAACTGTTCATATTTGTATATTTTCTGATCATATATTTTCGCACCAGTACAAAGCCTGATCACGATGCTTCATGACGATCTAGGCTCCGATGCCACTGAGCATTATTGTAAACTTGAATGCCCAAGCCTTCTTTCTACCATCCCTGGAGGAACCCTGCTTTTATCTCTCTGTGACCCTGCCTGTGCACAGTAAGTGCATGCTATATCATTGCTTTTGGAAGTTGCAAATTATAATCATATAAATGCATTTTGGATGGTGCACCAATTTGGATTTTTTTGTCATTCAGTTTATATTTAAATTCTTAATAACTAAGCTATTAAGTTGGTGATATATATTTAATGTACAAGTATTACTGATGACGGTATGACTATTAATATCAGAAATAAATAACGCTGATTAGTCCCTTCTGAGACTGTTTAAAAATACTAAGTTGTCTTATCATAATTGTTTTATTCAATATCAAAGTGCATTTTGAATAAAAAAATGCCTCATTCAAAGGGTATAGTAGATTATTCATGTCTTTTCTTTTGTAGGCTCCATGCCTTAGGATAACCAGAATTCAGAATTGCCTATGGTACCACATGATCGAATTTGTGTTTAAAATTGTTCATAATTACTGTTTTGAATAAAAATATATTTTTTAGATTAAATAGTCGCGTACAATAGTCTTCAAGGTAATCCATCCGTCATTAAATTGTGATCATGGTCCATCAAGTGATCGTGGGAATTGCATAGTAACTGCGAGCCTTTATAGACTTTGAGCAAAAACATTTTATGACTCTAAATGCATGACACCCTTTTTTGTTCAGAAGTAGTGATCAAGCGCCTCACCATCTGTCTACGACGAAATATAGCTGTGATACAGCACTATATCTGTATCTTACAGTCTGTCCTACTTAATTGCTTGTATTCGTTTTAAAAAAATAAGTTGCTAAAATGATCCGTGATGAGGTCTTGTTGAGGAAGAAATATGATTGTATATGGTGCCTACGTGACCAAAGCGGATTATAGTCAGAGAAAGTTCTGGCGACGACTGCTTATGGTCAAATTTTGCTTGCTCAAAATACTCGTATAAATGTACAGACACTGATTCTGAACCGCATTTAAAACATCATCATTTGAAACTGTCAAACAAACGGGTACGGGTCCATAATGCGAGGTCAAAGGCAAAGTTGTATGGCGTTCATGACAAACTGTAAATATGTTATAGTTTATATTTTAAATTGTATGGAAGTTTACCGCAGAGTTCCTCTTTGCGTCGCTTGCATAAATTCATAATATAAATAGGAATATAGTTTTCGATAAACAATAAACATAAAACAAAACATTGAAGTAACAAATATTTGTGTTCGAAAAAAAGGAAGGGGTGTTTCTAGCGTGTTCAAAAAGGCCTAATGATGAATACATGTATATAATTAACATCGGTGTGTTCAACAGCAAAATTTAATTATTAATTTGTCCTAGACATTTTATTATCTAAAATTATCTATTTTATTATATAAACCATTAATTCCTGTCACGGGTTTATACATGGGATGACACTTATTTACCGCATCCCTCTCTCGCCGAAAAACAAATATCGGATTCGCGACAAGAACGTTTTATTCATTAATTTAAATATAGCTGTATGATAAAGAAATGCCACAAAGAATAGTTGGCAGTGAAATATTACCGCAAATAGAAGTAAACAAAATAGAACAGAACTTTATTTGACATATTCTTATATAGTAATCATGTAGATATTTTGTGTAGTCATTCCGGAGATCTGATTTAGTCTTAAATTAGGCTATGGGAGTAGTGTCTCGTGCCATTACAGTTGGGTTGTGAGTAAACAAAATCTGAGAAACTTGTTTGATTTGACTTGACTATTTGAGTTTCGCCTCGACAGTATTTCAGTCATATAGCGGCGTCCAGGTGGAGGAAGACCCCCAAATGCACGGAAAAATCCAGGTAGAACCACTGACCTACCGAAAGCCAGCTGGAAGGCTTCCTCACATGAAAATCCGAATGACCCTGCCGGGATTCGAACCAACGCGGTGAGGAGCTGAGTGAGTGTTAAAGTCAGCGACTTTACCCTCTCGGCCACGGAGGCCCCACAAACTTGTTTGGAAAGCGATTTTAATTTCAAACCTTATCCAGTCGAATTCAGTTTGCATTGGCTGTGGTCACTATTTTGCGAAATTTCTCTTACATGTATTCAGATACTATTTTTAGAAACGGTGGATCCAAGGAATCTGAATTTAAGCATCACTTTCATCACAGTATGCATAATGATTTCATTAATTATCGTTGACATTAAATTTCGTTGATTTTGTACTTAAGGGTATTTCGTGGGTATATTTATTCGTTAACTCATGCTGTAACGTGAGGTTTTTGAAATTAGGGGTTTCTTGGGGTTTATATTCGTGGATAAATCCCTATACGAAATAGAAAAGAAAGGAATTTTGTCCCAGGAAAAGTAATAAATTTACAGTAATTAAGTAGCGGGAATATTAAGATATCCCTTTCTGACAGCAACTGCTGTGTTGTTTATTAAAGTACCGCTAAATGTAATCTAAATCTGCGAGAAAAAAAAACCCACCTTGACTTGGTTCGCTTAAAGGCCCATTATTCTTCCTAAAGCTGTGGAAAAGCAAAATGGGTGGTATAGAATTGTTAAGAGGTGCAATCTGTTTATTCTCGTTTACGACAACGTAAATAAATAACATTTTTTTTAATTCAGACCATTCAATTGTTTACAAAAATACCTATCGTCAATTTCTAAAGATTCACATCAGTAGGAATTCCAGGGAAAGACTTCACGTGCATACACCTCCTCACATTTGCACGAATCTAAATCCGATTTTCAGAAAATATGTCCCGTCTTTATTTCAGCCGATTTTTTTTGATAAGCTCATTAAAATGGATTTTCCAACCCCTTTTCATTATGCTTTTGTACTGAAATAGATTAAGATATTTTTTTTTCAAATTCAGAAACATTTATTTCGACTGACATCCATTTTTTTTCCGAAGAAATAGTACTTTTATTTTATTTTTTTGTTGTTGTTTCTTTTCGTGAAATACGCACGTTTCTCCCTCAAAAAGCTAAAAATCTGTAATACAAATTTCCTTTATATGTTGTTTATTAGTACGATATTTCCTTAACTGCAAACCATTAGAGTAAAAAGAAAATATGTTTCACAGATTGTTAGAAAATCTTATTCAAATAACTTACCTATTTTGAGGCAAACCGGAAGTTGATATCTATTTTTTACATTTGATAAACCAAAATAAAATACCCGTCATGTGTTGTTCATTGCGTAAAATAAAAACAAAATGTGAAGAAATCAAACTAGTACATGTATGTGTTTTGGCTTTCCCGAAATTCAGCCCATTTTCGGCAATTACGGTACGTTTTACTCTTACGTGTAACCACTCGGAAGCGGTGCTACATTAAGGTTTTCCAAGCTGTGATGAAAGTTAGCGTTCATTTTCGGCTAAAATATTCTGTTACATTATCAACGAAATCATCAAAGGATTTGAAATGAAGGTAAAGTACGTTTTCATGAACTAGTTCGTTACAATAAATTCTATTATAATGCGAATTTAATGTATATTTATTTTTTAGTTCTTTTTGGAATATCTATCAACTGTCATAGTTCTGCGTGCGCCATTTTTATCGCACATGATATTCTTGTAAAATGTCAAAACTAGGAGGTTGTAATGGTTTATTTGATAAACACACGTTTTTGAAATATAGTTTTTCATCTAAAGAAGAAATGAAGTTTTTATTGAGACGCCTTCCAAACGATTAAATCGACATCATTATCATACGCATGCAGAGGACTGCGTAAGATTTGTGAGTTGGAGAATTATTAGATGTTTACACTCTTTCTTAGGTATAATAAATGGAATAATTATGATTGTTCACTAGCTAAATCAATACACAATCAAGTCCGTTCATCTGCTTCATGTGTCAGATTTGTTTTCAGTGGCCCCGTGTATTGAAAAAGGGTTGTTTAAAATGTGTTATAAATAGTTCATCTGAACAAATTCCACAGAACAGTACTGTAGTGAATATCTAACATGACATCCTTACATGTTTCAGTTTCATTTCATGATTATTAAAATAGTGATCTTCTTTACATTCACAGTAAACTAATTGCTAAAGAAAATGATTTTTTTAATGATAAAATCAATTTTAAGATTAAATAATTAGCTCAACTCTTATAAAACTATATGCAGTAAAACAAGTTTTAGAAAATTAATTGACGGATATACCAATGAAATTTGCCTTATTAGTATGCTATTTGAATCATATTTTATTATAGAAATGTACCCAAATATATTTTGCAAAATCCTTATAGAAAATTCTGAGTTCCAAATTAAGTCAAATTGTTAACAAAGGCCCTGTTCTGTTCCCCCCTCCTCGAGTTTGTCTGGACAACATGTTTTTTTTTTTTTTTTTTTTTTTTTTTTTTTTTTTTTTTTTTTTTTTAGTTTTTTTAGAACTTTTACCTAGTGTAAAATTAATAAGATTTTGCATAAATTAACGTTTTTCTTAAATACATTATTTGTTTCAGGTCCAAATCAAGATTTCTGAAACAAAATCATCGTGTAATTTGTCACACAGTAGTGTGAAGGTAAGATAAAGATGAAAAAAATGCACCACTTTCCATGGATTTTTTTCTGCACAAGCCTATAAAAATGAAATTAAAAAAGAAGTTCTTTATAATATATAAGACATGCATATGTATATTATTTATTAAACTTAGGAGAGAAACCAAAATGAGCTGATCTGGAAAAAAATGTTTCAAGAATGCTTATGTAAAGTAGGGAAAAAAACCCAATGATTTTTCATGTAAATTGCAAATATCTGCAAAGCACACATTTATTTATTATCTACAGTGTTAAGCTTTCTTGGTTTTGGAAAGAGAAAAGACCACAAATCAAATCAAATGTACTGTATCTTACTTATGTGAAATTGTAGTCTGTGCTTGACAGAATTAGTTGTTGTTGTATTGGGGTTTACCGTCGCTTCGATAGTATTTCAATTATATAGCGACGTCCAGCTAATTACAGGTGGAGGAAGACCCAGGGTACACAGAGGTACCCGGGTAGAACCACCGACCTACCGCAAGCCAGCTGGAAGGCTTCCTCACATGAAAAATCCAAAGTCCCTACCGGGATTCGAACCCACAGCGGCGAGGGGCTGAGAGATTTGTAGTCCACGACTGTAACCGCTCGGCCACGGCGGTCCCGACAGAATTAGTAATTCAGATCAACACACAGCACACGTGATATAAGCAATACTACTAATTCAGTATAAACATGTTATAAATGCCATTAAAACCACATTTCACTTACAGTGACAGTTGTGGTTAAAAAAACTGTCAGTGAACAATAATGTTTGAATGAATAAGAATAAATGAAAATATTACAATATTTTGTTGGTATTTCTTCTCATGTATTGCTGGAATTTGGACTTAAGCTGTTTGGGTTTGAGTTTATATTTCTGTTGAATATTTGCATGGAAGATGTGAGCATATTATAACTAATTCATACTTATAATCATTATTACTTCTTTTCAGATTGCAGAAAGCAGACAAAGGTGTATGCTCTCATATCAAAGTCAGACGTTGCTGAATGTTAAAAATATTTTGTGATACCATAAATGTAATCTTAGAATATCAATAAACAACTAAAAATATATTGTGCCATTATTCAGTATGTGTGTGTGAGAGAGAGAGAGAGAGAGAGACAAATGTCCAAAGTCTTATATACTCTTTTATACTTCAAGATCAATACATTAAAATTTCCAAAAGGAAAATTCAAATTCAAACAATTTAATACTCCAAAATGAAAAATCAAATTCAAACAATTAAATACTCTAAAAGTAATCTGGCAATCACTCATCTAAGTTTAAAAAATAATGGGATTTCTGTTGTTGTTGTTTGTTTTTTGTTGTTGTTTTTTGTTGTTTTTTTTTTTGCTGTATATGAAATCTACACAATATACAGAAAGCTAAACCAGAGATTCTTGGGTTTAGTTTAATATTATTAGTTCTACTCCAATTTGGACTTTACAGGTTCATTGGCTGGACCAATACTTTGTGGCTACACTTGGGAAGGTTTAAAGCTATACTGTATATGAAAATGATATAATTAAGTTTATTGCTGAGCAACTGAATCACAGATGGACAGTCTTTTTTTCTTCTTTCTGATGATGAACATATGTTAAGTATAGAAAATGGCACTCAAAGTCAACGTAAATTTACTTCAAACGACCTCTATATATAAATACTTCATTCATATGCATTTTTTCTTGCTGATTCTCACTGATTTTAAAACCCTCAATGACTATATTAGACACTATTTCTCTCTGTATTTTTAGCATTGTGATAAATGTGCATCTGCATGTTTCCATGTTATTCACAGACTATACTGATATTTATTGCGTGATAAATAAAGAGGAGAAAAAGATATGTTGATAAGTTAACCCTTTCCCTCACATAGACTCATTTTGACGCACTCAATAGGTACCACATAAAGCCTGATCTGCAGAAAACCACAGTTAAACCTTACCAAATTTGATTACAATATCCTCATTTCCAGACCACTGAGGAGCAGCGAACAGCATACAACCTGATCAGCTGCGTACTCGCAGTGAGGTTTATGCTGTTCGCATAGGTCTTTTCATGGTTTCCTCTATGAGGGAAAGGGTTAAGTGAAATATAAAGAAAGAGGGAGAGCGAGAGAAAGTGCATGCATTTACATCATTCCCATTGGCTAAAGATAGACAAGAGTGTGTCAAGCACCCTGGTTAAAGTAGTCATTTTATTTTCTTAATTGTTTATTGTATATTATGACGTCAAGTCAGGAAAAACATTTTATTAACAAACAAAATGACCGCCGATTGATAAAATGTCGTAAAAGTATGTGATTTCTCTCGCTCTCCCTAATTCTTAATATTTCACAAGAAAAAAATGCAAATGCATATGAATGAAATATATAAAGAGAGATTTATTGTGAAATCTAAGTTGGTGTTTAAAGTAAATTTACATTGACTTTGAGTGTTATTTCCTATACTTATCTATGCTATAATCTTTACACACACACACACACAATAAGTAAAATACAGTACATTTAATTTTTTACGTACCGTAATTACTTGAAAAGGGGCTGAATTTCGGGAAATTCATTTAGAAACAAGCCAAAAGAAATACTAGTTTGATTTCTTCATATATTGTTTTTATTTTACGCAATGAACAACAAATGACAGGCATTTTATTTATTTTTTTATTTTTTTTAATGAAAAAAAAATCGATTTTCTAAAAATCTGTAATACAAAATTTCTTTTTACTCTAATGTTTAGTAGTTCAGGAAATATCGTACAAATAAACAAAATATAAAGGAACTTTGTTTAACAGATTTTTAGCTTTTTGAAGGAGAAAAGTGCGTATTTCACAAAAACAAGAGGGCCATGATGGCCCTGAATCGTTCACCTGGGAAACATTGCCCTTAATGCCAATTATTGTATTACGAGTCATAGTGAATACATAATCTATGCAGAAGTACAGCAAGATCATCTAAATTCAACACAAAAACTGTACCTGCCATCCAAACTTTGAAGGTCATTGCTCTAATAAGTCTATATAAAATCAAGTGACCCCTTGGACGGAGCCAATTTTAACTCCAGGGCCATGATTTGATCAAAATTGGTAGATGTTCACTAGGCCGTGTTACTCATGTGACGCCTGGGGCGCGGCAAATTTGACCCCAGGGCCATGGTTTGAACAAACTTGATTGAGGTCTACTAGGCCATGTAACACACAAAATATCTAAACACCAGGCCTTGTGGTTTCTGATAAGAATATTTTCCTAGTTTTAAGTCTATGTAAAATCAAGTGACCCCTAGGGCGGGGCCAATTTCGACCCAAGGGTCATGATTTGAACAAACTTGGTAATGGCCCATAAGAAAGTGCCACACACCAAATATCTAAACTCCAGGCCTTGTGGTTTCTGACAAGATTTTTCTAGTTTTTCTTATATAAGTCTATGTAAAATTAAGTGACCCCTGGGGCGGGGCCAATTTCGACCCCAGGGCCGTGATTTGAACAAACTTGGTTGTTGTTGTTGTATTGGGGTTTACCGTCGCTTCGATAGTATTTCAATCATATAGCAACGTCCAGCTAATTACAGGTGGAGGAAGACCCCGAGTAAACAGAGGTACCTGGGTAGAACACCGACCTACAGCAAGCCAGCTGGAAGGCTTCCTCACATGAAACATCCTAAGTCCCTACCGGGATTCGAACCCACAGCGGTGAGGGGCTGAGAGATTTGTAGTTCACGACCGTAACCGCTCGGCCAAACTTGGTAATGATCCATAAGACAATGCCACACACCAAATATCTAAACTCTAGGCCTTGCGGTTTCGGAGAAGATTTTTAAAGATTTCACTTTAAAAATATATTTTTAGCTCCTGTGACCTAGATATGCAATGGACCGGAACCATTTGTACATCTTTGGTAGAGCTTCATGGAAGGAACATCACAGGCAGTTTTCGTCAAATTTGGCCCAGTGGTTTCGGAGGAGATGTCATTTGAAATGATTGTGGACGACGGACGGACAACGGACAGCCATTGATCCTAAAAGCTCACATGAGCACTAAAACAAAATCAACAAGTAACTGGTGTTGTATGCAACACATAAGTGCCCTACCGGCTCCACCTTGACTCAATATGGTAATCAATCCCATTTTTTGCCATATTTTCACTATTTCCGTTACCATAGCAACCACAATTTTAGTCGAAGAACAAAAATAAAATGACGTGCATAATCTACACATTGCCATCTAGTCATATACCAAGTTTCATCAAGTTAGCTTGCTTAGTTATATTAATTTTTATTCGCGAGCATCCACAGATTTTAGCGGACAAGATACAGCACTGACGTGACAGCAGACCGGACCGGAGCGGACAGACGGACGGACAGACGGAGGGCAAACCTATAGTCCCCTCCGGTGTGAACACCGGTAGGGGACTAATAAATAAGATTCTCTGCAATCAAAGTACTATTTCATCGAAATAAGTGGATGTCAGTCGAAATAAGTGTTTGTTGAATTTAAAAAAAAAAATCAATTCCTTATAAATTTCAATTTATTTCAGTACAAAAACATAATGAAAGGGGGTTGAAATATCCATTTTAGCTCATTAAACAAGAGATGTCAGAGGACAGCACGCTCGACTATTCAAAATGCTTGTTGGTAAATCAAAAGAAATCTATTTCAATTCTTGCCCTTCACATACCCTGTACATAATAATAGTCAAAAATGAAATACCTTGATAGTCTGATACCCCTTAATATCTTTATGATGTCTAAAATCAATCCCATGCCTAGTTACTGAGACATAAGCACAATAACACTGTACATGCAAAACTTTAACCAAAAATCCAAGTTAGAAAAGGGCCATAATTTGTATAAAATTCAGTCCAAAAGTTATCCTCCTTAGTTTTCTGATGCCCCTGAAGACACTCCTTAACCGTCTAGTCAATTCCACAAGCAATTTCTGAGATATAAGCTGGATAGTAGCTTGAATGCAAAAATTTAACCAAAATTCTAAGTTAAAAAAGGGGCCATAACTTGTAATATATTCCATAAAAGTTATCTACCTTGATAGTATGATACTCCTAAACATATAAAGATGTTTAAAATCAATCGCATGCCTGGATACTGAGATATTAGCATGAAAGTACCTTACATGCAAAACTTTAACCAAAATTTCAAACCCCAAAAAATAATCCATGCCTGGATTGAGATATTATTAAAATTAACCAAAATTTTAAGTTAAAAAGGGCCATAATTTGTAACATATTCTATCAAGAGTTACCTACCATGAAAGTATGATAACCCTAAACATATTAAAGATGTTTGAAATCTATCGCTCGCCTGGATACTGAGATATAAGCATGAGAGTATCTTGCATGCAAAACTTTAACCAAAATTTCTAAGTTTAAAAGGGGCCATAATTTGTAATATATTCCATCAAGAGTTATCTACCTTGGTTGTCTGATGCCCCTAAACATATTCATAAACTTTCAAGTCAATACCATGAATGGTTATTGAGATACAAACTAGATAGTAGCTTGCACGCAAAACTTTAACCAAATTTTCTTTTGCATGCAAAACTTTAACCAAAATGTCTAAGTTAAAAAGGGGCCATAATTCATATTAAATTCAGTCATGAGTTATCTACCTTAGTTGTATGATGCCCCTGAACATATTTATAAACTTTCAAGCCAATACCATAAACGGTTATTGAGATATAAGGTTGATAGTAACATGCACGCAAAACTTTAACCAAAAGCTGCAACGCCAACGCCGACGCTAGGGTGACTACAATAGCTCTCATATTCTTCGAATAGTCGAGCTAAAAAAGCAATAAACCGGTTGTAGGTAGAAGGTAGAAGGGACCTATTTCCTGAAAATTGGTGGTAGATTTGAAGTCATTCCCTAGAACTCCTACTGATAAAAATGTCGGACGGGCGGGTCTAAAATTGGGTTCCTTTTCTGGATGGAGATAATATTATCAAAATTGGAAGGTAAATACCTTATGGGAAATGCATTTGATGTCAATCGATCAAGGTCAATGTCACTAAAGAAGATGTTTCCGTTATAGATCTTTAGCTAGGAATGAGAAATTCATGATTACCAAATTTGGTATGAGAGAGGAAGTTTTGGATTGCTTTAAGTGTCATTTTGGTCAAGGTCACAGTTACTAAAAATAAATTGTTTTGTTTCCATTAAATATCTTAAGTCAGGAATGAGACATTATTAGCAAATTTGGCATGAAGATACCTTACGGGAAGAAGTTTAGGTAATGGGATTGCTTTAAGTGTCATTTTGATCAAGGTCAGTTACTAAAAAGTAGTGTTTCATCCACTAAATATCTTTATTCAGGCTTCAGATATCATTACCAAATTTTGTACGTAAATACCTAATGGAAAGTTTTGGAGAGTTTTTGTATCGCTTTTTGAGTCAGTCTGTTCAATTTCAAGGTCACTGTTACTCTAAATACAAGTTTATTTTTACATTTATGACAGTTTTACATCCGGGTACCAGACAGAAATTAACAATAGTCCGGCTATCTACTGATGACCCATGGAAGCTTAATTTGTCTGTTGCTCTAAAGTTCTTGGCTTTGGATTGGCCGGACCTTGGCATGAGGGATCGAATCATCTATCATCTTGTAACTGAACGGAAGCTCTAACCACTTGAACTTCAGGATTGGTATTTACAGTTTAGGACATTTAAATATTTATCTATCTCTTCACATTTGGTAATTCACATAATAGATACAAACTCGAATGCTGATCATTTTTATTTATATTCTTAAGAAAAAAAAGATGCATACAAGATTCATATATCTACAAAATGCGATAAAAAAAGGCATGTATTACATACATTTTTATATGTCTATAAATTCAATATATTTGCCTAAAACGCATAACAGCAAAACTCATGCAAACCACACAGACACGTACAATATCGACACAAATAATTACGTCTATACACAGTAAAACTTCATGTGAAGACCATCTCAAAATAAGGACCACCTCAATAATAGGACCACGACATACAGTCTCTTTTCCTCATCTACCATTTCATTTAATCAGACACCTTATCGTTAAGTTCAGTTCATCGTCCCAAAGATAGTCCTAATATTGAGGTTTTAATCTTGTACTAGCAAGTAGGTCTAACAAGGGTATTTTAGAGTTTGATACCAGTTGTGAAGGACTTGTCTGCAACATGTTGGACGGAAATAATAATTTAATTTTCATTTAAAAGATTAATCAAGCTTCAATAATATTCCACAATGTTGGACTTTTTTACATTAGTTGAATGGTTTCTTAAAGTTGTATTAGGACATAAAACACATTGAAATGACAGCAGAATAGCCAAACATATATTAATATACGAAATATTAAACAAGAGGGCCAAGATGGCCCTTGATCGCTCACCTGAGAAAGATGATTGCTTAAGAAATAAAGATGCTAGAGTGTAAACAAAGTGAAATCTGGCTTTTTTTATGGTGAAAAGGGCATAACTCCT